>VXBR01000283.1:1897651-1997706 GCA_013400215.1 Cisticola juncidis | reverse complement strand
GAGGCGGGGGGACCGCGAGCAGCGCCGAGCGTGTGCCCGCGTCCTCCCGCCGCACCTGGGGACTGGAGGAGGGTCGTCCCTAGGACAAGTGTCACGCACCCACGGCAACAATGGAATAACGAAAGTATGAGCAGGAGAGGGGTTTTCCTCGTGGGGATGAAATCAGTGCCACTCTACATTAAAAGCACTAATAGTTCCATACTGATTTATCTCGCCCTTGGTAGTCTGTTCAGGCTCTCAAATTTCCTTTGAGGTGAATTCTCACATTGGCTGTCTTCACGTACACCGTTTTTCATCTGGCTTGGACAGTAATTGTTACCAAGGCCCTTGAGTGTCGCTGAAATCTGTTCTCTACAAACCTGATGTGCAGCGTGAGTGTTCCATTTGCATACGAGGTGTTTCATTGCAATATACCACTATTTGTACCTTTGTGCCGGTAAACAGCAAATTTTGACAGGATCGAGTCAGACCAGTATAGCATCAAGACTTAGACTAGCAAAACGTAAGCAAAATCTACAGTTAAATATAAACAAACTGGATCAAGAACTTGTGGCTCTTTCAAGTCTGAAGTGTTTATGTCAAGTGAACACTCCACACAACCAGTTGTTTCACCCAGCTCAGGAATGCAACGCTCTTCCCACAACCTCCTCTGTTGATTTTGCTATTACGACTCAAAATCAGATGGAGATGGTAAGAAGGCAAAGTCACCCCTTAAGCATCTAATAAGGATTCGTCACCACTATAACATGCATCCCAAAATGCAGTCTCCAAGAGTCTGAGAGAGTCTTCAGCTGTTTACATATCAAGACTGGAAAGTTTTGCACAGGTTTAGTAATGACATGTCAATGCCATGAGAAAGTGTTTATAACCATGAATGTAAGGGGCAGAAAAAACAGCCTGTGGAAAAGAAAAAATGTCTGAACTCAGATTTGCACAAATCACAATGCCAGGCTTTGCCTTCATTTTACACTGGGAGGACCTGTTTTTTTTTCCAGGCATTATCCAAGTGGGCTGAATGCATCAGTACCACATTTATAGGTGGAGCTGTAAACTGAGCAAGTGTGGCTGTGGGAAAAACAGGTGAATGACTTCACAGCATCAGCTGAAATACTGTCTGCCAGAGGCAGCTGGAGATCCCTAATCCACGCTGCAGCTCAAAGCAGGACTACTCCCAGTACTGGATGGGGACAGCTGGGGCTTTGTCCCATTGTCTGTGAGCATCCTCCAGGAGCTGGGGTGTCATGAGCTCTCTAAATGGCCTTTTCCATTCTGCACTGGCCTGCCTGTGAGACCTCTAAGTGGCCATTTACTGTGGTCAGCACACTAAATGGATTAAGGGAGGCAGTATGGCATGCAGGCAAATCAATGAGGAGAAGCAAACCAACCTGCAACCTTCAGCAGCAGAATTATAGACTCACAGATTTGGAATTGTTTGGGATGGAAAAGACCTTTAAGATGATCAAGCTCAGCCATCAAACCAACACTGTCAGGGCCACCATGAAGACACATCCCTAAGTGGGACATCTGCAGTTCTGTTAAATACCTCCAGGGACAGTGATTCCACTTCCCTGGGCAGCCTTTTTTAATGCTTGACAACTCTTTCAGTGAAAAAAAAATTCCTTAAATCCAATCTAAACCTCCCTTGGCACAACTTGGGACTATTTCCTCTTGTCCTATCATATGTTACTTTTGAGAAGAGGACCACCCTCACCTGGCTACCACCTCCTTTCAGGTCATTGTAGAGAATAGTAAGATCCTTCCTGAGCCCTCTTTTCTCCAGGCTAATCCTCCCTCAGCAGCTCTCACAGGACTTGTGCTTCAGGCCTGTCTTCTTTGCCCTTGTCTGGATGCACTCCATCCCCACAACCACCTTAATGTCTTCCTTGCAATGAGGGCCCCCAAACTGAAAAGGATTCAAGGTGCAGCTGCACCAGTGCCAGGTACAGGAGGACAATCTGCCCTGGTCCTGCTGGCCACACTCTTTCTGCTGTAACTCCTCTCTGCCAGCCCCACCTGGCCTGTGATGTTCCAGCTGTGATTCACTGTTCTTGCAGATTTCCCTGGAGATAATTACTGCCTTCACCCTCCTCCTTGTCCTCATGCAAGAGCTGCCCAGCTCCACTCTCATGGTTGAGGGTGCAGCCCACATCACTGACATTGCCAGGCCTGCCAGGCAGCTGCACTTGACCTGCACAGTCTGGGTCTCAGAGTCAGGCTGGGTTTAAGATGTGAATGATTAACCCTGTGGGCACAAAGAAGTCAAAACTTCCGCTTAGAGAGAGGAAAAGGGCATTAAACCATTCTTACCTGGGAAAACACCTGCTCTGTGTCACCCTGTACTCTGAAGGCTCAACAGCAGAGGCTGCTGTGGTCAGGCTGGGGCTGCCAGCTCTTCCTGTGCCAGTGGAGGCAAAACCATCAGCACAGCAGCCTGCTCTTCTCTTGCCAGTGAGTCAGGCAGGACTTCAGCCTGGGGTTAACCCTGGGGTTCAGCCTGGGGTTAACCCTGGGGTTCAGCCTGGCGTTCAGCCTGGGGTTCAGCCTGGGGTTCAGCCTGGGGTCCAGCCTGGGGTTCAGCCTGGGGTCCAGCCTGGGGTTCAGCCTGGGGTTCAGCCAGGTCTGATCACTGCAGTTTCTAGCCCAGCACATCAATGTGAGCTGCATCGACCTCACCTTACATTAACACCACGGGCCATGAGGTGCTGTGAATGAACACCCTGATCCAGTTTCACTCAGCAGGTGTGCAGCTGTGTGTGCAGGGAGGCAGCAGCCATGTCACCTGTGTTTGTCCATCCAGACCTTCAGGTGGCTCTCCCCAAATCAGCTTTGTGGTTAGCAGAAGCCCTCATATGTAGAACCTCCTTTGAGATGATTGTAAAAAACATTGCAATATATGCAGAATCAAGTGCTCCAAAATGGAAAGGTAAACCTCTAAAGTTGTAAGGACATTTAAAAATTGTAAGATCAACAGGGCATCCTGGTACAGTTTGCTTTAAGTTTTTAAGTTCTTCCCTGCAACCTGGAGTCTGTGAATCAGCTAAGCAAGAAAACATGAAATATGTGATTCTCATATAAAGCTAGAACACCAAATATTATGTCAGTTGTTGCAAACTCTGTAAAGACGTGTGGAAATTATCTGTGAAAATACAGTATGTCTTCTAAGAAGTAACTGATTGTATGCAGTGTGGATTAGAGAACTTGTCTTAAAAAGTGATTCCAGATTTTATTAACAAAGTCCACTTGCCTTTTGATGTTAAAGGACTATTCTATAACTGAAAAAGCAGGTTAGATTTAATTAAGTCCCTTGGCTCAGACTTGTTACTTAGGGCAATGCTGTAAACACTTGGCAGAGGGTCTGAACTATAATAGCAGGTTTATTAAAAAAAGAGTTTGGTCACATATGAGAAGGCAGGGAGTCTGATAGGAAGTTCATGGGGAACCTACCACTCTTCTGCATAGCCTTATCTTTTTGTGTGTGTGTATGCAGAATAAAGATGTTAAAAAGATTTTCGTTTCCCATCCTTTGCCTATCTTACCAGTGAGTGGTTTAATGAGTTGAATTCTCAGTTTGAGAAGAAAATTTACACTTGAAGGTTGTGTAATAGTAGGGACAAAACCATCAAGTTCTACAGCTCAGCTTTGTGTCTGTCCAGATGGAGAGTACCTTGAGATTCCTGCTAAAATGGCAAGAGAAGGTATCTGACACAAAGGGAGCTATTTCTGCAATTATGGAAGATATTTATGTCATGGTAGGTAATTTGCTTTGCCTTTATAAACAGAGTTCTCCATATGGACAGTCATTCTAGCAATGTATTTTTTTCTTGCTTTGGTTTAAAATAGTTCCAAACCAAAAGTGACCAGAAAAAGGTGTCATCTATCTTGCAATAGGTGAAAATATCTTGCATTTCAACCCAAACCTCAGAGAAGTGTAACTTTCTATCCACCAATGCCTCAGCCATCTGTGGCTGCTCTGACCAAAGAGCTACAAAAACAACTTTCCACTGATCCTCCTTGGACCTCCCTCTGCCCACATTCCCAAAACATCCTTGTTGAGTGCCACAGGTCTGTGAGGTGTTTCTCTGCCCATGACAAACAGTGTTTTGGGAAAGGGGGTGGGCATTTGGGTCGTGCCCCTGCACTACTGGCACAGTCCTTGAGTCTTTGCATGTGCTCCTGGCTTGTTAAAGGGGTTGCAAAGTACGTGAGGATCTCACTCAATTTTTAACCTCTTTTCTGAGGTCTTACAGGAAGAGAACTGAAAATGGATGCTGTCTTATCCTACAGCTGAATGAGGAGAAAGGAGGAAAGTTAAAGTCTGTAACACAGGAAAGTAATCCACATTCTTATTGAACTCCTGTATTTTACAGACACATTACAACAGACCGACTTGAGTGGTCACTCCATTTTAAGGCAATAATCATGCCACTGTAGGTCCCATCAACATTTTATTTTCCTTGCTTAGCCCATATCTGAAACACCAAGGAGGGCCAGCCCAGAGAAAAGACTCATTAGCTCTCCCAGATGAATAGGTAAGTGAAGATTTCTTTTCTATTACCCTGTCTGACAGCAGCCACCCCATAGTCTGGCTCCTCTGCCCACACACATGTAAACCATGGGAGGGGTACCATGTAAAACAGATTTTCAAAGCAAAACACCAAAAAAGTCAGGAGAGAAAAAGACAGTCTAATTCAACCAAGTCAAGAGGAGACACTGAGAAAAATGTAATACAGGATTAAGCAACTGGAGGAAGTAAGGTCATGTGCAAAAAAAACCCAAGTAAGATGTGAAATATAAGTGCTTTATGACTTCTTTAAAGGAAAGGGAGTGTATACTAAAATGTGTGGTCTACTTGTCCAACCAAAGTGTGATCACTAGCAATGAATTAATTTATAAAATAAAATAAATACCAGCTTAGAAATAGGAGTGTTGTGCCCCACTAGACCCATCCTCCTCTTAGTCCTTTTCTGATGGTAAGAGAGGAAGAGAAGTGATGACTCTTGGCTCTGCCTCAGTGTTCCACTGAGTATATTTACAAACCCTGGATGCTGAGCAGCCTCCCTCTGCTGTGTGTCCTCCCTCCTTGACTCCCAGAAGCCACCACGTAGGTCACACTGATGAACCAGATTCACAACAACTGTTGCCACACACTGGCAATAAATAGACTATGGAAATTGCTGGAAGGTCTTTATGGCCATGTATGAGTTTCGTCACACACTCCATGAATAATGCCAGCAGTTACAGTGGCTTCTGACTTGGAAGGTGAATTTGTTTTATTTGCTTGTTGCCAAGGTAAGGTTGTTTGGACTGACTTAGTAACAAAATGCACTTGGGTATGTTTGAGTCTGGGTCTTTTGGGATGATGGGATGGGCTCACAGGCACAGCTTTCATGTGCTACAGCTCTAGAGGTGAGTTCCTTCTGATTCTTCATCAGGACAGCTGGTGTGGTGGGAGCAAGGTTGTGTGGGTCACTCTCAGTCCTCCCTCTGTTGGTTTTTCATTTTCTTTGGTAAGTGTGGTTTATTTTAAGGTGTGATTTATTGAGAACATGTGTGCTTTATTTGACAGAGGCAGTGGGAAAGGCTGTTCTCTGGCCTTCAGGCTGGTTTTCTTACATTCAGTTTGGTTTTTTGCTGTTCTTTCATGCAGATGAAAGTTGGAAGAAAAGGAGAGTAGTTATGTAAAACTCATTTGAATATTATGTACTTGTGGAGCTGATTTCATTCTGTTGCCATGAGACTTTCATTCAAAATCTCCCCTTACTAGGGCAAAACCTTTCCTTGATTCAGAGAGGACCTGACACAGAAAAAGTTCCCTCTAGTTTTTGGAAACTTGTTTGTTATTTTTCCCTGTATTCTGCTTCTATTTTCCTTCTGTTTCTGATGGATGCAGGATGCAGTTGTCTCATCCATGTGACCCTATTGTGTAATTCTGCCCCTTTGAGCCTGACTTGCTCTCACTCATCTGTGACCAGCTGAATTCAGGACCTTCAGATTCCCTTCTGTGTGCTCCAGTACGCTATGAAGATTTGTTTCCCCAGTAGATACTGAACAAAGGTTGCAATGTTTACCAGTAAAGGGATCATTTTTCCAGCTCTAGATGTTGTGTAGCGCCCTGTAGGCCAGGGAAAAGACCAAAGAAGCAAAACTTTCACCTTGAGAGCACCTGAGCATCTCCTAGGAGTTTCCATCTCTTCAGAACCTGCTCCCATAACACACAAGTTCCATGTGTTCATTCTGTCTGATCTCCAGGCAAAGGCAGGGATGCCAGCCTGGTGAAAGCAGTGCCTCAAACAATAACCCAAGGAACAGAGGGGCCAGTTCTGGGTCAGGGCTTACTGCACAGAAGGAGAGAGGGACAACAAGCAGTGCCTTGGTGTGTGGGTGTCTCTGCAGGTGATGCTGGTGGCAGCAGGGTGCTGCAGGGCAGTGTAAGCTGGTGCAGGAAGAAGCAATCCAGCTGAACACTGCTCAGGGGTGGCCATCCCTGCACAATGCTCAGCTTTAAGTCACCCTGGCTGGCCTGGTTACCTTCTTCTGCCTGAGTTATCTTGGCTGGAGAAACTTGTGGTACATTCATTGTACACCCCAGAGATACAAGTCAAGGCCTCTGCGATAGCACTCGCTGGCAAAGACTATTTCTGGACATAACTACAAATATTTAATATGGAGTAAATTATAAATCAGCCTTCTCCAACACCAGCTAGAAGTGAATTTCACTTCAAGTGAAAGTGGAGATTGCCTGGTGTGTTTTTTACCCCACGAATATTAGGATTAGAAGCAGGGCAGCAGGTAATTAGCAGTGTTCAAGCACTGCAGTTGCAGTTTCTGTATAAACAATGCTAACATTGCTGACTTTTATACACAGCTTTCCATCTGCAGATTTCAAATCTCTTGTATATTACAATTTTCTGTAATTTCCTGGCATAACCTGTCTGAAACAAAATCTACAAGCCCTGAAATAATATTTGGTATTACAGAAAACAGCGAGTATATTTTTGCAATAAAATGTTTGTGGAGGAATGAATTATGTGTGATCTATTCTGCCTACTTCACCATAGTAACAAAATGAATTGGTTTCTTAGAAGCCAGCAAGCAAGAAGGCTTTTTTTGAACTGCCTGACCTCTTTCACAGCATTGAAGATGTCAAATATTCTTCAAATGCAGCATTCAGCTAAACTGCCTGTCAACGCAGCACCCTTCTGAAGCAATTCAACCTTTTCCTATTTGTTTGTTTCTGTTTGAAGAAGGGGTTTCAATTTTACATCCAGTGTTAAGTCAGCTTGATTGTGAAAGAGATGTGAGAAGAGCTTCCTTCCCTGACCTTCCCAAACAATATTAGCTTGGAAAGTTACAGAAATATAAAAATGCTTCAAATGGAGTGGCTGAACCCTGTAGCTGATAAATAAACTGATAATTTTTTGAGGTAAGAAGTGGATGACTCCAAGCACAACCTGCCAGACGGAGGCTTTTGCAGTATGAGATGCACTCACTAATGATTCCAAGCTCTTTCAGAGCAGGCATTTTCAAACCTTACTTATATTTCACTGAATATTTAATGCCACAGTTCTGCCAGAAGCCTCTGAAAATAGGAAGAATTAAAACCCATCAGTCATTCCTTAGCAGAAGGAAGTTGATGATTTAGAAAGTTTCTCTTTATCATGTTTCAAAGTGTGACCTTGAGGAGTGCTGGGAACGTCCTTGTGGTGCCTGTAGAGGCAGTTTAGAAGTCATGGTTGGTGGTATTTCACCTGAGCACAGTTAACTGCAAGCATCTGTCAGGGTTTCTGATCCTCTAACCAATATGGCCTTAAAGACTAATCACCTTAAAAGTCATAGTAAAGATCACACAGTGGAGCCTTTACTTATCAAATTTGGATGTCCTTACTTTGCTGTGGTCAGCAGGGCCCTCAGTGTTGGTTTGAAGAGTAGCACCCCAGCCAAGAAGTGTTTCTAGAGGTGGCTGTCTGCTTCCTTCTGATCTATTCTTGTCCTCTCTTCCAAATGCATCTTCCAAATCATGCTCTGGATTTCAAACCCATCTTTTAAACAGAAAAATCTGGAATCTGGAGAGAGAACAACAGCAATATCTTGTGGGTATGGAGTACCAAAAAGAACTTTCTGTGCTCAGTTTGTAGGTGTTGGTGTGTGCATGAGCACAGAAATGCAGGCTGAAATGGCAACTTGCCCATGTTTCAGTATGGGAATTTCATTAATGTTGCCTTTCCCAATGTCCAACGTCCCTCTGCATCACCCAGTCCCTCCTGTATCAGAGAGCCAGGCTGAGGGGATAAGAAAGGGATAGATTTGTATGTATTTATGCATTGTTTTCCCTGCTATAATAACTTCTTTGCAAAAATGAACAACAGTTAACAAGGAAGGCAAAAGTATGAGGCATCCTCACTTAAGTCAGCTTTGATGGAAATGTTTGTACTTTGATCCTGAGAGAGGCTTAGGAATACATCTATTTATGTTGCAGCTCCCTTGACTTGAACTGGCAGATGATTATAGATACCACAGTACAAAATTCAGCTGATCTAATCTGAGAGGAAATTTTGGAGATTGAAAATACCCTTAATTCTCCCTTCAAAGAGACCGGAAAAGGCATTTGGTGCAATCTCCTACCTCTCAAAACCAACACAGTTGCAAGTGATGGGTTTGAATGGAAATCCCAACAGCAATATTTATCTCCAGTACTGCAGAACTGTTGAGATAAAAATCTGACAAATTTCCCAATTTTGTTAAGTTCTAGCAAGACTGCCAAAAGGCACAAAACTTGAAAATCAAAGATTTTGGTTCTTGTGTTTTTATACAAGTACAAGTCATGGCTTATTCCATTAGATTCAAAAAATTTTTATGAGAGCATTTTGAGATTCCAGGATGAGGTAAAAGTGTGACCACAGGTAGGTGCCCTGGAGAGCTCTGCCTTTCGTGTTCAGTGATTTTTACCAGTATTTACAAATCTTGTTGCATTTTATTTCACAACTGATTTTAAAATATGTATATATCCAGGAGCTCTTTCCTATGAACATTGGTGAGAGACATCCCTGAAGTGTTTGATGAAGAGGCAAACTGTTCAGGGCTCTTCACACACACAGTTAATTTCCTTCTTAAGAAGAAAACACCAGGCCTTAAGGGGCTTTAAAATGCACTGGGGACAAGAAAGACAAAAACCAGTGGCCAGAAGCTGAAGCCAAGATGAATCCAAATGAGGAGATTTTAATAGTGAGGCAGTCATCCAGAGAAATGATGATTTGCCAACTCACAATGTCTTCAGAGAGAGTGTGCCTTTCTAGAAGACGTGCCATACTAACAGCACAGTTTATTCAAAAGTGGGTTAATTGTGTGAAGTATAATGACTTGTAAAATAAAAGCTGTATCAGAGCATCTGCCTAATGGTCCTTTGCCTTTAGTTTTGTGAGGTTTATCTTAAAAGAGTATTGCTTTTCTTTTCGTTTTTCTAGCTCTTGCACAGACTAGGTCAAAGTATTTTAATTCCATTCCTTACAGATTTCTACCTTGGAAAATGAAGCCATTGAGCAAAGCAAAAGTCATAACAGCAACTGTGAAGTGATAACAGTTTGCAGTTAGTGCTCAGCCAGTGGGAACTAATTCACTCATTCACAAAGCCACAAAGCTGCCGTCAGACGGCTTTTTATTGTCGCTATCAAACAGATTGTGATTAGATCCACTGACAAAGGTGAATGGTTTGATAGTCATAATTTAATCCTCTTCTATCAATTCAGTGAGACAGTCTCTAAATCATACAGTCCATTTTTGCGAGGTTATCCTGAATTTATTTGAAAATACATGTTGCTAGATGGTTGTTACAGCACAGTTCATACCCGTGTGTTCAGTTAACCTGAATGGCCTCTCTGCCAAAAAAAGTGTGTAAGATTATCATGTATACACCTGTATATACACGTGTTTGAAATTAATAAATATGGGACTAAACAGAAGAGGGTTGCTGGTGGAGCATGAGCATGAGAATGTCTGGTTTGTTCAGCACTGTTTCTGCGAGTCGTACACATCTGTGCACAAGAAGCTACTGCCTCCTGCTCCTCTTATGTAACTTCATAAAGACTCCTAACATTGACACAGTATCTGCAAAGAGAGGCTCAGGGAGTCAGTGGGTGCCCTGACACCAGGTGATGCTTGTCAAGAGCTCATCTTCCCCATTCAGGTGTGTTCTGAGAGATGAAACACAAATAGTGACACATACAGAACGTTATCAGCATCATTCACTCAATTTAGAGCACCTGAATTTGAAAAGTCTGGATATTAGTTTGGCTTTGGCTGTGGTTTAGGGCATACATGATCACATGTAAGTCACTTTATTTCTCTGAACTCATATTCTCTTATTTATACATGGATGCTCTTAGTTTACTATGCCCTACCTCTGCCAGCTCTTGTGAACTGCTACACTCATGTATTCATGTGGAGGTAGTTTCTGGAAAGCTGTGTGGCTTCATTTCGCTGTCTGATACAAGCAATGCCTGTATTTTGGCTGGTAAAAGTGAAGCACCCGTGATCAGAGTTTTTATTTGTGCATGTTTTAAGGTAGGGTGTCAGATATACCCATGTTCAGTCCTCTTTTATGTCTTCTTTCTGAGTATCTCACTGGGTACTGCATGTGCTTAACCCCTCTGGGATCACCAGGAATGGTTCCAAAATTCTTAACCTAAGGTTGTCAGTGCAGGGAAATGGTGGTATCTTCCCAGATTATGGAAAGGGTTACAAAGCCAGGACCACAAATCCTCAGATTTCTTCTCACTGCCACTGCAAAAGATATCTGCTTAAAAGTCCCTTTCCTTCCCAGGAGAAAAATTTGAGGGAGAGATGAAGTATGGTTTTACTCCAACAGTATTGGAAGAAACCTAAGGAAACATGTTCCAGTTGTATCCTAGAGGTGAAAGGGCCAATCAAACAAACAAACAAAGTAAATCGTGCTTATTGCTTTGAGACATCTCATAATTTCTGAGCTGATTTCAATTATTTTTGAACAGCTGCAGGCACAGGGATGCTCTGCCTTTCCTGAACAGCTGAACAGATGATCAGTTTAAAATCAGTTCCCACCTGATAGGGAAAGGATTGCAATCTGCTCAGTAGTGCTGTTTCTGCAGACAAGCAGACATCATTTCTGAAGGAAAAATGTTGGGAACACTGCTGAGACCAGTGAGACAGGCCTGGAGCCATCAGTGGGATCTGGGAGCAGCATTTGTGTGCAGACTTGACCCCACAGCAGCGGCCCTGAGTGCACAGCCACAGCCAGTGTCAGCTCTCACCTCATGCATTTTATGTGCTGTAAAAGCCACGGCTTTATTCCCTCCCTGGTCCTCAGCTTCTGCCAGCACCTCTTTCTGGGAAGGCTGGAGCAGCAGCACACAATGCACAATATAACACCTCTCTCCCTGTTTCTTCCCACAGACCAGCCTTTGAGCACTGGTCAGCAGCAACTAGCACCCAGCTCAAACAATGTAAATTCTATGAGAGCTCATTGTTTTTGTAAAGATCGCATGCAATCTGTTGCCAAGCAGCCTACACAAATATTTAAAGCCTGCCTCTTTCTTCACACAGCTTAAAAAAAACCAAACCAAAACAAAAATAACAAGAGCTTTTACTTTGTAAAGGCTGAGGTGGGATTAACCTCTTCCTGCACAAGTACCAGACACTGACATGATGGAATTATTGACATGTGCATGTGTTTCATGGGGATGATGCTGGAGAGGACTTGACTTGGAAGCTGGCTAGTATTAATATATGTATTTATATATGTATTTGTATATGTATCTATATATGTATTTATATATGTATTGTTATATATCTTGCCAGTACAAGATAGGTCTTTCCAATTCCCTCTTTTCCTGAGAGGTAAGATTTTTCTGGCTAAACCTAATATAATTACCCAATTTCTAAGGATCACCTCCTCATCAAGTTATCTCCAGGGTCCAGGCCCACCTAGGGGGCCACATTTGATCATGTTTTTCTCTCTCTATTCCCACTGTGTTCATATCTAAACACATACTCAGCTGCTTTGCTGAAATCCTCAGACAGGAGCAATATCCATTCTGTAAAAATGCTATACCAGTGCCAGCTCTAGATTTCTGTGTAGAGACTTGGAAGTAGACCCGTATTTTAAAATGCTTGTTATTATTTTTACTCCTATCACACTTCAGTCTCACCACTAGGAGTTATCAGGCTAGGTTTTTCTGTCTCTGGGAATGGTGTCCAGGCATGGAGCTGTCTAGTCAGGCAAGAATTATCATCAGTATCACACTGGATAGACTTCATGAGAAAACAGACCAAGTACAAATATAAGCAATGGCTTGAATCCCAGCAGCACTTTTCCATAGGAACAGGCCTCCATACAGTATGTACCTTTGTGTGTGCAACTGCAGCACTCAGAAGGAGCCATTTCCCAGCCAAACGAAGCCTTTATCAGTGACTCCAGGGCCTGACTGCCAAGGAGACATCTATGATCTGTGGGGAGTCAGGATTATGAAGGTAATTAACATGCCCCTAAGATCTGCCTCAGAAGTTTGCCATTCATTCATGCTATACATACCTACCCCATAAGAAAAAAAACTTTTTTTCAGGCAATTTTCTGACTGCCTCTTTCTTGCATTTGATTTCTGAGGTTCAGTTATTATTCTGCTTTTTGAAACCAAAGTTTCATATTCAGAACAGAATCGCATAAATGTGATCTGAGCTGCCTGGAGCTGTAAAATTTCATTCTACATTTCACATAAGTTCTAAATCAATTCCTCCAAACTGATTTCAGAATTGCCTGAAACACCACTTAGTATGGCCTGACCTATTTTTGCTAGACAAACTTTAAAACTGGTTGGAAAGTATTCCTATTTTAGCAATGACCTTGTTATTTATAACCAGGTCTTGATCCAATAATATCTATTAATTATAATAATTTTCCTCAAAATGTCATTTAGCCACTCGTTCTTAAGGACATAAATTCCTGCAACTTGCCTAACTAAGGTAAAACTGAAAGACCTTATTGTGGATTTCTATAAAAATGGAAATACCTATAGCTAATGTGCCACGATGGGATTATCAGGGTGGTAACATCAATGATATGCATAACTGTTTTCTGCATGGAGACATTAATGTGTAAACACATTGTGTAAACAATTTTCAAGATTTATCTTACTTTTAAATGTATTTACTGACTGTGATTTACTATATTCCTTCTGTGAGCACCATAGAACAGTAGACAAGTTTTTCTTTTGTTGGCAGTTTGCTTCATCTCTGGTTCTCATGATTGCCAGTGAGATCTGCAGTGCACACAAACAAAAAGGATCACTTAAACTCAGAAGCAACTGAAAGTAACCAAGTAAGAGCTTTTTAGAATAATTTGGGTTGGAAGTGACCTTTAAAGGACATCTAGTCCAAGCTCTCTGCAATTAGCAGAGACAACTTCAACTAGATCAGGTTGCTCAGTCTAGTCCAATTTAGCACTGAATGCTTCCAGGAACAGGGCATCCACCCACCTCTCTGGGCAACCTGTGCCAGTGTTTCACCACACTCATTGTAAAAAACGTCTTCCTTGTAACTAGTCTACATCTACCTTCCTTTAGTTTGAAATCATTACTGTCCTATTGTAACAGGCCCTACTGAAAATTCTGTGCCTCACCATGAAGGTCCTTTCTGGCCTTGAAGCCTGCATCACCTTGAGAAACGGCCTGCACTGCAGGCGGGGGATGCCCGTGTGTCTGCTGGCTCATGTGCCGTCTGACCGCCACGGGCACCGCGAGCCGCAGCACAGCTGAGGTGGCTGGCACGGAAAATCTCCTGCAGTGCCCTCGGTGCTCGGGGCTCCGTGTTCGGTGCACGCCCGGCGGGCAGCGCCGATCCCCGGGCACTGCCGATCCCCGGGCATTGCCCATCCCCGGGCACTGCCGATCCCCGGGCACTGCCGATCCCCGGGCACTGCCGATCCCCGGGCACTGCCGATCCCCGGGCACTGCCGATCCCCGGGCACTGCCGATCCCCGGGCACTGCCGATCCCCGGGCACTGCCGATCCCCGGGCACTGCCGATCCCCGGGCACTGCCGATCCCCGGGCACTGCCGATCCCCGGGCACTGCCGATCCCCGGGCACTGCCGATCCCCGGGCACTGCCGATCCCCGGGCACTGCCGATCCCCGGGCACTGCCGATCCCCGGGCACTGCCGATCCCCGGGCACTGCCGATCCCCGGGCACTGCCGATCCCCGGGCACTGCCGATCCCCGGGCACTGCCGATCCCCGGGCACTGCCGATCCCCGGGCACTGCCGATCCCCGGGCACTGCCGANCGATCCCCGGGCAGAGCCGGTCCCCGGGCAGCGCCAATCCCCGGGCACCGCCGCCCTCTCCTGGCGCCTGCCCGCAGCTCGGGATGAGCTCCCGCTCCGGGACAGCCGCACCGCAGGGCCCCACGGAGCAGAGCAGAGTGAGGTTTCCTGGATATAACCCAACTTACAGGTAACTATAAGAGCGTGTGAAAAGACTGTGGCAATAAAGATGGTTTCAGTGCTTCCCTGCCTTAGGGGACCGGTCCCACCGCTGCTCCCCTCCCCACCTTCCTGCGCTCCCCAGCGGGACATGCCGGGGAGCCTGCAGCCTGCCGTCCTGCACCAAGGAAGGCAGTAAATGGGAAAGCTTTTGATTAGTTAGAGCCCCTAATTTGGGGATTGTATAAAGCTTATTCCCATTCCTGTAGTTAACCCGAAACCTCTACCACATGCACTGCCAGTCTCAGCGGAAAACAAATCAAATGTTGAGTGTTGCAATGCTCCACAGGGACATCGGGGAGAATTTGTCAGCCCTGGACCCTAGAGATACACAGGGCCTTTTTATTATTTCAACTTTGAGAAGTCATTTGTGACTGAGTCAAGAGAGCATAAAGCTGTCACATTATCCAGGCACTTTGCACAGGCACCTTTGCCTGTGCGAGATGCAGGGAACTCAGAGCAGGGCGCTGCAGATCGGTCCCTGCTGCTCATCCTCAGAAGTGCAGGACCCCAACTTTTACCACATATTTTTAACCACATCTCTCCCTTTTCTCATCTCTCTCCGTTCCTGAGGAACTCCTGAGGGTACAAGAATGCTGCACACCTGCAAAACACTCATTGGCTTTCTCTCCAGCCCGTGTTCAAGGGTCCTGCCCTGGCACCTTCCCCTTGCAATACAGGGAATAAAACAAAGAGAGAGAGGAAGGTCCTTCCAGCCTTTCTCTGGCCAGGGGTGGAACCACAGGAGGAGGAGCAGCCAGAGCATTCAAGATCAGAGGAGGAAAGGAGAAAAATTCCAAATGTGGAATGGCTCTTGGAGCACCTCACAGTGTTAACCTGCTGAGTGGTAAAAAAAGTGTTCTCCATTCCCTCTGTTTTTATTTGCCTTCTCAGGGAGCTTTGCATAGCTGACGAGGAAAAGAAAAATAACTGTCTTAGATATTATTTCAGTACTTTAATTTCTGTTTCAACGAATCCAATTTATTAGCAGCAGTACCTGAGATTATACTCACCAAACAAATTCTCAAAGGAAGCCTCACCATCTAGGTGTATTTTTCATTATACAATAAACTCTGAACTCCACCAAAGGTGTTTTCTCGTAATGTTAAACTCAGTGCCTGACAATTATTGTCCAGCTCCATTTGGTGCCAGAAGTGCATTCAGTGGAGAAGTAATAAATCCTTTCATGCTGTTTAATAAAACGAGAAAATGTGTTGCTCACACTTGGATGCTAGACTTTATTACACAAACACAGCTAAAAAAATAAATGGAGTATTTCCTGTTTAGAAGTGCCTACAAGTCACATGATGTTGATTTTCTCCAGGTGTTGCAACTCTAAATGAAATTTTCACTTAAGTTATTCTTAAAGTTGAGTTATTTCAAAATGCAATAATCAACGTGTTGTTAAAGGTGCAAAAACCATTGTAAAAACCCCCAAAACATTCAGTGTGCTGTAATGAAATTAGATGTGGAACATTGCGGTTGCCAAATTATTCGAGATATTTGTGAGAGGCTTTGCCATTCACTTGAGTGCTTTTCTGAGTTTCTATTGAGAAAAAAAAAAAAAAAAAAAAGCAAGGAAAAATCCTATGAGGTCCGAGAAACCCTTTCAACTTATCCTGATTTTGTCTCTTTTTAGGGAGCTGGGGCTATTCTCTCCTCTGGTGGCCTGGTCTTGGTTAGAGGTACCACTGCCATTGCAAAGTAAATGCCTGATATAAATAAATATCTTCATCAAGGTGAAAGTGCTAAGTGAAAATCACTCCTTAAGCAAGATTGTCTGTTCCTTCATTTCCACTAATATAATGGAAAGAAAAACTCAGCCATACATTGTCTTTTAATAGATGAATCCTTTGTTTTTGGATGTGTTCCATACTGCTCATACTCAGCCCATGTGAACATCATCCAGTGATGCTTTGAAGAATGTGATGAGTATCTGTCATGCCTTATTCCTCCTCTCTCTTGCCTTCCATTTACAGGCTTGTGTGGGTGAGTCTCTCCCCTTTGGGGACTTGGTGGGGGGCATTTAGAGGTGCTCAATTGTTGTATTTCTGTGGAAGACATGGAGCAAGAAGCACTGAGCATTAGGATGGGCCCTCACACCTTGCTGGAGTTCCTCCCACAGCTCCTGAACAATCACCAGAGTGGAGACCCCTGCCTAGAGTAGCTTCATGCACAGTGTAATATCCCTGCTCACCTGAGAAGGATGGATCTCACCCCAAAACCTCACAGACTTTTAGACAAATTCTGACCCCAAACCATCTGTTATTCCCATCCACATTGATTTTTTTATATTCCATTATATGAACTTAACATTGCCTCTTTTTATTTAATAGCTGATGTTTTATCTCCCTTCTGTTAATCTCTTGCTCAAATCTTCCCCAGTTTAGAATGGCTGAGCACACTTACACCACTGGGGTTAATTACTCCAGTTGGTGTTTCTTACAGAAAAAATCAGATGTCTATCATTGGGTGGCTCATGCCTTTTCTGTAGACTAACATTAACCTGAATATCCATAACAGGCACTGACACTGACTATAAATGTCAATTAACAACTTTTCCTTAGATATCATCAAAAAAGCTCCCATACCTGAAAGAATGACTCAAACAGCCACGATTTCATACACAATAAAATAGGTCAGAAGTGACTGCAAATACTTTCCAGATGACACAAACTTTATACAAGGCCCTCAGGGCAACATGGGGTTTCCTTACCAGCTTGACCAACTGATGGCTCTGCAGTCACCAGAAGAGGTGGGATCACCTGTCCTCCCACCCCTCTGTTTGCAGGACAGCACCTGCAGTTGTATGAGTCAAGGAACTCACCCATCTGAAAATTATTGGGCATTTGGAGGGTTGGGTTTGGTCTAGATCAGTTTGCTGATGCAGTTGGCCAAACACCATGGTTGGTTGCTGTGCTGGGGGAGCGTGGCAGGGAGAAGAGGTGGGACAGGCCTTTTTAACAGCAGCACAGTCGTTATTAGAAAGCTGGAGGGCTTGTGAAACCATCTCATAGGGTTATGCAAGCCTAGTGTGCATCTCCTTGGGGTCCGTCTCTCCCAGAGGCCCCAGTTCAACATTGCAGTTAAATGACTGAATTTCAAACTCATGAATAGTTCCCAAGGCATTTCATATTTAATTTCAATTTAATTGTATTCTTAACTTAGATTTAATGATAAGCTAGATTTACTCATATGTGCAGAGGTAGGTATGTGTTCTTGTCCTTCTCAGGAGGAATGTCACAATTGCATGCATGGAAAGTAATTGATTTTTCCTAATGGGTGAATTTATGAATTTATTTGGCTCATTAGTTGAGAGCTGATTTATTCACTCTTTTTCTTTATTGACAGCAGCAAGTTTCCTTCCACCTGGGTGTAACTCCAGGACTGAGAACTTTCCACTTAACTCCCTCTGCAGATTTAGTCAAACTCTCTCTTATCAGAGTTGGTCTTACAAGAGGGGTTTTGTTGCTTAAAAATTTCCAAACTCAGCAGGATCAAATGTAGGCTTTTAAATCTGCATTTGAGCTCCTCCATACACTTTGGGGGCTGTGAGCTTCCCACGTCACCTCCAATGAGAGAAAAAAAACCAAAAACCTCTGAGTCTCTCCCTGTGACTGTGGGAGCCAAAAGGACCACATTGCAACAATTCTTTTTCCTGTTGGGCAGCAGGGTCAGGGCACAATGCAGAGAACATCTCTGTAACCTTATGAGGTCAGATGAGCACAAATGACGTGGGAAACTGTGATAATAATAGAAAAAGAAAGGTGAAAATAGTTGGGATTTAAAAGGGATTTCAAAGACACTCCAGGAATACTAAATATTGGTAATGCACAATTAAGTGAAACCTTCTGCTGGTCTAAAATATATATTAAAAAAATCAGCCTGTCTGAGTTGAAGTGTGATGCCATGCTGCTTACATTATATATGAATAGTAATTGGAAACAGGACATCTGCAGAAATTAACCATTAGCTGTTGAGCACTAAAATCTCTAATTGAGTTTGTAAGCCCTTAATGGCACAGTTAACCTTAAACATAGCTCAGTGCACGCACTACCTGGTTAACACTGGTTAATAACTCTAACAGCTGATAATATTTCACACCCTTGAGAGCACCAGATTAGCAAGAGACTTGGTGGAATGAGCTCAGCTCACTGCTCTTTTGGACCACAGACATAACAGCTTAACCTTTCTGAGCTTAACCTTTCTGCTGAAACTGGTCTTTTTGGGCTTTCATCCTTGCAGACCTGCGTGTGATGAGAGCACCCCTGCACGTGTGGCTTGGTGAACTGCAGACACCGCCGTGTCCTTGGAGCACTTTGTGGCACAGCAGCAGATGGAAGCTGCATGGATTTGATGGAAAAATGCACCTCAGGTGGCCTGGAAGAAGTGTCTATAACTTGGAGTGTCTTTGAAAGGGAGCAACACTGTAAATTACACAAGAAGGGCAAATTCTGCCCCAAAGTATCGATGGGAACTGGAGAGATCAAATCTGTGAGGAACAGCTCACTACATGCTTGGCTGGTGATTCATTCATAAATCTTAATCCCCCATCCTCTACCATTAAACCCTGTGCCCAGGAAACCCTAGGACTGTGCAGCCCAGGCAGACCAGCTCAGCAAGGACAGTTTCAAAAGTGTGGGTTGTTTAAAGTGATTGGAGAAGGGGCAGAGCTGACAAGCAGGTGGAAGAAGTGTTACTGAAAAAGCACATAATTCTTTGTCAGCAATGAAAAGCAAACTTGACAAGTGGATCCAAAGCACTTTCAGCTTTAGGTGTCCTAAGTGTAAAGAAAAAAAACCAAAAAACTTTTTACTGCCAACTTCTAGCACATATCTGAGCAAATTAATTCTGTAGCTGTTCCTAAAGAAACATGTATACCTATATATATGTGTGTGTATATATATGTATATTATTTTTTTAATAAGCAAAACCTTTAAATGTGGATCGAATAAATTTTTGAAGAGACACACAAATCTCCACTGCAGACCTGTGTTATTATGTGCCACAGCTCCTCTGGGACTGACCTTTACCTGCAGAAACCAGGTGAAGTCTGCACCTTGGGTTGTGCTGAGGGCATCCCTGCAGAGCCCAGGCAGAACTGCCAAATGCTGCCCTCACCCACTGATGGCAGAACGAGGGGCAGGGCAGAAAAGCACTGTGTGTGTGGAGACCTTCCCTCTGCAGCAGGGTGTGCTGCATTGTCAGCAGCTGAGGGGTCAGCCTGGCCCTGCCCTGTCCTGCCCCGTCCTGTCCTGTCCTGTCCTACCCTGTCCTGTCCTGCCCTGTGCTGTCCTGTCCTGCCCTGTCCTGTCCTGCCCTGTGCTGTCCCCTGTGCTCCCCAGGCAGCCATGGCACTGCTGCTCTTCCTTCACCTTTCCACTGGAACTGCTCTCTTGTGCCTCTGACCTGCAGCGTGTGGCTGAAGCCAGGAAATGAAAATCACCTTCCTTTCTCAATTTACTCACTTGCCTTAAAAAAATCATGCTTGTTCTTATGAACTTTCTTTTATATAATTTTCATTAACAGTACTTAACATGACAATGACTTTGACGATAATTGCCCATTTTCCTGGCTGCTTATGTGGTACATGAAAATTCTCAATAAGCGGGTGCAGATCGAACCTCTGAGCTAGAAGATGTCTCCGAAAATGATTTTTCCTGTGCACTTATGACAGAAATTCTCTAGCATTTTTTCTACTTACCAAAAAGTTTTGCTGACCAAGATAAATAAAACAAAAAACGTAGCTCGGTGCAACGTGGGGTTTGGATTTAAAGTAAATCTTTCTCCCATGCAGAGATTTAGCCCCTCTGAGGCTGCTGTTTTGTCACCTTTTACAGCCCTGTCTCCTAGGCACCCTCAGAGTTTACTGCAGCTGACACAGCTTCCTGTGGGCTCTCGCCTACGCGCTGCCCTTGGGTACCTGCAGGAGTTGATCACTTTGCAGCCATTACCCTTTTCCTATTTTCCCATGTGTTTTTACGGCAACTTGTGGTAATTTTCTAGACTAGCTGGGGTATCTGGGGCTTCTTTGTGCCTTTGTTAGATGTTTTGTTTTTCTTTCTTTTTCCCCAATGGCAGTTATTTTATTACATCCCAGCCTGTGTCTCCAGGCCTCATGCTCTGGGATTCTTGTTTGGTTTTCTCATGGAGCAGCCCTTTTCCCTTACCATTTCCCTGATGCCTTGTATTGCATTTTTATTACAGCAGAGGCTGTGTCTACAGGTCCTTCAGGCTATTTGTTCTGAGACTTTTATTGGATTCTCAATAAATATGTTTGCCATTGGGGGTCCTTAGCTGGTTTCCTTACCTATTTTTATTGAAGCTGTGCTTCCAGACAAAATGTTAACCAGCTATTTCAACAGCAATCTGGTTTCTCTTCTGAGCCCTTGCAGAGTTTCTTACATGTTTGCATTGGCTGAGCTACATGTCCTGCTTTTTTTTTTTTTTTACATTTCCCTCATGTTTAAGACCTTTTGTTGATGCAGTCTGGGTGCTTATCTGCAGCCGTCTCCATTTTACCTGGCAGCACAACCACACCTTTGTGGCAGGCAGCAGGTGGAATGAAAACAGTTCTCTGCAAAGCTGACAAATCCTAGGATTTGGGTAAACAAAGACAAGCAGGTCGCATTCCTGCAAAGAGCTGCTGTTTGCTACATTGACCCAATGGTTTTTGCTTGGATAATCCATGCTTTACTGAGGTACACCAGGGTGTATCTTCTTTAAGAAAGATGGATCTGGTCCCTGACAGGCTGGTGGGTTTGTTGTCCTGGGGAAGGTCCTGTGAGGAAAGACTGACAACCCTTGCAGGCACATCACCAAAGTCCTAAAGCAGGATGCTCTCAGTGGGCCCTGCCATGAGGATTTTGATCCAAATTTTCACAGAAATTCTGATCTGAGTCTTGGTTTAATCTCATTTCCATGGTTATTTGTGATATCAGTACATGTAAGTTAGGGGGCAGTGGCATTCCCTGGAGGGAGTCTGTGGAAAGGATGAGGTGGCAGCCTAGATAAAAGGGCAGGACTGGCAGCTTTTCCTCCCCAAAGGCAAGAGCTGTCCTAATCCTTTTGGGAATGGGGTTGTGGTACAACTGACTGGTGTTCACATCAGTGAAAGCACTGCCAGGGCTGGTGGGTTGCCCTGCACTCTATCAGTGTGCTGAGCCCAGACAGCAAAACACTGATGGGTAATGCTGGAGAGGGGGAAAAAAAGCCTCTTTCCAGCCTAAGCCTAAGCCTTCATCTTTTAAAGTAGTTTTTGTGTATTTAATTGGTTTTCTATTTTTAACTTGGGTGAAAAGGCCTATGTGGTTAATGTATATGTGTGTGTTTGTGCATCTCTAACTGCCCTTCTCAAAGTAACTTTTGAACTTAAGGACCAGTTTCAACTAGATTTGACTGAGAAGGAGAAATCACAAAGACAGAATGCTCCTGTAATTTCTGTCTTAAATAAACAGCTGGGTAGAGGAGAGAATATCAGAGAATCCACACAGGAATGAGTCATTCTAAATACTTTAACTGCAGGAAAATTTAGATCACAGTTAATGCTTTATTAGACATAAAAATCCACCAATCATTCAAGTTGTCTTTCCTGGATGAAGACCATATCCTGTGTGTAGTAAAAGGTAATTCTGACTGAGCTTTTTCTGGTGCCATGGACATTCATAAAGTCTTCTCTCACAAACACATGCTGCAGATTTAGCCTAACGCAGTTTTTAAAAAAGAATCAACTACAGGATGCAAATTCATTTGAAATCAGGGTCTGCTCCTTATGATCCAGACAGACATAGATATTTGCTTAGAGGTAGTTATGAAGCTGTGCTGTGGCATTTATTTCATCAGTACTCTAGAAAATATCAATAGGTATTTTCCATTTAGTGTGACACACACATTAATAACTCTATTTTTGAGAGGGAATATTTGTATTTTGGGACCAGAGGATTTGTCTCAGAACAATAAGACATGGATGGCAAAGAAATGAAGACAGTCCATATCAAACAAGTCCACCTTGGAAGACCATTCAGCTTCAGCATGAAGCTGTTTTCCAGGCATAGAGAAAGGTGGAACTATCTAATGCCACACTATATTTTACCTCAGAAAAGGAAAACTGGGACACAGTGGGACTGATACCCTTGACTTGTCTGGAGACTACAGATGATCTGACTGAACCATTTCCAGGTCAGCAGTGAGACTGGAAGGACCCTGGGAGTCACATCCACATAGACAAAGCTACTGGGACATTACTAGTAGGAAAAAAGCTCATTAAAAAAACCCCATTTATTTCCCTATCTTGGGCACAAGAAGTAAAACTTGAACTGAACAAAAGAAATGAAAACAGAAGGTGTAAATTCTTAATTTTTATCCACTGTATTCAGATCAACAATGAGAGCTTTGTGATGTGCTGTTGGAGACCTGCGTGGCCCAATAAATCAGTGTTTCTTCAACGTATTGCAAGAATCCCTGCTCCTGCAGAAGCCATGGAGGTTGCCTATTAATTCCTTCAAGAGAGTCAGAAAGCAGGTTTGTTTTGCCTGTGGCTGGGGGAGCTGCAGGCTGCAGTGCAGCACAGGGGGCAGGAGCATTTGGCATCCAGGTGCCACACCAGGCATCCCCCTGGAGCACGAACTGCCCGTCACCCTGGGCAGCACTGCCTCCAAAGGGATGCTGGGCTCAGGAAAAGCTCTCCTGTGCCAAAAACTGGATTTCTTGTCAAGGACCCACCACACCAGCTTGTCATTCTGAGGCCCTTGAACTGCCAGGTAACCCCCCTGCAAGGCAGCCCATGGCTTCTCCTTGTCCCTCTGTAACTGGGGACAGTGACACAATCCTTGAAGGGGATCTTCTCTCAAGTATTCATGATTATTTCCAGGAACATAAGGAGCTAGGCTTGGGTCACTCCAGGCTCTGCAAAAAAAACCTTCTAGCCCCATCTGCAATGAGAAGTTAAGAGCAGCCCCCATCATGCCAAAGCCAAATTATTTGCTGCTGAAGTGGACTGTTTGTCCACATCCTGCTTCATTTGTCCAGCGTGTTGAGCAACAGCCTTGACTTGTACTAAACCATGCTCAGATTTTGCCCTCTCTCCATGTGTGGGATGGGATGGGAGGATGGGTGGGAGCTGAGGCTGGAGCTGGGAAGAGTGATGACCTTCAGCCTGGTGATGACACTGGACTTCTGAGACCAGCAAAAGCCTGAAACATCTAACATGAGTACATGCAAAAGTTCAGCTTTCTTTGTATCAGAACTTGGGGAAACAACAAAATGTCAAGGATAACATGACTTTCTCTGCATAGTGCTTGTGGGACAGCCATTAATGACCTTGGTGTGAATGTGGGGCACTCAGTATTTCAGCGTGTTGGAGAGGTGATTGTAACTCACAGTTCCCAGCAAGAAACATCTCTTTAAAAAATCAGAACATTTTCCTACATTTCTTGGAATCTTTTATTGCAAATTCTGTTTCTTTTTTAAATGTTCTTTTGTTGCAAACCTACAATTGTCTGATAGAAAATGCAGAACACATGGAAGGCTGGTGTTCTGTTCATGGGACTGAAATGCTGAATGCTTTACAGCAACAATAAAAATCTGAGTACCATTAGGACTGAATAACATTTGGGACACAATACCAGTAGCAATTTTAATTTTTTCTTAAATGAAAGCAAGTAGCTGTATTTTTAAGGGCACAGCTCCAATTTATGAGTTATTTTGAGCAAACAAAAGGCTCACTCTGTTAGCCAGAATAGTGGATATTTGCTCACTCTTAACAAAACCACAGTCTTCTATTATTGTAGAAATAGCAAACAGCAAAGCAAAGCCCTCAAATCCAGGCTTTGACATCAGAGAACAACAGACTTACCTGAATTTGAGATTCTGAGATGCATTTATAGTACTACTTTTTGCAGTGACCATTCCCACTGCATGGTCACATATGTGGATAACCAGCTGGGATGGTCCATGGCCTGGCTGTAGTTGATGCCAACCAGAATCTTGTAGCTGGGTTAGAGGGAGGACTGCTCACAACTGTCCCTGAAGGCACTGGGGTGCAGCCTCCCCATTTCAGGTTGCTTCTAGCACTTGGGGGTTATTGTTTATCAGGAATTATCGTTGTCTGATTTCAGCCTAAAATTATTCCTTATCAAAGACCCAGGTTTCATGCTCTACAGTACAGCTGGCCAGGAGAACTTGAGCTATGATGGACTTTTAAATTAGTTTCTAACTTTTTGAAGTGCTTGTCCCAAAAGCTTATTTTCTCTTCATTGTTGATATCTTGCAAAAAGACACTTCAGATGGTGTGAATTAGGATAGCTCTGGAGAGACTTAGGCTCAAAAACTATTGTCTCACGCCTTCATGGCCTCCCTGAAATCAACAGCAAACCTCAAACGTATTTTAGTGAGAGAAGGA
Source organism: Cisticola juncidis (assembly GCA_013400215.1). Lineage (NCBI taxonomy): Eukaryota > Metazoa > Chordata > Aves > Passeriformes > Cisticolidae > Cisticola > Cisticola juncidis. The sequence goes on along the minus strand of VXBR01000283.1, from coordinate 1,972,803 downwards.
GCTAACACTTCCCTCACTGGGGAACAGGGAAGCAATTCTGAAAGAACTCTAAGTTTTGCTTACTGAAGTAAATTTGACATGAACTACTGAATAAGCAGAGTCCTATGACTAAAGGCATCCTGAAATGTGATAAGGGAGACAGAAGAGAACTTACTGCCTTTCAAAAGAGCACACTGGAACTACACAAGCAGAAAATGTATTACTTGATAATGGACACGCTTTTTGGCAGGAATATCTCATGAGTCTACAAGGTCATTTATGTTCTGCAATAGTTGCTTTATAATGAAGAGGGGGAAGAAAAGAGTAATTAGATCCCCATGCTTCAGGAAGGCAACAGATCCCTCTTTACTGGCAGATTTCAGATTCTTTTATCCTCTTGTGAGTGCCTAATATCCTCACATTTCTTTTATATTAAGATTCTTCTCCTCTTCCCTTCCACCCTTTTTCTTACAGGGCAATGCACACAGAACTTTTATCTGCTTTTGTCTGAGCTAAGCAACTTGTTTTCATTTTTTGTACTACTGACAGCTGTGCGTGACACTCCATGGTTTTGGAGTGCATGGAAAATGAGGACTCCATCCCACAGATTATCTGTGACACTCTCAAAAATTAAAGTAAACACTGTTTTGCTTTGCTATTTCAAACAAAGGAAGAAATAGCAGCTGGTTTTGGCTGGCTGAAACAGAAGACGTTTTCACGATGTAATGGAATTTAAACACAAATGTTTCAGGCTGTGGTATAAAAGGGGCAGAGGAAATGGGGTCTGCCACCTTCCCTTGGGAAGCATGCACAGCCTCGTGTGCATGCACACACATGTGCCCTGAAAGAGTTTCCCATAGCAACAGTGCAAATTAGAGATATAAACTAGGAACTCCATTGCATCCAAGGTCAGCACATGGGGCCTCGAGGAGGGTCCTCTCAGACAAGTCCTCCAAACAGAAATCCTTAGAAAATCAGATCATCTCTTATTGTGCAGATCTCAGTCCATTGCCAGCTGCTCTCATTTCGCAGCCTTTTAGTGAGTGAATGCCCAGCACTGTGGGATTGCACTCTCTGGAGGGCATCTGTGCTCCCAGGGGTGGCCCCAGCACACAGACCTCAGGGATGTCTCTGCTTGTGAAACTGCCCAGCTTTTCCCACTGCTGCCCTCCTGCCAGACTCCTCATGGGTGAGATGGGGTTCAAAACCAGAACTGATCCTTTTTCTGCCAGCTGCTGGCACTCCTCCTGCACTCATCTGAGCAGGGAGGGAGCAGCACAGCATGCATGTCTGACTTATGTTAGATTTTAGAGATCTTTTAGGTGCCAGTAGGTAAGTTCTGGTTTTCTTCTCTCTCTAATATCAATAAATTTGCACAAATTCAAGAGCTATCTGTTCTCTAACACAACAAGTATCCATTTTCATGGAACCCAAGTTTTTCCTCAATATAAGCAAAGAAATTCAGGGCAATGTGACATCCAGATAGCAATAACATGACACCTGTATTCATGGTAGCTACCTTGAGTTATCAGCTTGATCAAATACAGCTTTCCCGGACGTTGACTTCTTTTTTTCAAGGCTGGGAAGAAAGTGGTACCAAAGAAAATGCTTACATTTCTCCTCCTGCTCATCACGAATCTTTTCCTCTCGACCCTGTTTTTGTCATAATAAATTAAACCCTTTTTGCTGTCCTGGAGGAATCACCCAGCAATGCACACATTTGTCATTCCCCTCCTGTATGACCCATCTGCCAGCTCACAGGGTCGTGCACTGCCATGCGAGGTGAGAATGGGACAGCAGTACCAAACACACCACTAAATATTGTTGCACTGTGTCTGGTTCTTTCTAATTGCTGCATTTAGCTCTTCCCACAGCAAAACCAAGGTGATTGACTAGTGGTTAAAATGCTGTAAAAATAACTCATTCAAGGCGTGGCTTTTATCAAGGACAAAACCAAACCATTTGTCACTGTCTGAAAGGGCACTGCACACAAGAGCAGGAATAGCTCTTCTCAGAATCTGGCCCCAGGAAGGCAGCTGTGGCCAAGGTTGCTCATTCTGGGATGAAACCTTGTGCTTTGTCACTACTCTGAAGTGAAAGGAGATACCCAAATTCTCCAGCTGCCCTTCCAGCACAGCAGGCAGGCACTAGCAGTGGTTAACTACTTTCATACAGAAATTTACCTTTACTCTCCATCAAACCTTTCCCTCCAGCTTTCCTGAAGCTTTGCCAGGTGCCTTCTGGAGAGGACTGTGCTGCTGGCAGGCAGCTGTGTCACCCAGCACTGTCCAAGATGTTTGGGGACAACCCAGGAGGCAGAGACACAGCCTGTGGGTTCTCTGGGGCAATGGGCCTGGCCAGAAGCTGATTTTGTTTCTATTGTTGATTTCTGCCTTCAGTACAACACTGTAGAGGTGGTTTTGGAGGGAAAATGGGTGTAAGTGCTGGTTATAAGGAACCCTGGGTAGGGGCCAGTTCTGCCAAACATCTCATGGAGACCATACTGACAGGTTCCCTGTCAGCCTGCCTGCACATGGGGCCAGGGCCAGCTGCTGTGCAGCCTCTGGCTCCTCTGCAGGGGATTGGGCATTCCCCTGTGCCAGGAGCACTTTATTCCTGCCAGCTGCTCTAAGAGAGCCGGAGAGCCAAGCACAGCAAGAGAATGACAACGTGGAAGAAGTTCAGTTTGGAATATCTTACCATAAGCAACATGACTCTTGATTGGAAGAGTAATTTAAAAGTATCTCTAGATGTCATTATTAGCAGAAGGCATTGGGCTTTTCTGGTCAGTGCTGAGGAAACAAGCTGAGGTGTGGGCAGCAGATCGCTGGCATGGCTGTGCCCTTCCAGGCTGATGGCTGTGCCCTTCCAGGCTGATGGCTGTGCCCAGACTGGATCCTCACTGCCTGAGATGCTGCCTTGCTGCCTCCTCTGCCCTTGGGAAACCCAGCATGGCATCAGGGCGTGCAGCTGGGGAGTGAATTTCAGGCAGGTCTGATTCAGCCCTGCTTATCCCCTTTCTGCAGATCAGCTCAGTCCCCAGGCAAGCAAAAAAAGATACTGTTCTGCTGGTGTGTACCAAGTCCTGTCACTGAATATTTTGCCAGTATTGTACTAAATAAAATTACACTCAGCATTGTGGGCACTCTGCAAAGTATTTTATCTGCTATAGACAAGAAGGCGTGAGCAAAAAAGAAATATAATCATTGTTTACTTCATCCCCAGTGAGCTGTGATGGTCAAGTTGAAAGCAGTAATGCAGCTGTATTAGCAGTATTTGGCTCACTCAGCCCCCAGGCTAGCACACTTGGCTTGCTTTGCTCAGCTGAGGAGCTGTGACTCCTTGTCCAGAGGCTGGAAGCTGCACTGTTCATGTTCAGCTCTTCCCCAGCTCTTGCTCAGTTCAGGCTCCACAGTGACCATATGAGACTGGCAAGGTGAGTGGCAAAGGTGCCAGCCTTTGAAGAAGGAAAAGAAAGCAGTTGTGTGTGTCTTCTTCACTTCTGCACTGGCTCAGAAGAAAGATATTTGAGGGCCTGATGCATTGGGAGGAAAAAGTTGATGCTGGCTCCTACAGGTGCTGGAGGCTGCAGGTGAAGGGCTGGGTGCAGCACATTCCATTGATTTCGGACTGATGGACACGTAAGCTTCTCCTCCAGAGCCTTGCTCCTTCTCTTGCCTTCTTTTCACTTCTCTCTTCTCCAACAGAGCCCCTAATTACTCTGTGGAGGAGAACATTTTCATCCCTCTGCCAGAACTCTCGGTCTGATGTCTACAGAAACCAATTTTTAGAAGTTTGCAGCATTTCCCTTTTCTGCAAGTATCACTTTATGAAGAAACACCCGACCTGGTGCAGAATGAAGACCCAGCATGACCTGCAGAGTAAACATGAACCCTGCCAGCTGCCAGGACCAAATTCATTCCTGCTGCAGCTTCAGTGACATCCTTGGAATTACTCAGGGAGGAAATCTGATGCTTACAGCCACATAACCAAATGGGTATTCATGAGGATGTGCTACTAATTACAATTACTGAATGTTAACAGCTCTACAGAAATATTGATAGTGCCCTACATATAAAAATATTTTTGTAGCAGCTAAAGTCATAAATGAATGTACTAATTTCAATTTAAAAGCAGAAGCCAAGGGTCTGCAAGTTTGCCAGGAGGCCTCTTGTGGTCTTCACAAATGAAGTAGGGGCTGCTGGCACTTGGAAAATAACAGATGAAGAAGAAAGGTAATTGCTAGTCCTGACCTGTCAGAGCTGCTCCTTTGTGCACTGTGTCCAACTTCCCCTTACACTTCCAAGTTATCTACAGCAAATTTTCTTCCAAACTAAACAAAATCAGAGGCTTTTAGGAACTTAGAAATGTCTGCTTAATTTCAGTGTCGATAAGCCCCTGCTCCAACTCATTCTTAATGTATCAAAATTAAATGTTTTAAACATATTTATCTAGTTGCTATGGCTTTGCCTGGTGTGTCAGACACTTTATCCATCAAATATGACAATTGAATAATATTTTTACTTTCAGATATAGATCACAGATCCTTCTCATCATACTATTCCCTTCCCCCCTTTCCCGAGTTTTGAACTCACTGGAAAATCTGTTCCATAATACAGTGGGTAAATGAATTACAGTCACAGATGGCCTCTGGAGATTTCATACATACTGCAATTCATTTATTTAGGAATGGAGGAAAAAAAAAAAAAAGAGACCCTTGTCTTATGAGGGTATTATCAGAGACAGCAGATCAGACACTGTAATGCTGCCTTGCACTCTGGATTTGACCCATTTCCTAAGCTTTTATGACTCGGCATTTACTATCCCTGGATTTGAAATTTTTTACGACAAACATCAAAATCCTCAATGAAAATGATAAAAAGCAAGGAACTGTGGCTGTTACAATTTATTTTTACAGCCTTGCGGGAAAGTACTGTATGTTGTTGTAGAAAGATGCTCAAAATCAGCAATCTTCTGCCCTGACAATAATATTTCAGCAAAAAGAATGTAATGTACAGATGGCTGTTGAGAATTAGTCAAACCTTGCAGTGGGCCTTGAGATCCTCATAAGGAAAATACTAGAAGAATAAGAAATATAATATAGAAACCAGTATATAATGTTACTGCTTGGGTGTCTTGTTCAGTGTAAGTCATAAAGCCTATTTGCAGGCAAGCATTAGGGTCAGGCCCCAAGACTCACTTCTGCCTCTGAATTCAGGCCAGAGATTATGGGAGACAGGGATGGGGTGGCTGATGCATCAGCCATTGGGGAAAAATTAATCCTGCAATAAATGCAAAGAATTTGCCTCAAGAGTGGATCAGACAAACTCATTTCTGTTTGTGCAATGATATAAAAATACTATGTGGTTAAATGTAGTGTGGTGATTTAACCATCTGCACTGACACACTGCTGCTCCATTGCAGGGTCAGGCTGCCACAGGCTGAATGCAGGGACCGTTTATCTTTTCTTGATATTTGCTCTTGTGAGACCCCAGCTGGAGTCCTGTGCCCAGCTCTGGGGCCCCAGGATGCAGACCTTCTGGAGGGAGTCTAGAGGAAGGACACAATGAAGATCAGAGGGCTGGAGCACTTCTCCTATGAAGACAGGCCGACAGAGTTGGTGTCATTCAGCCTGGAGAAGAGAAGGCTCCAGGGAGACCTTTTGGAACTTTCCAGTAACTAAAGGGAGCTTATAAAAAAGAGGAAAGGGGACTTTTTATACAGATAGACAGCAATAGAATAAAAGGTAATGTTTTCAAATGAATGAGAGTAGATTCGATGTTAGGAAGAAATTCTTTACTCTGAGGGTGGTGAGGCACTGGAACAGGTTTCCCAGAGAACTTGTGGATGCCCCATCCCTGAAAGTATTCAAGGCCAGACCAGATGCAGTTTTGAGCAACCTGATCTAGTGGAAGGTGTGTCTGCTCATGGCAGGACCAGGGGTTGGATAGAGATGATCTTTAGAAGTCCCTTCCAACCCAAATCATCCTATGATTCTATGAGTATTTAGCTCTTTCTGAGGGACATTTCACACTTTCATCTCACGCTGCAATTAGGCCTCACAGCTGACACAGCCCACTGGGTACTCTAATGAAGATATTTGTCCAAATGCCAGATAAACCAGCCAACACCGCCCCTCGAGTGGAACAGCATCAGCCAAGAGGCCTCACTCTGTGCCTGGCAATGCTTTGGGTTGGAAAGAAACCTCTCAAAACCTTTTTCCAGCATGTCCACAGGTCTGAAGGGAGACTGCACATCCCCCAGGGGGACTCCTGACCCCCTCCCCACCTCTGTCCTGGGAATGAAGGTCCCTGTGTGGAGATGGGACACCTACATCCATCCCTCTAGGACAGAGACAGGACCTGCTGCTGGAGATGCAGAGTGCCCACAGGACTTCACTCATCCACTTCAGTGGGAGTTTAGGGAACCAGGGGGTTAAAATGTCAGCTGAATCCTCCCAGGGCTGCCATCCCCCTCCTTGTAAAGAAGCAGCAATTTAACAGACTTGTTGCCCTGAGGTTTAATGGATGGCTCTGGCTGCAGTGCTTGGGGACCCTCTGACAGGGTGCTGCAAAAGGGCAAAGGGGGACTAATAGCTGCTGTGTTTTCCAGCAGCCCCAGCCAGAGATAGCTCTGTATACAGCTGACAAGCAGTCAGCGTCTGCTCCCTGTCTCTGTTTGCACTTCATCGAGTTATCTCCTTGCTAGCAAAGAAATCCCAGCTGATTGAACAGCACATTCATCATCTGGATTTCCCCCATATCTTTTCCTGTATCAATGGTGCCATAAAAAGCCCACCAGAAAAGTCGACGGAAATCTGCTCTATCTTCCATTAAAAGCTTTTGCAGAGATCTGAACTAAAGAAACAAATCAAAACAAACCTCAAACTTTTTTTTCTCCCTGAAACGTCAATCAACGAACATTAAACAAAAAGATTAGTTCTGCTCTTATTTGTTTGTAAAACAAAAAGCATGAAATATTTAGCAGTATTGTAATGAAAAGCAGATGGGAATAATGCTGGCTTTCAAGGCCGCTGGTAACCGCCTCCTTTTCATGCCGCGGCAGCAGCAGGACGAGGCAGGCAGCCCATTAGGACAATTTATGAACTGGACTTCCACAGAGGGAGTTCTAGCAAGAGGTCCACAGCTCATACAGAGCAACCCTGATAACATCTGTTAGGGTTATTCATTGAAGAGGATTATATTACAATCCCTCTTAATACTACGAGTGCTACAGTAAAACCGGATGAACCTTCAGTTTCATTTGCTCCAGCAATATGTGTTTATCACAGCATTTTTCTGAAGTTGGAAACCTGGGCTGCATTCATGGTATGTCACAGAAAGAAGTTTAGAAAGCTTGAAATATTAGCCTAGAAAAAACCTCAGTCCCTGCTTTTAATCTCTCATGGCTGTATTGCTCAGCTTCTATGTGCAGCATCAACACACCATCAGCCTTTTTCCATGGAAAGCCACTCCCCATTAACTTTCCAGGCCTGAGATTGATTTTATTTAAATAGTTCTCACTCGCTAACCTTGCTCCATCCTTTATTTAAGACTTTGCTAATGATGTATTTTTTTCCCCTTAATTTACCTAAGCATATAATGAACGCTCACATCGGAAATGACCTCATTATACCAGCAAGGACTTTGTGCGGATACGATTTAGTGCACAGACATAAGGCAGAGAACTCTCTAAATGGAGAGTTTTTAAACATTCTGTAAAATCCCTGCTGACTACAAGCCAGATTCTTACTGCTGTAAATTGACTTAGTTCCAACAGCTTCAATGAAGCTACACTGATTTACTCCACTTGAGGGTCTTACCCTATTATTCTTATTTATTGAACTTGCCACCTTTTGCTGCTGCAACCTCAACTTCCATCCTCTGGCAGCAGGGTTGCTATCTAAAACAGGTGTTTCTGCAGTAATATATGACTTAAGAGATTTATAACTACCTGGAGTATTTCATTGTCCTCTAAAAGTGTTTATAATAATTCTTGCTGACTGCCCCAGCTCCCACCAATCAGCTGTAGAATTGTTTGCAGGCTGAACCTGATCAATAAAATATTAATTCCCCATACAAGCATGAGCTTTTTTATCTGTTCATAGACACTTTTCCTCCCTGCTGGACCTGGTCTTTCCTGGTCTCTGTGCACTGTCTGGGACAAAATGAAGCCCCAAGTTTTTTTGTTGGTTCCAGAAGAACAGGCCTGACATACACTGTGGGAAATGGATTTGTAGAGAATTCTCAAAGCCTGACAAAAGCCTTACATAATATGCATCTGTATGCAAACTTTGAGATAAGAAATGCCACAGAATAGGACAGACATTGTTGAGAAAGAAATGGAACTAGAAACAAGTTTCAGAGGATGGCCTTGCAAATAAGACTAGATACTTTGGAGAAATAGAACTATGAAAGATGCATTGTAGTAGGACCCATAAGGGGTAATTTTAGATGATTTGCTTTAAGGCACTAGCAGCACTTTGTAGCAAAAGCTGATAGGCCGAGAAACACTTATAATATATTGTAATTAGGAAATAATTGGCTTCTGATTGCGATGGCATGAATTGTAACATCCATATTGTCTCACCATTCACATGAGACTGAAAATGGAATAAAAGTTTTTAAAACACCTCTCAGCTGCCCCATCTTTGGGGCAGAAAAGGGCATAATCTGACAATACACAATGCAGGCTACTTTCTGGCTCCAAAAAATAACCAAACTGCAAGATGAAAAAATGCATTGCAAAGGAAAAACAAAAACCTGTAAATTTCTTTAGTGCACCAGTTTTAGCCCTAACTGGAACGTGACTGTCCCACCATAATTGTCTGCTGTTCCTACAGCCCTGGGCTTGTTTTACCCCATTCTTTGCTGGGAGAAATTCGGACTGCTGCTCCAACCTTGACACAGCTATGGTCAGCTGAAGTGTCTGCATTTGTACTTTTGGGGGCTTAGCAGGAGACAGTTCATAGGAAGGCACAAGATCACATGTTTCAAATGCCTGAGAGAGGTCAAGGACTTGCTTAAAGCACCGTGTGTTCATAAAAGCAACAGGGAACCTAACCCTCAGCTTCACCAAAAACTTGTAGTAGTTTTCTACTTGTCCAGAAATAACTGCCCATGGAGCCCTTTGATATCAGAGATGCTGGCAGACTTTGTCTCATAAAGACTAAAGAAAGAAAGCAGCAATTACCTGGATGCTGATGAGAGCTGTGCATCCATACACACACACGCTGCAGGGATTGCTCTTCAGAGAGATCAGCACTAATAAACTGCTAGCTCACTACATGTGATTGGTGTCAACTTCAAACCCAAGGGTCACGAAAATCTCCCCTTTGTCTTACTAGGTTTGGGGTTGAGGAGAACCCCACAGAGTGTCAGGGGCCAACACCATAAGAAACCATACTGAATCATAATATAATTTAGCAAATTCACATTCTCTTCAGGTCCAGTAGAATTATGTTAAATAACTTACAGAAAAGCTGACTTTTTCTCTTAAATCACAAAGGAATAAAATGAAGTAGCTGCATTCAGCACAGCCATCTTCAAGTGATCCCTGAGCAGAGAGGCAGGCAGCAGCAAATCTTATCCTTGTTTCACTTGTTCAGGTTGTTTCTAGGTCAGCCCAAATACTCTGATGGTATGAAACAAGCACAGCAAGAATGTGTAACCACCACCCAAAATAATTTAAAAGTCCTTAAAAAGAAATACACCTTTATTTACTGCACTATAACTGCAACATCAAATACAACTATATTTTCATATCAAAAAAGGACACATGCAATAAAATCCTCTGATTTTATAATCCAATTCAACACAGTTCATTGGTGACAGTGGAGCATCACAGAACAGGCAAGAGCTTGTGGTGATGAATTTCCAGTCTCTTGATCCTACTTACAAACAGCAAAATCACATCATATTTTATTTTTCATCGAGGGATAAACTTTTGGAATAATGTGGCTGGATCACAGAAGATTCCAGCTACCCCTAACTCCCCTATGAGTCTTGAAGAATCAGATTTTTTTACTTGGGAAATATTATGCTTTGACAAGGATGAGGAATAGACAGTATTTTCCAAGCAGAGAGCAGAAATCCTTCCATGTTATACCACAGCTGAGGTACAAAACAAGGGCCTCTGCTTCACAGGTGCAAAGAAGCCAAGGCTGAGTTACTTTAACTATTGCTCTGAAGAATGAAATCAGGCCATTTTCTGCAATATTTCACTGCAGCTTTCTATTATGTTCATCTGCTCATGGGGCTTCAATCAATTTAATCTGGCATTTCAGCTATGGAATAAACCCACAATACACAGGAGGAATCCACAGCTCAGAAAAGAACACAAAAAGTTGTCCTGAAAAACTCAAATCATAGCCTCTTAACTACTTAAACAGCCCTGTTCTTCATTAGAAAAGGTTCTTATTCTAGCATAGCTACTCACACACCACAGGCCCTTATTTTTAGTATTTCCCATGAAGTTTCATGGGACTAATTTTGAAAAAAGGTTCTAAACTGTGTAAAAAAATTACAGACTCGGCCCAAAATGGCACCATTTCTAGCATAAGCTCTCCTGACTGTCATCTGGGACTTTTTAGGCAGTGTGACATAACACTGTCCAGCCTTTCAAAACAATGACCTGATTTCTCTTCATACATCTTGCATGGCATAACACAAAGGATGACTTAGCTCTAACAATTTATATAAAACATAAAGTCGGTCTTTGATGCAGCTGTGTTTTTACAGAATTTCACAGAGTCGGTATACAGAAGCTTACAGCTTTTTGAGCTAATTCTAGCAAATAGGAGGATTTATCTATGAAAACAAAGAGTTCCAAAAGTACATGGAAATCTGTAGAGCAAAATATATATTTCCATATAATTTCAAAGCACAAGCAATAGGCAGTTTAGAAAAATATGATTGTTACAGTCTTTCTGAACCAGAAAAGAAAGGATTTAAAAAATAAGTTCAGCTTTTCACAAAGCCGTATTTTTAATAAGAAAATAGAGTGGTCCACATTTCCCTGAATAAGCCTGAAAGGTTAAAGAAAGGTCCAAGCAAAGCAAGGAGTCTGACTTGGACTTGATATCAGCTGTGATAACATGCACATGTACAGAGACAGCTCCTTGGCTCCAGTATTGTTTACCTTAGAAAAGAGCCTAATTTATCACAATTGCATTCAAAAATCATAAATAACATGACAAAAGTGGAACTGGTCCCCGCAAGGCAAATAACTGTATTCATACAAGCAAAAAGTGACATCAATCCAGTTATTTTCTTGTGACAGTTAAAAGGTATTTTGTACCCAACTGCTACATTGTACAGCACATGTATAAACACAGATTATTGCAGACTTTGCTATCAGCTACTATACATAAACAAGAAGAGATGTTCATGCTGTAATTGCCTCTAAGGTTTTTGTTCTACTTGAATATTAACATTTACAAAAGCTGAGGTGGAGACCTGAATTCAAGCCAGGATTTCAACATGCAAAATGACAGGGTTCATAGGAAGGTTTTGTATCCTCCCCATTGCTGACATTTGGAAGTGGATAGGAGCTCTGAAGAATTTTAAAACCATTCATAATATGAGTTTCTCTTGTGAACAGCCTTTGGTTTTCCCTGTGCCCACAGGTGGGTGATCTAACACGAGACATGCTGGTGAAATTAAGATTCACATCAATAAACCTCCTGTTAATAAGAATTCACACTTTAGTTTCAGGTCATTTCTAAAAGAAGCTGGCAAAATGTACCTCGGTATTTGCTGATTTTATAAATTAAAAGCAGGGAAAAGTTTGATTGAAGAAACTTTGCTCCAGGCTGTTCTTAATAACTATTTCATTTATCAGTTAGAAGTTTTTATTAATTCTGTTCAGTGTGAGAGCAAATCCTTTCATTTTGTTGCAATTTTTGTGAACTAAATGAGATATTTACTCACCCTATATGGGTGTCTTAGCACAGTTCTTTAAACTTTCTAGCTTGAAGGTAAACAAAAGCAAAAAACCTGATGGAAGCAAGTTTGATGGAGTGTTGGTGAAGAGATCCAAAACTGTTTAAAATCCAGGCTTATGAATTAAACTGGGCCTGAGACACAGCTCTGAGGAGTGAGGACCTCTGTAGGAACACTGGATGTGGGTTATATTGCCAATAAACAACAATGCAGCTCCTACCACTTTTCAGTGTCAATGGAGAGTTATGTCTTACGAAAGGCAGTGACAGAAAATGCAACACCTGCATTATTGCTTGTGTAATTGCTTCACAGTGGTCCAGTACATTCAAGTAAACAAATGAGAGGAAGATATGCTGCTGAAAGGGAAGCTCTGAGGCTGGGCAGATGGAGCGTGCCCTCCTGCAATCACTCAATAAACTCAGTTAACACAAATTAAAAGGGAAAAAAAGTTGAAAGAGTCAGACTGATCAAAAGGAAAATATCTGCTGAGGCAAAAATTACCATCAGGGTCTTGGAGCAAGACAAAGCTGTGTTTTTTGCCTTCCAGTCAAGCCCATGTACAAAATGGAGGCTGGAGTTTGAGGACAGACACACACCTAGCATGGGCAACATCTAAACCTTCACAAAGAGCCAGTGCTCAAGCAATGCCTCCCAGGTTAAATTCTTACAGGGTTTGATCTGGGAATGTGATGGAAAAATCATCTTGGGTGCTTTTCCACCCTAAAGACTGAAACCCAAACTAAAAGGTTATTAAATCTCATCAAAGCTCATTAAAACCTCTAAACTCTTCCGGCTTCCCTTTAAGACACGGTTTCTCTTAAAAGCTGCACTTAAAAGTTACATTGAAGTGGAATGTTACTTTCCTTTAAGTAGAACAATAATTATGCTCCCTCTTACATATATATATATATACACACACACACACACACATATATATACACACACACACACATATATATAATACCTATATATATTTCATGGCCATGGAAAGTACCATACTGAGGCATTCATTCACATCTGTAGTGAAACAAAGTCTGTGGTGTTCAGTGCTTATTAGAACTGACAAAAGAAATAATTTGATTTTGAAGGTGGGAATCAGTTCAGGAGAAATAACAGCTCCTACCCCTGAGTTCCAGTGGGAGGCCTCCCAGCAAAGTGCTGCTGAGGGCGGTGGCACTGCTCTCCAAACTCACCTCTCCCTTTTAACACACAGCTTTTCATGGAGCAAAAAGGAGCTAAAATAAATGGCTTGCTATAGGGCTTGATAAATGAGTTGCTAAATCAGTTTGTTAAAAGCAATCATTTCAGTTTTCTTTTTTTTTTTTTCCCAGGTCAGAAAAAAAGAGTTCTGGCTTATTTAGGGTCTATAACAAGGACAGTGGAACACCCCTGGCAGCTCAAGGGCACAGACCCTGGCTGAGCAGCACCTGGGAGCTCTTACCCCAGCAGTGACAATGCGAGGGTGACAGAGCTGCAGCTGAACCACCAGCCCTCTGTGCTGACTGAGGGGCAATTTTCTGTACACAGTAATTGGATTACACATCAAAACCTGCGTAGAGAGGAGACGAGAAAAAGGCTCTGGGCAGGCTATGAACATCGCTAATAGCAAGGCTTTCATTATTAATAATTGTTTGTTAAGTGACACCCTCGCACTCCTGTCTGCAGATGTGCCTACTAAGGGCAGTGCCTGAGCCAAAACTGAAGGCAGATGAGGGCAGGACGTGGCCAGGAGACTTGGAAGAGATGGCTGCCCAAGACTAGAGTCTTCCCAGATAGTGATGAAGGCTGGTTTGACACAGGGGACAGCAGAAACAGACAGAGCATCTGCAGGAGGAACTGCAAGGGGGGAAGAAATTTCTGGATTTTAAACTTAGTGAAACTGGACCAGATATTTTGCTCTAGGCATTGAGGAAGAACAGCCACTGGAAACCTTTAAGGTGATAGGAACGACCTAGGCTGTGGAAGAACTGCAGCAGGAAAAGAAGAATAAAATACTGGGATAATTTACTTTGGAAAGGAAAAAAGCCAAATCTCCTCTACTCTCATAAAAGAAGGAAAGGCAAAATATGGCCTGGAAAGTCTAGTACTGGTCTTTCTGCTTCCTTGGATTTAACACACAGTGGCCAAAAGAGGGAAAATCAAACCATCCCCATGGCCCAAAGAAAAAGTTTCTGATCCAAAACCAATTCGGGGGATTACCTTTTTCACACAACTTGAAAAAATGTGGAACTCGCTCATTGTAAATGGCTCTGAAGACAGAAAGCCACTAGCATTCAGTAAGGCACTGAATAGGCTTGCCCCTAAAACCCAGAAGACTAAAGACAACACCTGACATTTACTTGAAAAGGAACAGAAAAACTCCCACTTCAGTTCTACAATGCATTTCTGCCTCCTGAGGATTGAACAGAGACCATCATGACTAGCTTTCTATCTATAATAGCATTTCCTGTATCTTTTCCTGGAGCATCAGCACCCACCACCTACCATTAACCTGTCACTGAGGGGTTTTAATTTAGCAGTTTCTTCTGTGTTTAAAGAAAAGAAAAAAACACTTCCAGGGCTCAAATCTCAGCTTGAGTGAATCACCCTGAGGGGAGCCTCCTTCCACAGTCAGGGACATGAAACTGAACTGTGCTGACGGCCGCTGTCAAAACTTTGGCCGCTGTCTGGCAGAGAGGGCTGGCAAGCCCTTGCTCCTGTGTCATTAGTCCTGGGCTGCTCTCATTATGCCAGACCTACACGTTCCTGTCTTGCATCAGGCTGCCTCTGGAAGAACTAATATCTCCTGCTGCTTCCACTGGGATGCTGCACCTTAGGCTGTGCAGGTTCACCTTACCCACACTTTACTAGGAGGAAGGTTGTTATCTCACAGGTACAATAAGGCAAAATCTGGCATTAGCTGAAGCAGGTTAGGGGACAAGGGTGCCATTTAGGCTGCAGTTTGAGCTGGTATATTCCTGATATATATTCCTTATTTTTCACATCTACTGATAACCCATATTCATATTTTAAATTGGATAGAAAAGAGATAATTAAAAAAACAACTGTGTGACATTATTACATTCTACTTTGTTGTTTTGGTTTTGTTTCTTTTTAATTGAAGAATCTTTGTTTTCTTTTACCATTTAACAAGTGTAACATGATCCCACAATTTTTAAACGGACTCGTACAAGTCAAAATGCCTTGTGCCTAAAACATCCTGCAGTTACCCAACACCTACAACTAACCTGTTTATATTCCAGTAGAACCAACAGGTATCTTTTTAAATATATAGCAAAAGTAATAAGATTTATTTCTCAATGAATATTGTTGCCTGCACCACAAATATTATTTTTAGTATTGTAATAAACTGGTTTGTGAGAGTTGCCAACCGCTGACAGATAAATTAATGCAATAAGCTTGTAATGGCTCAGAGCAGGTTGATGATCTGGGAACTGCTAAGAATATCCTCAACAGCCCCCAGCAATTCTGGCAGAAGCTGGTAGAGGTTCTCTGGACAAACGTGTTTTCAGCTGCAGTCTAGCAAACAATACTGACCAAAGGGTAGTAAAGTCTCCAAAAGCAGCTCTTACAGCCAGCTGGGTACATAACCTATGACTTGAAAGACATCTGTCATGCCTGGCAAAGACATGTTTATTGGGGGTTTCACACCAGCATTTCTTGAAAGGCGGAATTATTTTTCCAGTTTCCTATGGTGGATAATTTAGTTTCAGCCTGTAATGTTTAATTATTCAAAAAGGCTTTGTTTGGTCTGGGAACTCTGTCACACA
Organism: Cisticola juncidis; assembly: GCA_013400215.1. NCBI lineage: Eukaryota > Metazoa > Chordata > Aves > Passeriformes > Cisticolidae > Cisticola > Cisticola juncidis. Next base: position 1,957,112 of record VXBR01000283.1, on the reverse strand, counting down.
GCACTTTTGGTTGTTTTTTTTCCTGAAGAAAAGAGGGCAATGCACTCTCTTGTCAAGTTAAAAGAATTATTGTACATGAACTCACTCTTCAAATCTCTTTAGTGCTAATGAGATGTGTATGCACACACATCAAAGTAAAACATTCCCTATTTAAAATTGAAAAGGCGATCAGATACAGCAAACTCCTGAAGTCTAGAGAAACTAAAAAGAAAATACTATTTCTTCTGATGTGCAGAGAACACCATCTGTCTATCTAGGAATGGCCATTTTTTGGAGACATTTCTTCTCTCCAAGGTCTACAAATGTCCCAACAAAAGGGATTAAGGGGAAGCATAAAGCCATTCTAAAAGCTGTCCAAACTATTCAGTGACCACTAGGTGGTTTTATTAGCTAGCCTAGTAGCTTTATTTACAGCCTCAAATGTTTGAGCTTTTTAAGCATCTTGGTCAGTACAAATAAAGTAGCACTTGGTAGAAATCATGACTACTCTGTGCTAGCAGAGGAACACAACATTTTTAATGTATGTCCTTACAACTGAGATTTCTGGAGAAGGCATATATAAGTAATATTTAATACCATTTAAATTGCTGGCTGGAATCAGAGAAAGAGCTGTTAATAGACATGGGGCACAATAGCAATTTTCTACCTCTATTGCTGCCATGGAAAATTCTCTGGAAAGCATCAGGCTTCAAAATCAATTACAGTTTACAAGTGAGGCTTGCTTTCATGCCAAAGGCTGGGTTTGAAGTGTGCCTTAGGGTAATGTCTTACTGTAATGCATGGGCAATGGAGTGCAGGATTTTGCCTTCAGCACTGCAGGGTCATTAATGTGGTCAAGCAACTCCTGGGTCCAACAGTGCAGGCAAGAGTTGGGCAGAGCTCTGTGAACAGGCTGGATGGAGTTTAGGCTAGGTGCACAAACCACTCACAACCTCAAACATATCCAATATGTTTTAGAGGGTTTTAGCACCCTTTGACTGTGGCTGCTAAAACCTGGAATGGGGCAAAAGTGCAAGTCCTCAGTTGCAGACACATCCAGGGTTCTGTGCATCCCATGTTTTGGCAAGGGAAGGCTTAAGGCAGTGGCCCCAGTGTGAACCTGAGCTATAACACATCTCAGTTACATCTGGATGTCAGAGATGTATGAGCTGGGGATTTTATAGGCACAAAAGTGAGCATATAACTACCAAATCATCTGTGAGCAAAGATGAGGAACTGTGCTCAAGATTTTAAGGACTGGTTTGGAAACAGTATGATTTAGTTTGTGTTTTGAGGAATATGAGCTTTGTACAGTTTCCTGGAAGCTGGGCTGGGCAGTTCATTTTCATTATTCCAATTACTGACTTGATTAATATTCACACACACTTCCAGGAATCAGTATCACAAACTTTTCAGAAGAAAAAAAAAAAAAAAAAAGAGAGAGAGAAGAAGAAAGTAAGTAAATTTAGCATTTACATCTCAAGCTTACTTTTGTGATTTTTTTTTCTTTCTTTCTTTGCCAGAAAAATCTCACACCTGCTTTGGACAGGTGAGGTAAATGACATTATGGAAGACTTAAACTGTTTTCACTGATAGATACATTATATTCCTGTGCTTTGGATAGTTTTCATTGCAAAGAAGTAGAAAAATTCATCACTTCTGTGAGATATTCAGATTATTTAAGTTAATGAGAATGGATTAACTGAGATTCAAAGCAAAACTTTTCTAGATTACAGACAGGGGACTTACAAAATAAACTGATTGCTAACCCAGCAACAAAAGTGTGTTTCTAATTTAGATGTTTGGTTCTTTTTTTCTTTTAACCTTCCACAAACTGAAACATCAAGGTGATGACGCAGTTGTTCTTGTAAGACCCTCTGTGCAGAATTTTTTTTCTCCCTGTCACACACTCCCATGGTGTCAAATGCATTTGTGAACCCGTACAAATCACCCAGATAGAAAGGCTTGGCAGAAAGAAATCTGATGTGAGATTTTGTGCTTTCACAGAAAAAAACTTTTCTATCTCCCTACTGATTTCCATTTGCAGCTTTATTATTCCTCATTATTTTTACTTTCTCATTGGTATTTTACTTTCATCACCTGGAATAGCTCAGTAAAACCCAGAGAACTGCAATGTAGCTACATCACAAAAAGGTGTGTGCACACCTACACATGTCCACAACCACACAGAGCAGGTTTTGTTCCTGCCCCTCTTCCCCCACACTTCTTTTCTAAAGGAAGATTTAATTTGACATGGAGGTGTGTGTGATGATTAACTCCTTGCTGGGCAGCCACAGGAGTTTCTTCCCCCAGGGCTGGCAGCAATTTTTAGAGGAATGTGCACGGCACTTGCGTGTCAGGAGAGGAGGAGGTTTGTCCTCTGCCACCAGGAAGAATGGTTGCAAAGAAGGAATTAATACGCCACATTCTCTGACAAATTACAGCTCTCTCCACCTAGCTCCTTCCTGAAAGAAATTGCAGGCCTTCCTTTGCTGCCTAAAGCAAATGTCTTACTGCTCAGCATACATGGACTCTCCTCACCCTTCTGCTTCCAGTCCCTTCTGCCTGCTCTGAGAGCTCTTCTGCTACCTCCTGACAGTCAGGTTTGTAACCCAGCTCAGCTCAGCTCCTGCTCCATGCTCCCCTTGCACTTTGACTGATATCTGCATCACCCCTGCTGTCTCTCCTTTAATTTCCACTCTTCTTCACACTTTTAGCAGACTTTAGCCATTTTAATCCAACACTAGCAAATCCAGTATAGTCAGAAACATTTTTAGGAATACAGTGACAGAATCCTGGTGGTGGAGGAGTCTGCTCAGAACACTGGAAGAAGCCCTGTTACTCACCCCATTTTAAACATTGAAAATTGAAAAAAGCTGTTTAATACACAATAATACCAATACTGTGGCAGGGAGGGGGAGCCAAAAAGATTCTGAGATTTTTTTTCCTCCATACAGTCTGTACTCTTGTCCTCTTTGTTAATTGTGACTCCTTTTCAAAGCCTTTAGAAATGGATGGACACCTTTCCTCTATGTTTAGCTGCTCCTCTTTCACACTGCCTGCTTCCCTATCCTGTGCCTAAATTGAGCTCTGTGCTGTTATGCCTCCCGATTCTGGACAAGTTTGCTTCTTTAACAGAACTTTAATGATGTTGTTAAATAAGTGCCTTCCTCCTATAGTCTGTCAGCCTCAATATTATTTTAGACTTTATACAGAAAAGAACACTAAGCACCCCATACTGATATGTAGAAGAGAAATTCCTCCTGCAGCACAGCCAGGATAGGCAAAGTAACTGTTTCTTCTCTTTTTTTTTTTTTTTTTTTTCCATGATTACTGCTGTGGCTAAAACCATGAGAAAATAACAAACAGCTCTCAGAAATGGCAAAAATTTTTAGAAATTACCTTTTCTCTCAGGAATTAATTACGTAAAACACCACTAAGAATGGCTTCATCACTCTGAAGTGAGATTTGCTTTTACACTAAAAGACAATGTTAAAATGTACATTCAAATTCTGATAAAGCAGGCATTGGGTTAGGTAAATAGGTAACAAGTTGCCATAATTTTACAGTTTAGATTACATAAAAATCTGTGGTTGACTGTCTTTGATACAATCAGTTTACACAATTTCAATAAACCATTAATACAAAAGAATCCTAGCTAGGAATCTTGTTTCCAGGGTGGAATTGTTAAAGTACTTCCAACTTTTGCTTTACTGACACTGAATCAGGCTGCATCCCACTGTTCAGGCTTTATAGTCTGTTACCAAATGCCTCTTTATAAAGTAAAAAACCCAACAAACCAAACAACAAAACCTCATAGACACAAAAAAATCTAACAAAAACCCCACTCTTTTTTATAGACAAGATTGGTGATACAAGGTTTTGTTCAGTGCTCACAAATTTGTTCAGAAAATTACAGCTTGATTTTAAAAGTTCTCCTGCTAGAGAGATGCTAAAAAAATATATTCTTTTTTTTTTTTTCTAGCTTTCTTCCCACTGTATTCCACCTCTCCTGATTCAGGTGGGCTGGAGAATACAGTAATTGGAAAACTGTTAAAAAATAAGAACAAGAGGAGGTCCACCCCCACTTCTACTGAAGTCAGTAGAGACATTTCTATTAGTTTCTGCAATTCCTGTATCCAGATACTGAAAAATCAAGATTTCAAAGACAATAGTCCAAATCTTCCTTGGGCTGAATGTCAACCACTCTATTCAAACATGATTCTACTGTGCCTGCTCTCCATTTTACACTCTTGTGCACGACCATATGTTCTCATACTTGCTCTGACTGCAGTTGTAAACAAGAATCTGATGTTAAAAATCACCCAGAAAATCCCACAACAACACCATCCTTCAGTATTGCTTGCTGAAAGATGGCAGTAACATTGCAGAATTATCCTTAAGACAGTGGATGAATAGATGGTGGTTGCTAGTTTGACCACAGATATGCATTTATATATATATATGTACATACATACACAATCTCTATATACATATTATACATACAATAAGAAAAAACATGTAAAAATATTAATTTTGCTCAAATACCTGATTAGAGTGGATTAATCTTATGTTGCAATTATGTGATCTATCCGGTTGACATGATGGCCATGTTAGAAGCCCTAAAATCTACAATGGCTGCAATTAAAAACCAAGAGTCTGCACTTCTGCCAGTCACCTTATGCCATGCCAAGAAGTTATGTTGGAGGGGGGCCCTGGTATCTCAGCATTAGCTTGAAGGAGCGAGCGAAGTTGTTGGCCAGGGTGCAGCTGTGGGTCTCTTCTGCCAGGGGCAGCAGGAAGGCCAGCAGCAGCAGGAGCAGCAGGAGCAGCTGCAGCGGCAGTGCTGCCCGGCACACGCGATGCAGGTAGGAGCACACGCCTCCAGAGCGCTTCTGCAAAACACAAACCAAAGAGCAGCTCAGAAAAATAAATCACTGGGAAGGCCTATTTCAAATACATCAAACTGCCAGAGAGAAAAATCAGAACAGCCCCTGTTGTCCTTGGCCTAGGATCCAGCCTGGGTGCTGGGCACACTGAAGCTGACTGAAGTTAAATTATGTCTTTTAGGAGAATATTTCATTATTTTCAAGAATTCCCTGCTGGAAACTGTTATTTCCTAGAAGGAAAACACTGCTAACTCTCTAGAAAAAAAATGATTGCTTCCAAGCCCATTTTCCATTTACAAAGTGGTGGTTACACATCCTCATCCTCCAAGTTGCCGACTGGACCCCTCACAGTCAACATATGGCACAGAAGGTCTGTGTTTGCTACTCTCCAGTCAGTAAAATGAGAGTTCTGGTGGCCTGGAAGAGAGGAACAGATTCTGCTCTCCATCAGCACAAAGGAACTTCACTTGCAGCTCATCCAGCTCCTAGTCATCTGCCCTGTAGCACCATGCATTGCCTTGGGGGTCTACACGACTGGAGGTCAGAAAAAAGGCCCCACAGTGCAGCCTGCCTCAGTATACCTTATACCTTACCAGGCCCATCTTACAACCTTGTGTGATGCAGAAGAATGAGAGAAACACAACACTGATAGTGAAGGAGACATTAAAGCCACATCTATTTCTGTGCAGCCCTGGGGGACACACACAAAGGAGTCCCATTACACCTTTCTTTATGCCATTGCAAACCTAGAGTAGGCCAGTTAACCTTACAAATTTGATCTGGTTTAGCATGACCAGGAGAGAATATATCTATGGCTTCAAAATTCAGAAAAGATTAATTAAGAAGGGAGATTTTCACTGGCAAGATTCCTGGGTAACTCCTGCCAGTGAGCTGAACTGTGTGAGTTTCCAAAAAAAACCCCAACTCCCTTGAAAAGAAATCAGATAAAAAGGGCTCAATAACCCACTTATGTCATCAAACAAGGATTTATACAATGAGCATAAATGCAGTGCTTTATCAGCTACATTAGGTACCATCCTACATCATAAATGTCAGCACAGAACATCCATTGAAGTGTGACCCACGTTTTCCACAAAAAGAAATTAATTTATTTTATTCAAGTCACAGGCAATGTCAATCCTGCAGCAAAATTAGGGCTTCTGCCCACTAAGGGGTGTTTAACAGACAATGCCTTTGTCCCACTATAGCACTGTTGCCTTTTTCCCAACCTGGAAATGAAACCTGAGATAATTTTAGTAAGAAGGTAATATAATGAACATAAACAGTCCATGGGAAACATCAGCAGAGAAGATATGGAGGAGATTGATGGTAGAAAAAAGTAATTATGCCTTTCACTATTTTTAATGGTCTCTTCCACTGCTTTCTGAATTACTTAGTCCCTTGTAACTCCATATAAATGCTTACAGAATTAATCGCAAAGATAAATATACAGCTGCAGTTACACATCATGAGACAGTTGTGCTGCAAAATCCTTCTGTTGTAGTTGGTTTGCTTCCATTATACTGAATGGCTGATGAGATTTAATTATTGTGTCAGGCAGATGTAGAGGCAGCAGAGCAACAGCTGCTTGCTCTATCGTTTCTGGCCCACAGTATCTGCGTTGTAATTTGTTCACCGAGGCCAAGGAAAACTCAGATCCCTGGACACTGGAAGTGTCAGTGGAGAAAGTGTACATGCCAGGGTGTGAGTGGGACTGACTTTGTGCACCACTGGGCAAGTTCCCCAGGTACAGTGATTATTTACCCATGAAATCAAAGCTTCACCAACCTGGCTGCCTTGCAGATATCATCTGCTCCTATTGTGACCTCTTGTCAAAGTACAAGGCATAAGTAGCTGTACTAATGAGACTTGCCCTTCTCTGTTCTGGAGCTGAAATCTTTCTCCATGCCAGACCATAGAACAGCCACTTCATGGTGCTTGCAGTGCAAACCAGTGCACTGTTATTTAGAGCTGTTTTCATTGACAAAGATTTCTCATTCTTAATTCTTTATTGTGTTCGTAATATGCAGCAACATGACAAATACATTTATCAGAGTACCCTAACTATAAAGAAAAAGACCCTTGCAGGTTCCAGAATCCATGAGCAAGATAGTAGATATTAGATATAGTTTGTTTGTAGATAATAACAGGTGAAGTTCTCTCAATGGAAGATCCAGATAGAGTTAATTTTGCATTGGGACAATTCAAACCATGCTCTTTGATCTACCACTAAGCACAGTAAGTCTTAATGCTGATGCTGTTACAGCGTAGGATCCTGAGAGTGACTATTCTGTAGTTCATTGCACCTGGAATCCTCAAACTCAAACTGGGACTTAGAAATCCACCTCTCACTAACACAGTTGTGAGGACCACCAGTCTTCCTAGCAACACTTAAAACTTTTCTTTTAGTGCTGTCAATCCTTAAGAATTGGTTTTGAAAGCTAGTTCCATCTGAAACTATTCTTTCACTGCCAGGCCAGATGCCAGAGGCCCTGTTACGTTTTTCTGCCTATAAACTGGTGGGAAATGTGAGTGTTTCCAGTTGAGTCTGTTCCTGCCACAGCCCAGGGAGCAGATATCTTATGGTCACTGTCACTGGTTTTCCATGATGACCACACTGCCAGTTAGACACTAATATTTTTCCTACCCTGATTCTTTTACCAATCCAGCATTTGATTCAGAGCAGTACACTGACTTTGCCTTGATTTCCATAGCAAAGACTATTAATGCAAGTCAAATACCATTTCAATCTCATCCCATTTCTCAAAGTGCCTTGCTTTTAGATACACTGAAAGAAGCTGTAAAATATTACTGCTTTTCACAGCTCATCCTCCAGAAAGAATTAATGCAAAATGGATTTATGAACAAGCTCTCATTTGTTCTGCTTGGAGCTTTCTGCAGAGGAGGATGCTCAGGGTAACCATAGCAGATCCTAGCATTAGGAAAACCTGTGGAGGGACAGTTACCTTGGGGCAGAACTTCAGAGAAGGAAAAATATTTTGTTTTCATCTGCTGCTTTTCTCCCACCTGCTTGCTGTGTTTATAGGTATTTGTGTTCAATGAACTTTTATCTTCAATGCCCAGCTTCTCTATTTTGTTTGATCACACAGCAAGGTCAGAATCTTGCATTTCAGACTCCATTTGTTGTCATGGGAATGACTTAGCTGTGGCAAACATGGTATTATGATGCCTCTGCAGGACTGAAAATGAGGCCCACAGGAGCTGTGAGGGTTTGGTGTTTTCAGCAAATTTGCAATGATAAACCCTTAATAAATGAGGGCCTCAACCTGCAAACACTGAAATCCACAGGAGATTTATCACTAATTTCAGTGTCTGTAACGGGATTATGCACAGGAACGACTAAATAAAGTCAGGATCAGGAACTATTTGTCTGTGGAGGTTAGCAGGTATCTTACAAATGGATTCATTAGTTATATGCCCAAGTTGTTGTGACATGAAACCTACATTAGTTTCAGTGCTTTGTGCTTGCTGGAACAATCAGTGAGGTGTTTTCTTCTGTTTTTTGTTTTGTTTGGGGTTATTTGGGGGTTTTTGGTGGTGGTGTTAAAGGATTGTGCTGGTTTTGTACGAATTGATTTTTAGTGAGCATGGAAGAAGCCAGTCACAAAAGTGATTTTCTAAGAGAAGCTGCTAAGTTTCCTCCATGCCTGAAAAAGCCAATCAGTGACTAGTTTTGAATATTGACATCTTATTAAACCCCTAGAAAGCTGAACACACCTCTGTTAACACACATGTTAAAAACAAACCAACCCCAAGAAAAGTTCTCTTCTTTTTCCAGCCTGGGAACAGGTAACAGGCCTGGCCTGGCCTCCTCGATGCGAAACTTGCAGAACATTGATCCCCCCTCAAGTGAGAGAAAAGGACAGAGTGAAGCATGTAGAGAAACAACGTGAAGACACCAAGGTCAGTAAAACAGGAGTCAAATCCCAGATGGGAGGAGAATGAGGAGATGCCTTAGACTGAAATTCTTTTGTAAGGCCATGGTGATAGGCTGTGATATGCTAAAAACATCCCTTTAATTCACGGAAAAAATATGGGGAGATGGAGTGTTCAAATTGCAGATGTGAGCAAAGGCATTAGTGCTGAAGCAAATAAATGTTGAAGTAGCTGTGATCTCATGAGAGAGGAACAGAGAGAGGAAGACGAGCATGATGAAGAGCCTTTGCCCCCAGGGAAAGAAGAAGACCTTTGTTCCTAGGGATGAAGATGATCTCAGAGACAGAGGAGGAGAACCTTTGCTTTTGAACAGCTCATCCTTAACATAGTACCCCATGAGTCTGACACGGCCCATGATCACAGCTGTGGGAAGACTGCATGAGATGGGAGGGACTTTGCAAATACAGATTTCTGGGCGGATGCTATTTGTGAAATTGAAGCCACAAGAGAACTGTTTCTTGTGGAGAAGTTTCCATAATATAGCAAAAGAGACTCCTTTTCCTAAGTGAACTGATGAAAGACAATATTTAGAGATAATAACTGACCTAAGTTCTAGGTTTTGTCTCTACATTCTCAGTGGGAAAGAAAAGAAGCTTGTAGTGAGAGCAGAAGTGTTCTGAAGTTTTTATTCTAATTCTTATTACTTTTTTCCTTTTCTATTTCTGTTTAAATAAAGTTTTCTTTATACCCTTTAAAGTTTTGAGCTTGCTTTGCTCTTCTCCTAATCCTATCTCACAGCAGAAAAGGAGTAAGTGATTCTAGTGGGTGCCCCACCACATTATTTGGTGCATCGGGCAGGAAACTCAAATTGGCAAACCAGAAGCACTGCACTAAATTGGTGTTTCCGCCAACTTTCGACCTGAAACTGCCACAAGGATAAAAAAATTGAATGAGACACAGTAAATTTTAATAGGAAAGATGATACATTTGGAAAAAGCATGGAAAATTTGAGGCACTCCCTTTCTGACTATGAAAAAAATAGCACTTCAATTTTAGTACGTCAAGATATTTTTTTTAGATCTGTGATGTGAAAAAGAGATGCTTTCAGGATGTGGTGACCTGAGACCATGACACCAACAGGAAATTCAGAAGGCCAAGGTTTAAATCTCTGTTCTACTGAACTCAAAGTGATCAGAGTCCTGGAGTCAGGACACTTCCAACCCTTTAGCACACCATTCAGGATTAGAAAAGGACAGTCTAACACGGTTCCAACTTTGAAAGACACAGCTTGAATATATAATTTCCATATGAGATGGAAGGTTGATGATGAGAAAGATGAGAAGGTTGGAACCACAACCCTTGCTACACAGTGGAATTTCCCTTCCCCAATCACTCCAGCTACTGGCATCAGTACAGCTACCACCCAGCACCCACCGTGCCTGCAGTGCATGTGTCAGATACAGCCTCCACTAAATATTCTGAAATCAGATCTTCCTCTGAGAAAAACTGGCAAAGCTCCAGTGAAGTCAACAGAATTTTAATTTCCACCATCTTAGAATAACAGCTGGAATACCTGGGTATGGAGCCAAAGTGTCAGAGACGTTTTTGAAACACACATGGAAAAGGAATAGGTTGGCATTTAAAAATAAAATGTACTTTTAAAGTTCACCATTAAGAATAAACATACTCCTCCTTCTCCATCAAAATACAAGGACAAGCAAGGACTGTCAAGGGGATGGGTGGCTGTGTTTTGTGTAATGCTAAATGCATCCTTGTTCCAAATGAACTGCACTGGCTGTGAACATTCACATTGGTACGTGATTCATCCTGGAGTGTTTGAATGACAAGCTTCAGTTTAGATCTAGGGAGTCCTCAGAACTTAAATCTGTTTGCAGCTAATAACTCCTTACCAAAAGCACCGTGAAAAATCACTTGGATGGGAAATGGCAGAAAAGCACTTTAGAACTTGCTACATAATATTCCTGTGTAACTTACTGAAGTGTTTTACTAAAAATCAGTGCCCCCCTTGATTTGCTATTGACCACATTCCAGGATATAAGCAAACACGCAGTTAATCTAGCTATTTGAGAGAGCAGAGCAATATAGCATCTTACACCAGCCTCATTAGCAGGGTTTTGCTGCTGCTTGTATGTCACCAGAGTGCCTGACAAAAATCATACCTGCACCACTGAGTCAGTGATCCAGCTGGGAAACAATATTTAGTCTGGATTTAGTCCTCTTACCTCAGAGTATTTCCTGAGAAATGCACTGCTGCCTGAAAACTCCTGTTCTACATAGGGATAAAGAAACCAATGACTTAGTGTCCTACAGACACTACACACAGACACCAGCAGCTGTTCCACTTCATACCACTGAACCCAGCCCAAGTATCCTCTATTCTACAGCAGTTGGCACAGATGCACAGGTAGTAAGGCAAGCATAAATAATTTCTCCTTAATATTCTCAGCCTCCAGCTACTTTCAGTTCAGGCTGTTTCCCGAGCCTGATGGGACTTGTTCATCTGTTTAATATTCAGGGAATCTTTCTTCCAGATACTTGTCCAGTTTCCCCTTAAATCTACACAAACTACACAGAGCCCTCAGTATTCTTTAGCAAGGAGTTCCAGCTGGCAGGAAGAACACATGCTTTGTGTTAGCTTTGAACCTGGCTCCTAGTTCATTCTACAAGAAGAGATGGAGAATCAACCATCATTTACACTCTCAGCACAATCCATAATGATATGAAACCCCAACTTAAATGCCTAGGCAGGATCAATCCAGGCCTACCTCCGCAGTGGGAAGGTCACAACATATTGGGCTTAAACTACAGCAACAGGGACAGAGGAAGAACTTAACAGGAAGAACAGAAAGGCCTTGGAAAGGATCACCTACATAGGTAAGGATTCTACCACTTCATTATTCCTCTGAGAATAAATAGAGCTGCCAGGAAGGCTAAAACAGCTTGCCATAAATTCCTTTCATACTGGATAGGGGCATGCCTGGATAGGAGTATTAAGCACCACCACTTGTTTTCATGAAACAGATGCCTTATCAGTGGCATTTTGCCTCTGAGAGGCCCTGTGTTCTTGCCACTTGAGATCCCACTGGGTACTTACTCAGTTGTCACTCACAGAGGCAGGTTATTGACAAGAAGAGATCAGTTCCAGGGGGATCACTGGCTGCTCTCTCAAACTAAAGCAACTGGGTTTTTTACCTCAGTGTGAGATAGTTTGGAGTTGGGCTTCTCATCAGTTCTCAAATCAGAGCCATGAGGTCCCTCTCCAAGATAAACAACACATTGCAAATCACAGCTGGCCTTTCCAAGAGGGAAATAATTTAGGGGAGTTGGATACTACAGTCACCATAGAACCGAGCATTCAACATGCTCTTGGGCAAAGCATAATCCCATAAACCCCAGCAGGACTCAGATCAACCTCTGTTCATTAGAGGTTACTGGCCTCTGCAAAAGGACAGTGAGATACGGAGTTCAGAACTGCATTTTCCTAAAAGCAAACACTGCCCAGAACAGGCAACCAGCAGTGAGGAATGAGAGAGGGGGGACTGGGACCCCATTGATCCCTGTGCTTATCATTCTCCTTTGCATAAAGAGCTATCAGAATGAACCAGAATGCTGAAGAGAGGTTAACTGCAGTCATACAAGCAATTTTAGCTCTGACATTTTCCATCTTCAGATTGCTTGCCTTTGCAGCCTTAATGTTCCTTTCAATTCTGAAGTGTATAAGCATATGCATGTAAAAGTGTACAGGCAAATTAAAGACCGTTTCCTTCCTTAGGGAAGATGCTGGAGTACCTCAACACAGCTGGGGGATAATCTAGAATCCTTGATGGAGGCTTCAATTAAAAGAAATCGAAAACATGGAACAGCCAGCAGTTCATATCTGAGGTTTCAATTCTGGGTATTTCAGAATTTTTGCTGCAAAGCCACTCAGAACTAAGCACTGTGCCATATGCTACTGTGACACAAATGGATTTATGAAAGTTAGCTTCTGTGTGCATATACAGCATGACATGTTTTCACAAAAAGTATATCACAGGACAAGAGCTACAGCCTGATCTGTTAAAGTAGTACTGATTTCTATAATTCTCCAGATCTAAGCAAGCAGAAAAAGACCCCAGTCTTCTATATTCAGGAAGGCAGGCAAGTAAATCCCAATTCTTCCACTCATCCTTGCAAGTTGAAATAAACTAATTAAAATAAGCATAGAAAGAATAAAAACTGAAAGACAAAAAGTTCTGGAACTTGCAGAAGTTGTTACTGACTTTAAAAGCTGGTTTATCGTGTCAACAATGTATGTTTCCAGCTGCTTTGCCAGTGACTTGTCTCTTAAGTCAAGATCAAACTTTTCTTCTTTCAGCAGTCACATAATTTGAATATGTTTGCATTTTATTTAAATACTTTAAAAATATGACAGCTTATTTTTAAATAAATAATAGGTATAAAAATTAGAGGTAATGATTAGAAGAGTTTTTCTTAGAGTGTCTTTTAAAGTTGCTTTAAAAACATTTTTTCAGGTTTCAGGTTCAGAACTGCATTCTGCTGTTGCTCAACAAATATCTTTCTCTTTTTAACTTTCAGTTAAGGCAAAATTATATCTGCTGAGAAAATCATTCTAAGCTATCTCCTTGGTATAATCTACAAATACTTCACAACATGGCAGGCAGCTGAGGGACACATCTCTTCACATAAAGCAGGAAGCACCAACCACATGCCTAACTAATACCACGAGTGTGAAAAGAAAGAACAAACCAGGTGTCCTGGGAAGCAGAATGTCACCTCCTTGCACCAGCAGAGAGCACTGGCAAGGCACAGGTGTGGTAGGACCAGATAAACAACAAAGAAAGAGCCTAGAAAGGACATTTGAGGACATTGTAATGTAAATTGGAAAACCACATGAAACCTACAGAAATAAGAGCACACAGGCAGGGAACCTCACAGGTGCAGTAATGTGAAGGGAAGCTTGTGAGCCTGCTGGAAAAGGAAAGTTCAGCATACTTAACAGTGGGTCTGAGTTAGGGCAGTAAGGATTTTTCTGGAGGTGGGATTTTTTTTTTTAAAACTAAGTTTCCTTTCTGACAAGGAAGGATGTTCTCCAAACATCACTGTAGGGAGAAAATAAGTCTATCTGTTAATTTTTAATGCCAAGATGCTCTTCATAATGTTTGGGTAATGGTATAATTCCTAAAATAATGCTATAATGCCTAAGCACAGACTTATAGGCAGAGTGATGAAAAAAATAATGGAGAGATATTATCTTTATCTATAAAAGAAGTATTGAAAACTGAGGAAAATATACATTTTAAGAAGTCTTTTCCATTTTACTAAGACTGTAATTGTACAGAAGATTTCAAGGGGGTAACACCTAGCACAACTTGAGGAAAACAAATGGGCCACACACTTTCAGTAGAAAGGCACCACTTTCACAGGCACTAGCACAGAATGCTGGGCTTTTCTGCCACAAGAAACTCCCATCATATCTGCAGACCACATCAGTGTTTTCTTCCTGGCAAGCCGTGGCAGCTCTTGCTTTGCAGTTTCCTGAATGACTGCATTAATTTGATTGACTCCAGATCAATGGTGTCTCTAAATAAGATTAAATTACGTGTTCCTTCTGTCTGTATGTTACAGGAGATTACTCTTAGCAGAATCTCAAAGGAAGCAATTAGCTGACCACTGATGTAATGAATTCTAATTATTTTGTTTGTACAAACAATAAAGCCAGATCATTTGTTTAGCAAGGAAGTGTAATTACTCTGAGCACTTGAGAAAATAAATCAAACAGCGCTACCTAGACCTGTAAATAATGAGCCTTTGACTTCCTATTTATGCTAAGAATGTTCATGGAATATTTTCAGGTAGCTGGGAGCCAACCTTTGAAAGTAACATTTATCACAGTTATTATTGAGCACTTGCTTGATTATGTTCTTGAGTGTGCTAGGTACCTTGCAGAAATATCCATCTACATGGGCTGTCACTGGCACCTGCTAAAAATTCGCTGCAGCCAGTGCAATTTCCTGCAACTGCTTTTTGTTAATCAACAAGAAGTTGCTCACATCATAATCATTAGGCTGTTCTGCTCCTAAGGGCACCAGTGGCAGGGGCATGTCCTCAGCAATGGATGAATGATCAGAAAAAAAAAAGCACATTACTATACATGGAGCAGGCTCTATTCTGCCCAACATTTGGCCATGAAGGCTAAAAATGGCATAAAATCAGAAGGCAGTTGAATGAGAATGGCTGAAGCTGGGTCTTCCCCTTCTCCATGTTGATCTTCTCCTGCTGCAAAATACTCACAGGTCAAACAGGAGAGACAAGCAGAGCCACTGGGGACCTTGTGCTGCGAAAAGCAGAGATCAGTCCAAAAATACCTCAACTTCTGCCATTTCTGCTGATTTTGTGTGACTCAAGAGCGTGAGGGGGCTGACAAATTAGAAATAATGTGATCTTATTTATTGCAAACTCACTGGTTGTTGCAAGCACAGTGATGCAGCCATCTGCACTTCCTGCAGATACCAACTCCTGAGATCAGCCATTCTCTTCAAGGTAGTTGGCTTCCTTTACCATAGCTTTGAAAAAATATTCATGCATACAAAAATATATTGCTTAATCTTTCTTTTGTTTCTAGCCACATTTTAAGTGCTAAATCTGAATTTAAAGTAAACTGCATAGCCTAGAATTCTGCAGTTGGCCTGGTTTTCCTCTCTTCTTAGGCCAAACAGTGATACACCCAAAAAGGATCAATATTATTTTCTAGCTCTCTTAAATGGTGCTCAAAAATCTTATAGCAACACCATCTCACATCCTGATAAAACCTGAATGAAAAAAAATACTTCTGCTTCCAGCAGCTGGATCCTTGTTGCAGTGATACTGTTTAAACAGAGAATGAAAGCCCTGAGGTCAGTGAAATCTCACTGAAGTGAGCAGGGTATAAGTTACAGCAACATCTGTACTGGCTGAAGGCAAACTGCAAATCACTTGTTAGTGCAATGGGAGCCATTGCCCTCATGCTTATGAACTATTTCAGTTCTTCAGTCCCTTCTCTTTGTGTTCAGTAGCTATTAAAAACTCAGAGTGGGTTTTTTTTTGTGCTCTTGCTGTAGGCCTAATTGACAAATGTTTGCTGACTGCCATTATGTCAAAGCAGTATCTTTGAAAATTAACTGAAAACTTTAGTCTAATCTGGAGAATTTAAGGGTGAATAATTACCATGTACTCCAAGGCAGGTGAGGCAGATGAATTAAAAATGGCATCTAACTGTAGTGGAGACATGTTTATGCCTAAAGCTTGTTTCGTTTTTCCCTACAAACAACTTGACTCATTCAAATAACATGAAATCAGAGAATTCCTTGGTCAGTCTTCTGGAATATCCCTGTGAACCTCTTCTAGAGAAAAGAAGCACTACCAAATGTTTGGCTGCCTCTACACCAAGTATTAAAATGTCACACTGTTTTTCCAGCCTGAAAAATTCTGGTGACCTTACTGGATGAAACAATTAATGCTGAGCCAGACAGGCAAGAACAGAAAGTCTTTGGGGGTCTTTAGGAAGGCTGAACTGCAGCCAAAACTATTGAGGGAAGTGTGAAAACTGCCTTAAAATTAGTCAGTACTTTGCTGGGTAAAAATATTGGAGCCACTACTCCACATTTGAGTATTAGAGGAATATCTCATCAGAATGAGGAAAGTCTTGATTTCTGGCCATGCTTGAAGTGGACTGCACTGCAGTCTTTAAAAATTGGTCTCTTCTACAGAGGTGTTGCACCAGGAGAAATCAAGGGCTTGATTTACCTTAAAATGACTATGTGATTGTGATCCTGCAAAACATTATTCATCCCATCTCCTTTGTGTTAGGAAAATAAAGCCTTATTCTATTCCTTCTAAAAACAAATGGAAGTGAGATGACAGTACAAAGTAGAACAGCTGTGTCTATAAACAAAGCAAATTTTTGGCAGAAAAATTTGCTGACTTTATGAAAATGGGATAAGAAGTGCTGCTTGATTTAATAAGAAACTGGTAGTATTTTGTTTTCTTTTAGCTTCTCCTTATCATGTCCTGTACTGCTTCTGTTTCCTATGTCATCACTTCAAAAAGAAAATCCATCACAGGAGGAATTCTGCTGCTTAGAGTAAGGATTTAGTCTAATAGCATTAGACAAATCTCTTGACTTTCTCTAGCTTTCTGCATTGGAGAGAAGGTGGGCTGATTGATCCAAAGCTTTTTTTTCAGAATTGTCTGAAGAATGAGAAGTCCCATTTTCAAAATTATTTTAGGCACTTAACCAGTAAATCGTTAGAGAGATATTCTGGCTCTTCTTTAGTCTCTTTTGAAAAATCAAGTAAATTTATACAGCATGTAGATATATAAAAACTGAGTTCCCCTCCTCTCCCAGGACATGGATATTTAGCTTCTAGAAATACAGTAAGCCTAGTTCAAGAGTAAAAACTCTTTAATTTTTTCCATTTAAAAATCTGGAGAAAATAAATTCTCTAAGAGTAGCTCTTAATAAGCAAATTGATTTTAGTAATCTTTAGAAAAGTTTAAAATAATTTTGTGCAAAATGTCTGGTCAAACATTTTTTAGCTTAATAATAAGAAACTGTCTTGCCTTTCTGAATCTGTCTGGTTCCTCCAAAGATCCAGCACTCTGTTTAAAGGAAAAAAAAAGGAAAAGAAAAAAAAAAGAAGCATGAAGTTAAGATCCCATAGGAGCCTGTAACTGTGTATTAACCACACAGGGGATGTTTCTTTCAAATTCATGGTCACCTGAACAGAGTGAACCCACAGGAGATTTTTTTTTTAATGGGCTTTTTAACATCAGGCAGAAAGATGACATGTTTTTAAGTTCTTGACTACTTGAATCAGATAAGCAGCTCTCCCAGCAATAGCTTTGACTTTACTGACACCTATTGACTATGTTAATGCTTACAGAAGGTTTTGGTTAACAAAGCATGGGTCCTTACAATCAATGGCAAACACAGAAATATGCTCTTTATTAATTAAAGTCGTGCTTACCTACCATGCATTTTAAAGGATTCGTGTTCTAAATAAACTTTGGTTTTCCAAGGCAGAAAATTTTAAAATGCCTCAAGTTTTAGGCATTTAAGTTCAGATACCTTTGAAAGCACTCGTATACAGAAAGTACCAAATGCAAACCTACAAACTCTAATGCTTTGATTATGATACCTTGAAGTTGCTCAGATACTGTGAGTAGTTAAGCTAGAAAAATATTAATTAATAATGATACATGTTTATGCTAAGAACATGGGAATATCTTTAGCATGCCCTGGAATATCTTATATACGATGATTAATTCTGCCATCCTTAGCATGTCTTATATATAACAACTCAGTAACTTCTTTAGTAATTTGATTTTTGCATTAAAATGCCTCCTCTTTATTTCATTCCAAATCCTTGGCTATAAAGACAGTTTCAAAAGGGATCAGGTCCTTCTGTGCAGGGTTTGAATCAGTCCAGGCAGTAACTATTCTGTCTCACAGCAGGAGACACAAACAATGAACAATGAATATATTCTTACTGCAGGAACTGTCAAAAAATAACTCTGTGGAGAATGTTGTGAAGAGAAAGGGCAAAAAATAGAAATCTATATGTCTACAACCAGGCCTATATCCAAAATATTCACACACAGTCCCCAGCTGCATGCCTCTTCGTCATTTATTACTCTGGTTTGAACCTTCCATCTCAAGAAATATTTTGAGCATTGCTTACACAGGGAAAAAGCACACAACTCTTAATTAAGCAGACACACGTGTATACTGTTGAAGTAAGACTATCCAGTGAAGCAACCTGAAGGAGCAGTGGCAGAGCTCAGCTGCTGTGGGCTGTGTGTTGTCACCTACCAGTGAACTCGTGGGCTCTCTCAGCTTGGATTTGTAGAGCATCCATCGGTACCGCAGGTCCTCCAGGTCTGCAGAACTTCCAATGACAGGATGAAGATGAAGGAGGTCCTCAAAGAGACGCTGACCATGAGGCACACGAGACTGCAGCTCCTAAAGACAAAGGTCAGCAGCAATTCAGGGTTCAGGAAGGCCCCACTTTTTAAATCAGCACTTGAAAAAACAGTGGTTATGCAATAGGACATTTATTTTTGTTATTGCCTTTCTGGCTTGAAATGATATGAAACTCACCTGCAGGACTCCTGTAGCCTTGGATATTTCTGTGTTTAGTTTTTAAGAATCCAGCAAATCTAACAAATTGCCATGGCATTTGGCCATAATCAACAGGAAGAGTGAGACCAAATACTGATTTGACACTGATTTTAATCAGCTTCTTTTAATGAACACCTTTTCCATACCACACTGAAAATGTCCAGCCCAACAGCTAAATGCCACTTGATCCCTTCCATTCTACTCTGATTCTAGCAGACCTTTCCTAACAGAAAGAATGAATTTTGTCCTAAATTCCTGAGCTTCATCTACCCTAGAGTCTCATAAAGCAGAGAGCATAGTGCTTGAATTTTTTGTCTATTTGTTCTTGAGGATTTTTTTTTTATAGGAAAGTGGGTTTTTGGTTAGTAGGTGGAGTGGTTTTGGGTTTCATTGTTGTTGTTTGGATTTTAATTCTGAAAGAATTTGCACTTACTGCAGAATTTTTCTCCATTCAGCCCCTGAAAACTAACCTCAAGTTTGCTCTGGTGTGCCTTAATTTCCTCTGCAGAAGATGGAGTCTCAGCAAGAATTTTGGTCAGTTTGGTGTTCTCTCCTTGTAGCCACTCTTCAAAGTCATGTAGGAGCTTCAAGTGGCTGCTTGTACTTTGCCCTTCTCCCATCTTCTCCTAGGACACAGAACAACAGGAACAAAAAAGCCCTTACTGCTATGTCAGATGTTTCTTCTGAAGGCCTGATTGTGAAATCTTAACCTCCAACTTTGTAACCCACAATATCAGATGAAGGCAGTGAAATTGTTCTTGTGAAGCTAATATGAAGGCAGACACAGAGGCCCCACCTCACCTGCTTATGGTTGGGATCGACATCAAAAAGGCGGAAAGCAGGCCTGGACATCCATCTGCTGTCCACAAGTGCTCTTTTCTTCTTCATGTCAGCCACAGGTCTCTTCAACTGCCACTTTTTGAGGAGGCTTGAAAACACAAACCCAGAGATATCAGTGCAGTGGACACCCACATTTTGACTGGGGCTATGGAAGACAGCTCTGGGGAAACAGCACCATTGCTGTTCTTATTCTATCATTATTAACACTACTAACACTTTTACTGTTGAAGTTATTCCCAGCTGGAGTGTCTCACAGCTGAACCAGGACTCTAGATCTATCATTTCCAAGTGTTTTGTTTTCTTTTATTTAGGGGACTGAAAATAATACCTTGGCAATATGCCTTTCTTTCTGGCTACAGGAGGCAGTACAATCAAGCCTTCCTCAATTTTGTAATTTAATTTTTGTGCCTATTCTGACAGTATGTAAGAATACAATCATACATGCAGCACATCATTAAATATTAATATAGACTACTAAATACAAGCAGCATTTTGACACCACACAGTGGAGGCAAAATAAATTGTCTTAATTTCCCAGTTAAAGAGAAGATTTTTAGCTCTGCTTATACTTCTGCAGGTTTGCAAAAGGCACAAATCCCATTGCAGATACACTCTCCTTGAAGGCATCTCCAAGGAGAACAGGAAGATGAGAGAGAACAGCACAAGTCACCCAGTGTATGCCAAATTTCCTCTGACACAGACTGACAGTACAAGAGTGAGCCATGTCAGAAGAAACTGCCTATACTCTGACATGAGGTAAAGGAAGATTCAAAGACATTGTTGTTCACAGAGTCTTAAAAAGGTTTTCTTAAAATTAATGATTTGCAGTTTAGAGACAATTTAATAAACTCCCATCTTGCTTCTAGCATTACGATATGGCTGTTCACTTTCACAGCACAGAGCATTAAGCCTCAAGTGTGTCTGTTCTTATTGCAGTAAAGAGAACCCCGTTGAAGGGCCATAAGGAAGACCTACATGAATGCTTACCCAGTTGCCATCTCCTTCAGTGATTTCCATGACTCCTTCAGCTGATCCAGCTCTGCCTGGACATGGGCAGTCTCCTCTGGAGAAGAATTCTCCATGACCAACTGGCCATGAGCTTCCACAAGGTGCAGCTGGATCTCCTTATCTGGAAACTCAGCCAGCAATCTCTGAAATGCAAAGCCCTGACAATTACTCCTAGGTATCCTGGGTGAAGCAGAGGTTGTGTCAGATTGAAGGCCATGTTCACTCCAGGACTATGCTGGTTTTGTTGGCACTAGCTAGAACACACCTAGCAGGAAAAAAATATTCTGTGGATGCTTCCAAAGAGACAACATAGGTCAAAGAGCTGATGGGAAAACGGTGAGGATGTAAGCTGTCAATGCACCTCCCTCTGTAGCCTTCCCATGAAAGATTTTCATCTCCCATATGAAGGCAACAGCTGCCAGCTGAAGTATCCTACCAGGGTGAATTCAGCATGTAAAGTACTGCTACCCAGGGGAAAGGGGCAGCTTTGGAACAGCTCGCTTCAACACGGACAAGGCCAGCTAAAATGGCAGGAATGTTCAATATATCGATGAGTACACATAGGCAAAGGCAGGTTTTTTTCAGAGAGATCACCCTGACAGGAACAGACCACCTATCCTCAGATAATACTTTATCCATCTCAACACTTCTTATTCATTTTCACTGCTCTTGTCTGTTACATGGCCCCACATCCCACAACACAGGCCAAAGCAGAGAGGCAACAGCAACCAACAGTTATTGAGAGAGAAACACACATCATTACTGTCCTGAACCGGGAAATCCTCACTAGAAACATCCACTCCTAATGTCTGAATGCTGAAACCCCCACTCTTAATGTCTAAATGCTGCGAAGTGAATAATTAACATCTTAAACTAAGATGCTTTTCTCACCTCCAGGTCTTCCAGCCTGCCCTCAGTGTTCTGCTCTCCCTCAGCATCCTGGCAGGACTCAATCTTCTCCCTGGTTACTGAGATCCACTGCTGGAGGTCAGACAGCTTGTCATTGTATGCCCAATGCTTCTGAACGTGGTCTTCACTCTGCTGTATCATCGTCTACAAATTATAAAAACATATCAGCAACCACAGACAGACAAAAAGCACTTTCTTTGTGGGCTCTAACACTATGATGAGCACAGAATCTCATGGACAAAATGGAAAAAAACAGCTATTAATGAGAGACGAAAAACCCTATCCCTTTAACATCAGTGGTGCGGAAAACACCTCCGAGGTCCTGCAGCCCTGAATTCAACCACACGGGGGGGTATTAAGATGTAGAATAGCTCCCTCCTCAGCTGAAAGGAAATAGAGAATATACATGTTTGGGGTTTTTGTACCCCAGTCAATATCTAATACATCTTACACTCCCTGAATCAGAAATGACTGTACAGACTTGTTTGACGAAAGTTCAATTCAGTGATAAATGAGATGATTGAGATTGAAAATAGAATTCCACAGTGCATGTTCAGGTAACAGTTTAACACACATAATTTTATAGTGAACTACATAGCTAAGGTAACTTTATGAGCTCTTCTTCTGAGATTGCTCTGGAGGTCATTTTATAAGTATGTTTACAAGCACAAAATGCCTCATGATAGAGCAAGTATTTACATACTCGCAGCACTTCTCTCTCATTAAGTTTTAGGTCACGAAGCCATAAAAACCCTAAACACTTTGGTGCAACCCCCATCTCCTGCAATCTGTTAAGTGCAAGCACCACCATGATAATATGAGTTCTTTTGGTCAAAAATCTCAGGCCTACTCCTGAAATAGTTTGTGTAGACATAAAATCTGTGTGGATAGCATCCTATCCCCAAGGGAAATCACATTAGACATAATCAGAGAATCCTGGAAGAGTTATCAAAGTTATAAGAATTTAGTGCCTTCTTCCCCTGAAATGAAAATATCTGTTGCTCAAAGCATGTAATGTCATATGCCTAAAGATTTTTTAAAATATTTTTAAACAGAGGCAACTGACAACTCCCATGGCAACTAAAAAATTCCTGCTGTTACCTCCAGTGATCTCTTCAGGGCCTGAAAGTCAGATGAAAGTTGGTTCATTTCATGCCTGTGTGTTGTATCTGACTGAACAAGCTTCTCTACTTCCTCCATGTGAATTGCAAGCTCTGCCAAGTCATCTTGGATCATCTGCAGAGGAAAAGACAGATTCCATATGTGTAGTGTTCTGGGTATGGCATGGACTTTCACAAAACATGCACCCAAAGGTGGCTTCATTTGACAGCTTGAGGACAGAAAAACCCAGCAACAACCACTGTCATTAAGACAATTATTATTTCGATGCCTAGGAGTAAATGTTTCTGAAAAAAAAATTTGGATGTCCTTTATATGTTACTGGAAGATAACAAAGGAGATAAGTTGCTGGGAAGTGCCAAAGGAGCCACAGTATAACCAGCAAAGAACTGTGGTGATAACACCCCTGTGGTCACCAAGGATGAAGTACATCAGCCACGGTACTGCTGAACTGTCACAGCTCACCATGGCAGCCACATCCCCTCTCCTCCTGCTCTTCTCTCCCCTCTCCCAGGTATGTAATCCCACTGTATGCTTTGACCAGGCTCTACTGCATGTTGGACCCTTTGCTGGACCAGTTCAAAACACTAACCAAAAAAAATTGTCATCTTTTTCTGTTAGGTTTTTTTTTTCTTATTTTGGACAGCTGAACCAGCCTATGGAGTAAATCCAGCATGTGCCATAGCTAAGTGACAAGGTAAAGAACAGAAAGAGGAGGATACAAAAGGAAGTGGAACAGTGGAAACTCTTTTGAGGAAGTTAACCTGAACCAATCTAGCTTGTGCAGTTTCACTGCCAGTGGGAAGTATCAAGATAGATTTTCTTTAGCAATTAAACTAGCCCAAGAAGGTGTACCACCAACAGCTTCCCAGCTGCTTTTTCCTTCCCTCAAGCTCAGTTTGCCAGTGCTTCACCTGCACTGCTTTAATTTCTTTCAGTTATGCTATAAACTGGACCAAATGAAATTATCTAACACACAATTTATGGGAAAGGTACAGTGCTAATAAAATATGAACAAACAGAAACCACAGTTAGCTGAGGTAACAAGGCCAAACAATACTGTAATGTACCTGGAGTCTCTGGAGCTGTGTCTTTTTACCCAAGAGGTCAGGCTGTGGTTCCTTCTCCAGATCTAATTTGGCTTTGATGGCAGATAATTTCTTCTGCAATGGTGCAAAACCAGCATCAAAGTTCTTATGTTGCAATATCAAATTCTAGATAGAGAAATAAGAAAACAGGTCCAACATTCAACATAAACCCCTTGGCATTATCTTTTGTCAATATCTGCTTCTTATTCAGAACAAACACCGAGCTACACCATGCAACAGACCACAAATTTATTTGAATATTTGATCAACCTAGGAAAAGAGATTAGCAATAAATTTATATGTTTAAATCTGGCTTAGTAAGAACTTGATCTTTGTCTTTATCACAGGCAAAGACAGTGCATGGGTTTTGTACTTCACCTGGAGTTTGCTCTTGCATTGCAGCAGACTTTTATGTAGAATTTCTCTCTCCTTTGAAGCTTCAGCTACTTCTTGAAGGAAAGACTCTGCTTTTTCCTCGCCAAGAAGATTATTTAGCAAATCTTTCTTTAGCTGTAATGTCATCAACTTCTCTCTGAACTGGGAGCTTTCAGCTAGAGCAGCCTGAAGGAGAAAAGTTCTTCCAGTGAGATCATACCAAAAAAAAATAATAATATAACCATATTATTCTCACACAAGTCACACAACCAAAGCAGTACGACAAAGCCAGGTAAAAACAGCATGCTGGGCCAACAAGGGGTAACAGAAGGTACCTGGACAGTGCCCAGTTAAAGGAAAAATCTTCCTGATAACATTAGAGGCACCAGGGCTGCATCCGTTTTGTGAACAGAAAGAGAGGTAAGCTGTACTATGGAAAGAGTTGTCTGTGCAGAGGAGAGGCCTAAACAACCAACAGAAAGGACAGCTTGAATGCTCATCCTGAGGATAAATTCCATCCCTTTTCACAGACACATTTACTCTGGAGATCACAGGGATGACAAAGGAACAAACACACCTTGCTGGGCATGAGCACAAATTGTGCATTTTAATCCCACATCTGTATCACCACGTAATTCTTCATCAGAGTCCACAAACTTCCCATCCAGGGAGATCTGGGCTAATGCTAGACAATATTATCATCACTGTTAAAGATATCCAGCACTTTATGCAGCCTGCTCAGCTGACAACTCCAGTTAACCAAATGGAGGGCAGAAAATAAGACAATGTGCTGCAGCTGGAGCTAAGTAAAGACCTCCATCCCTACTGTGGGTTTTTCTGCCACGCTGGCAGGACCCTCCAGCTGCTGGCAGCTGTATGCAGGCTTGGTCAAACCCATATTTCTGAACTTAGCAACAGCTTTGCTACCTCAATGTGAGCCAGTTCTGGCTCTGGAGTCTCCAGGAGCATCTGGACCGATGGCTTCCACTGTTCAAAACTTTGCAGGGGATTTTGGATGAGTCTCCTCAGCTGGGTTTCTGTGTCAGTGCTCATTTTAGAAGTCTTGCCTCTAACACTGTAAGGGTAAAGTGACAACCAAGAGAAGGATTATGAAGAAATCCAATCCCAAACATTCTATTCTCCAAGGCATGAATTAACACAATACTCGGGTGTAAGCCACATACAACACAAAATCCCCAGTCTGTTTTACTGCCTGGGCCTGGTGCTGCATACCAACAGCTGCTCTGTCAGTCAGAGACATGCCACAAAACTTTATTTAGATGCCGTAGGACACATTTGTCTTTTGTGCAACTGTGTATCAGGAACTTCTTTGTTTTCTAGTAGCCAGCAGTCTCCCCTTGTATGTGATCTTTCTTGGTTGCTGTCACCAGTGAGATTTAACAAATCATATTATCAGAGCAGTCTCACTGACTGATGGGAGAAACAAGTCAGGAGTGTCTAGAACGTAATTGCAGTTGCCTGTAAAAAGCAAGGTTTTGTTTCTTAAAAAAATACATTAAAAGGTCTTTGATAACTTTATGTTAACACAAAAAGTGAACAATAAATTTTTATTTCAGATACAATTCTTTTTAATTTTGCAAAACCACTTGAATTTGTATTAGCACATAGAGATGATTCTGATAAAAGCTTTGTAATTATGTATATGTATCCACATACATACATAGCTCTATTATTGGGAAAAAAAAAATCAGCAAACCTTCTATGAATATCCAGGCCTCTCTGAAAAAAGCTTATCCCAACCACAGCCAAGCGACAAGGCCCAGCAGTGACACACCCCATGCAGCTGCCTGCTGTTTTTCTCAGCTTGCCTGACCTCCCAGTTTGCAGAATCCTGCCTGATATGGCAAAATGCCATAGAGGAACAGTATCTTGCAAACTCACAAGACAGGCAGGTAAGAGCAATGCCCATCAGGATCAATACTGCCTTTCTATAAAAACAGAACCAACAGCCTTACCTGTGTCACTGGGCCATGATGGGGCTAAACAAAGGCGCGTTTGCAGAGGCCAAAAGCTCCGCAAATAGAAAGTTCTGACTTTACACGTCCTCTGACATTTGCTCTGCTGCCCCTGCCAGGCTCGGTGGGAAGCTGCCAGACCTCCCAAAGAAGCTTTAGAGAGAAGCTGGCAAAGGAGCAGCTGCCATTTTCTACTCAGAGGCAAGTTCCCTGCCTGCCTTGCTCCTCTTTCAACATTGCTTACTTGCAAGTTTTTTAACTGAAATCCTTTCCCACAATGACCTATAACCCTTCCAGCAGGACAGCATACTGTGCACAGAGGGAAATAAGCTGGGATACAGGAAAAGAACTGACCTTCTTTTTTCCCTTAAAAAATGATCCTTTCTTCTAGTTTGCAAAATTTGCTGAAGCTTCTTTACTTCCTGATTCCAGGCAGCCTGGAAACGGAAACACTGAAGTCTGGGAGAGGCTAAACTTTCAGAGTTTCCAACCCAAGGCAAGTTGAAAACAGGAACATGCATATAAGCTGCCAGGAGAAGGGGAATAATCTCTGCCAAATAATTGCTAAGGCTGGTGAGTCATGCAACAAACTCAACAAGGGAGGGCCATAATTCTTCTGAACCGTTTACTACCACAGCTCCTGTCCTGATTTTCTAGTTGCTGGCATGAAAGGCAAGCAAAACACATAAATTATTATTATAAAATGCTAATTAGATCAAACCAGCTGCCAACAATCTAATTTTCTTCAAACCATACACAATATTAATGATGTAAGATCACTGCTTGAAAATGACCAGGAGCCTCCAGCTCCTAGTAAATGGCTAAAATTACAGGTTTACTGAAACACAGAGGTGGATGTCATTAGCAAAAGCTTTTTTTTTCTACCCATCATCTCCAGTTGGGTGGCATATCACTTTTTTCTTAGGCCCCTGACAATCCCTGAGAGAAGATTCCCCCCACCTGCCCACCATAATCAGACTTCCCAGTACCTTTGATACTGGTGTATTGCAGAGACAACACTCTCAGCGTGTGGCTGCACATCTTGGGAAAACCGTAGCAGTTCCTTAAGCTGAGCCTTCAGCCTCTCAATCTTTGACTCTTCTGCAGCCAGAGCTGCTCTTGTTGCCTTAATTATAAAAATAATGAACAGATCACAGCTTATGTAGTGTCTGGCATATGAAATGAAGTAGTAAGGTTGTGTCTCAGGGTATGCACAAATCCCCTTTTCAGTGTCTTTTTTCCTGGTTATAAGGAATATGGTCTTTGCAAAGACAGAAAACATTGCCAGCAATAGCTTTTTTTCCAGCGGGCTCTCTCTCCTCCCCTCACACTGCCCAGCCTCTGCATCTGATCTGCAGGGTTAACTGTTTGAACAGAGTGAATCACAAACAGGCCCAGTTTCAGTTCACTGATTGCAGTGTACAACATGAGCTGCATTTTTGGAGCAGTCT
This sequence comes from Cisticola juncidis, assembly GCA_013400215.1. Taxonomy (NCBI): domain Eukaryota; kingdom Metazoa; phylum Chordata; class Aves; order Passeriformes; family Cisticolidae; genus Cisticola; species Cisticola juncidis. The sequence goes on along the minus strand of VXBR01000283.1, from coordinate 1,929,401 downwards.
TAACAGCATCTGGTTCCCTGAAAAGATCTTTCTCAGAGACTCACGTATAGACAATGTTAATTCTAGGATGACTCAGGGAAACAAAAACAACTAAAACCCATGCTAATGTAGCTAGGTTGAACCAGTCTAAATTTTTTGGAACCTTTTTGCATATAATTTTCCCAGTTAGTCCTGCATAGCTCTAGACATGCAAACAGCAATGAAAGGCATTTTGAGAACAGAAAATAAATGCAAAACCAGCCCTCGAGAGGAAATGAGTAGTAAAGATTCTCATCTACTTAATGTGTGATAAATTTTTTGCACTTATTTTTGCAGCAGATTGGTTTTGGTGCAAATACTGGATTGTTGCAATCTGGGGACTTAGTACTGATGAAGTGTCTGCTGGTAAAGGAAGAGAAGTACCTGTCTTACAGAGATGAAGGATACAATATAGCAGTGGTTTTACCAAGTACCTCAGACATATGTATACTTGTGTCTGTATATTTATATATGCAGTGAGGTAATAATTTCCTGCTTCTTTTTAAGTGGAGCAAATTGTGTTGTTTGCTCTGTATTGTGCTCTTTTTACATACAATCCCTTTGAACTCCAGGCACAAACTCCAGCACATCCTCCAACCCTGCTCCTTCTGTGCAGCATAAGATGAAGGCTGGGGCAGTTGATTCCATTGTTGCCAGTCACATTTTCCTCAGTGTGTTTCACACACACTTATACTCTTTCCTTATGGTCTCTAACCAGTGGGACAGGCATTTGTTGGATCTGACTATACATGTTCAGTCTATGGCTGCACTTGATCCTCCACACAAAGGGTAACAACTTACATTGCATTTTCTCCACAGAGTTACAAACTCATCTTCAGTCTTTTCCCCTTCCCCAGGGTCCAGATCATTTTCTAGTCTCTGTAGATCTTTTCTCAGCTTCTGGATGTCTGCTTCTAATTGCCTGGCTTGGGACTCATAGGCACTTTCAGACTGTTGAATCTTGAGCAATCTCTCCTCCTCCTCACTACTCAGCAGTTTCAACTTCTCCAAGGCTTTTCTTAGCTCTTCAAGTTCATCCTTCAGTCTTGCAGATCCAAGAGGAGAGGTATTCTGAATCACCTCTGCACACTGATTTTCAAGGTGCTTCCATTTCTTTCCACCAGTCCTAATGTCTTTGGCAATTTCCTGCAACAAGAAGTTTAATAAAGATTATCTGCATGAATGGGAAGCTGGGGAAAAAGCCGAAATCAGTAGGAAAAAAGACCACCTCTCCTGGTGTATGTATTTTGGTTTTCACTTCTTATTTCAAAATATGTCTTTTTTGAAGTGACCAGAAGCCAGGGTTAGTCATCTGACTGCCTTCTGAGTAATACTAATTGCCATTGATTCTGAAAATACTGGTTTTCATTAATGCTTACCACCTGAGATCCCTGACAAAGAGAGTTGGATCTCAGAGATTTAAGCTAAACATTAAAAGCACTGGCACCAAAATAAAGGATATTGTTCTCAAAACTGGTATTTTCATCACCAGCTCCAAACTCTCAAAAACTGTGAACCTTCAGGGTCTATTTCGATCACTTTACCAAATCTGATTTATTTAAACAAGATTCTCAAAGAATCACATAACTGTTGGAGATCAGGCTTAAAGAGATACAAATCAGACCAGTTTGTGACTCATACTGGAAGAACCATACCTACAAACAGTTCCAGGACCTCATACAACTCATCTGCCCTGGCCCATGCTAAAATCACCATCTATTTTGTACTTGTAATTCTTTTCTCAAGGACACCCTTGTATGGTTTGGGCGACACATATGGGCATGAAAAACACAGAATTCAAATTCCTTGTTAGAGCTATATTGTTCAAGAACCTTCAGTGCCTTTAGCTTGTCCTCTACTGAAGACTTGGTTGCTTCTCCAACGCAGCAGTTTAATCTCTCTGTGACACCGTTCAGCCACGATTGAAATTGGTTGACACTGGCGCTGTACTGCTCATGTTCCTTGGTTATCATTTCAAGCAGTTTCACTCTGTTCTGTAACAAGAAACATCAGAAGTGGTGAGGACTGTGCTTATCTGGCTCTTTTTCCTTTACATTGTAACCCAGAATTTATAAACAAGACTCCCTTTTCATGAGCCCTGATAATACTTGGCCTCCACAGGAATTCAAAGTTTACCTCAAGAAAAAGGACACAAAAGCACACAAAGGCTTGTTCCTGCCTGGATTTTGCTGCAGGCTCTCCATGTCTAAGTCTCTAAAAACACAAACTGCAAGGGCCTGTCAGGTGAATTTCTGGCTTTCCAAACCTTTGCACTGTCTCATTTGAAAAAGAAAAGAGACAGAAGTTTGTTTCTGGTTTTCACTTTGAGAGACAAGCAGTTACATTTCTCTTGTGGGTTAAAAATAAAGGCAAGCACATCTTCCTTATCTCTCAAAATGAAAATAGAGGCATGAAAATTCTTTTAAATTGTTCATTATTTAAACAGACTCCATGGAAAATGACCATCACCTTCAATTGAGTAGTCCTGTACTTTTGTAATAACAGGTCACAAACTATTCTGTGGTGGTATCACAGACCCTGGAACCAAATTCAAGCCAATGGAAAGCAGGCTTCCTTTTGCAAGTTACTGCCTGAACACCCTATAACCAACAACCACTGAATTTACAAGGGCCTGCACGTCCTGAGTTGCTGCCTGCTGATCCAGCCTGGCACTCCTCACAAGCCAGAGTCACCTTTGCTCAGACTAGCCTTGTTGCCAGCCCAAGTTCAGGCTTTTTTGATTTTGACACAGATCACCTGCTCTGTTGGTCCACTAGTATAATATTCAAGCTAAATATTATCTTCTGCAAAACCAGACTCATTTTTTCTTGCCCTCCTCCAGTCATCATGGAGACCGATTGAGTTACACTGTGGTTACATTAGATTAAAAAAAAACAACAAACATTCTTTGTGCAATCCATTTAATTCTTGCAGCACCCTTGAAAGCACTCTTTGCTCTCACAGACAATGGGCCAAGTTTTATTTTGTGTAATACAGGACACATCACTGAGCAGCTGCCCTCCATGGCAAGTAGAGTGACAGCTGCAATGGTGGGCAGAGCTGAGAAGTCCCCTTTGCATTTCCCTTGTCCCTATGAGGCTCTAGCCAGGTCCCCACACCTGCCAACCTGCCTGAGGTGGCAGTGAGCCATCTCCATTCTGTCAGCCTGTTCTCCAGCCAGGCCAACAGGGTCCCTCAATGTCCTGGGGGTGGCAGTCCCTCTGGGGCTTTGCCCTTCACCTCTGGGACAGGTGATGCCCTTGGTGCACTACAAAGCCACCACCCTGCACATGGAACACCACCAGTCTGTTTTTCACACTGACACCTCAGTCTCTGCTGACCTGTGCAAATCCTGAGTGACTCCCCTCAACTTAGTTGACTTGCTGTGGGACAAAAGAGGGATAGCTAAGGGACAGTTGTTTCCCATGGGTGATGAAATGCTGCCCAGTTATTAGAGCACGACTTTTACTAGCACCAACCATAGACAGGTTTGGATGAACCCAAAAGGTAGAATTATGACTGCAGAGTTCTGTGGCCAAGATGCATCCAGCAGAACCTCACTTGCTAAATCCCCATGTGTCAATTCACAAATCTGCAGAAGCTAAACAATTCATCCTTCAACCTCAGGTCAAGGACCTGAAGAACACAACCTTATAGCAGTGTAAAAGGGCCATACATCAAACTGAACCAAGCTTATTGACTCCAGGGAATTAGGTTGATTTGTTTTACTAGCAGAAGCTCCAGAAGGCATAAACCAGGATAACAAAGCAGAGATGTTATTAAGCTCAAAAATCTTAGGCTGATATACAGGGACTTCAAAAGGAAGTCAAAACAACCTATCCTTGGCCAGCTAAAACAAAGGAATAAGCAGCTTGGGTGCACTGCTGGTCTGTGAGGTCAAGGAATAGATGCCATAGATCTGGACAGACTGCTGGTTATCAGACAAAATATCTTACAGAGAGGTGCCTCAGCCCTCCCTCCACCAGAGGTTAGGCAGGAAAAATTTCCAATGATGAAATGTAAGGTACCACTAGCTCCTGTTACGTTAGGTGTTTGGGGAGCAGCACAGAGTGAAATTCAACATCCACATTCACTAGGCTAACGTGAGGACACAAGAAGCAAGGGCATGGCCCTGCAAAGAGTAAGAGCACAGACAGGACAAGAATGGGTTTGCCTTGGGCTGCAGAGAAAGGGATGTGTCTGGGCAGGATGCCCAGCCCTGGGTACTCAAGGAAGGTGGACAGAAGCTTAGGAAGCCCTCTCCCCTGAGCTCCCTTCACAGTCAGTGAAGGCAAAAGAGCCTCCTCTGGAAGGCAATCTGGAGAACATAAAGGAGATTCTTACTTTAAATCCCTCTGTAGAGTCTCAAGGAGAGTACAGAAAGCTCCTGTAGCCCTTCTTTTGGTGCTCTTAGTCTTACCCTTGGGATACCTTAGCAAACTATTTTAAGTATCTAGGTTTCAGGTAACAGAGCCAGCATGGACAGAAATTAATTTGATGTGCTCAGAAGCATTTAATATATTTCCTAAATATCAACATCCTGTATATCATAACTTTTCTTACCATCTTCAATCATCATTTATGCTAAAACACACAACCATTTACCTCTGCATATTTTTAATTTCCTGGGCAAGGGAAAGCATGTAGGAAATGGCTGCCACATCTAAAAATATTCCAATCGACATAATTAAACTATATGCTTTTAAAATTTGGGAATGTTAAAGACACATGTTAGCACTAAAAAAAAATAATAAAAGCTCCTGCCATTTGCTCATACCAGAGAAGCAATATCACAGGCAAACCATTTAAGAAACACTGTCCAAGAGCCTGCCTTCTGATAGAGCTGGACAACTGCACAGGGTCTAAAAATGCTCTTCAAACACCAGTGTAATCTACAAACACCAGCGAGCCTCCTCTGCTCAGGCATTCAGCTGGCATCTGCAAGTCACATTTAGTCTGGCCTCTCATCATGTGAGGGGCCAGAGCAATCCCCTTACAACTCCTGTGTCTCTTTCATTCATTCCTCCTGCCCGTTGGAAGAGGTGGCAGGGTTTTTCTTGAACAAGTGTTTCATATTTTCCAACACAATACAAGGTGCCTGTAGGAACCTTGGCATAAGATAATAAACTCCTCATGTACTTCAGCTTCAAAATCCAAGACTTTCCAACTCCCTTCTTTGTGCCATAGCTCCCGAAGAGGGATTTCTTAGCTGGATTCTCTCACTCCATCCTTCTATGAAATGTGGTATTTATAACCAATGCCAAAGAAAAGCTTTTTCTAGTGTCTCAGTTGGCTGGAAACATAAAGACATATTTTGTCTAACTAGTATGAGCCATTTCCTGATCTCATTTACGCCAGCACATATCCAAGTCGGTTAGAGAAATCACACTATGTAAAATCAGCCTCAGAGAGGTCACATTCTGGCTTTGAGTATTCAAATTACTTGTTTGAAAGAACAGCTTTATTAAAATAACTAATGACTGTCTCCGGCTTCAAAACCAAAGACAATTTTGGTGAGGAGGGAGTGAATGATAATTTTAAATCTAGATAGACAACACCTCAGCTCCCAGGAACCTTCTTATTTGTATATTCAGATGCCTTGTAATCAAGCAATCTACCTTTAAAAATAAATAATCAGTGTTGAGGCCCAAGTCTGCTGGTGGCTTCTCTGTGGCAGTTGCAGCAGCAGAATTTCCAAATACACTCTAGATTTTGGAGAGACATTAGCAGTAGTTGTATATTTCTGGCTAGAAAAGAATCTGAACTACATGCTCGCAAAAGATGCCAGCTTAGGGGCTTTTTTTGTCTCTTTTGGGGCCTGGGGTATTTTACTTCAAAAGAGAAAATGTATCTATGGAACAAGCAGGGCAATGGAACAAGCATCCCAATGTTGCTGTTCTTCCAATGTGATCTGAAGTTACCTTTGTACAAAGGCATCCAGGGAGGGAAAGCATCCATCACTGTCAGGCTCCAGTTCTGGACTGGTGTGTAGGTGTGGGAAATAATAGAAGGCTGAATTACAACAGAGGCAGACAGCAGAACCAATGTAATGAAAATTGTTTCTATTTGCACCAGGTAATTCCAGCATACAAAATTCCTGGAAGTCACTATGAGCAAAAACAAGTTTTTAATTTCTGCATGTTTGGTATAGATGTGTCTATATATGTATTTAAAATATCCCTTCAGGTATTTCTATTGATTTGGTTAGTTAGAAACTGAGTTCTTCTGCCCATCCACAGATGTCTGCCCCTTGGCCATACCACATGGTCTAATCCTGTCTTAATTTGAGTTTTAGAAGTGAAAATACAAGCATTTTCTGAAATCTTTTCTCAGAAATGGGTGAAAGGAAATCACTGGTACTGAAAGATTAAGCAGGATGTCTTACACGAGCCTACCTGTTCAACTATTCAAGCTGGAAGATTAGTATTGGGCAAGAATTAGTATCTGCGAGCCTGAAAATCCTTCAGATAGTGGAACTGGGCAGTGAACAAAGCGTTGGGCCAGAGCTGACTCCCACCTCTGAGTTTCCCAGTTCTGCAGGCAGGGTGGGCAGCTCTGGGTCTCAGCTAATGCTGCTTCCTCCAGCCAGGCTGTGTCCATGTAATATTCCCTGGCTCCTAGAACAGGTATTCTGCCTCTGGTCATACATGAACTGTATATGTACTGTATGTGTATATTTGTACTGCATATGTAACAACATAATGTGCTGAAAGATGAGGAACAATTCAAACCTTATACAGAGATGACCTAAAGCAATATTCACTAGATCACTGCAAGGAGCCTGCAGTTACTTTACAACAGCACACTATGAAGCACCATCTAAGAGCATCCCCATTAACATCACCCCAGGACAAGAGTGCATCTTGGGACTTGACAACTGTTTCAAACAATCCACTGACAGAAAGAACAGGGGTCCTCAGCTCTGCTTCCTTTTGCAGTCCTACCAGGTAAGCCCCATCACTCAAGGAGCAAGTGGCAAACAACACCATAGATTGGAGGAATTTGAACACCTCCCACTCTTTACAGGCATACCTGAGCTTCTTGTTTGATTCCTTCATATTCCACCCTCATTTTCTTCTGAGCATCCTCATCAACACTGGGGTCACCTATCCTGCTGAACAACGAAGCAGCTTCCTCCAGCAGCCTTTCCAGCAGGACTGACTGATTTAGGACATCATTCTGCAAAACCTGAGCATGGCTCAGCTGCCACTGCTTCTCCTTCAAGCCAAGCTGCAACTCAATGTCAGGCTCCAAGGTCACCCTCATGTTGTGAATCCAGGTGTAGAACTCATCCTGGGCTTTCAGGTACTCACTCCAGTGCAGCCAGACCCACTCAATGCGGCTGTTGGGGAGAGCAAGAGACAGGACTTAGATAAAATGATAGCAGCAGTGCAGACCAACAGCTTCAAAAGGGCCTACAAAGCAGTGCACAAGGTTCTCAGCAATTTTAACTCACTCTGACTTCACAGGGTTTGGATTCACATCCCAGGTCCTCTCTGCTTTGGGGAGGAAATGTTCTGTATTTCCCATGCCTGACCAAACTCATCTTTCCAGCCCATGAGGTGGGTGGGCCAGGTTGTGAAGGCAGAGCATTGAGGTCTCACTGATCCTCTCTCCCCACACAGTACCCAAAATGCTCACAGGACTGGGATTAGCAGGGAATTGCTATCTACAACCCAGGCAGCAGAGAGAAGCAGGAAGCACTTTATGAAAGCACTGGAGGAAACAGCTGCCTCAACACCAGAGTATGTTTGTCTTACCTGTGACAATGAGTGATGTATATGGCTGTCTCTTCCCACAAGGCTTTAATGTCCTTTAGTTTAGAGAGCACCTCATGCCTCTTATCCTCACTGATGCTGCGAAGAGCAGCATCTGCCTTCACAAGAATCAAGTCCATTTTCAAGCTGCCTTCTGGTTCCAGTGCACGTATTTTCTATGAGAAAAACAAATGACACTGAAAGCCTGGAAAGAAAACAAGCATAACTGATGAAATGTAAACTTTGTTTTTACCCAGGAATCATGAACTCATAGAATCATTTAGGTTGGAAAAGACCCTCATGATCATCGAGTCCAGTCGTCAACACGGCACCACCATGGGATGGAAATGTTTCTACACAACACAGACCATTAACCCTTCCCACCTAACTCCCTGCTGCACTTTCTCCTGAAAGGGAAATATGAATGTTTTTTCAGACATGTTTCAGAATAAACATCCTAAAGGAATGGATTTAATTGAAAACCACACAGCAGCTGAAAAACATTTAAGTTAGCTATAAAAACCAGGCCATCCTCTATGAAATGCCTGTGGCTGGGTTTCCATTGCTGCTATAAGGTTACAGCACTGTGTTGCCACAGGCCAGCTGTTCTCCCCCACCTGCCAAAGCACAAAGAGGCAACTTCCACAGGCTACACTGCAAACTCTCAATTTAAAGCTATACTATAAGAAATCATGAAGCATATTAAAAAGGCTTCCTAGTGCAAATAAAAGTTAGCTTAGAAACGAAGCCAAGAGAAATTAACTAGTGGAATTTTCTGCCTACTACCAACTTTTGCTTTGACCCTAAATTGCTAAGTTATGAATTGGTGAAAATGTGTATCTTACACAAATAGGAATGCCAGGAACTGAAAGAGGAGTCTTCTAATTTTAAATATCCAGAAATGGAAAAATCAGCACAAGTTCTGTACAATTTAACAGATTAATCATCCCCCAATTCGGATGTCAGCTTTCAACATTTCTCTATCCAAACTTCTGATACTATCAAATTAGTTTTTCTTGCTGCTCTTCCATAAAATCCTGGCAAACTGCAGGCTTTCCAGTTTGAAGAAAAAGGTTTCTACAATGGAAACACCAAGATTTTCAAAATCAGCAATTACTTTTGGTAAAATTAGGCCAATGGGATTTGAACAAGTCAGTTACTGCAAAGGTGAGACAAGTAAAAGGCCTTTGGATCTCCAGTCCCACATTCTGGGAAAAGCAAAACCTGTTCTTTTGGCATGTAGGCAGCACACGTGCATGTGATGTACAAACATTGTTTGGGGAAATTATTTACTAAGAAAGGTGTGATTAATAGAATCCAGGGAAGCAGGGCAAAGGGCAGGGCAAAGCAAGAAAATACAAGCTACAGCTATCATCCAATAGGTAAAGTGGAAGAGAAAAGCTGTATTCTAAGCCTGATATTCTTCCAGCAATTAGAAGAAAACAGCTGGAGAGAAAGCAGTGGCTGTACAGTCATTTTACTTTTTCAAATCTGTTTTTACATGATTTGTCTCATTGGCTGACATTTTCATTAACAAATTAACAGAAAATAAACCACAGGAAGGAAGCATGAAAAAAACCTGGCATGCCAGGTGCAAAAAAGGAACTGAAAATGAATCACTGGATTTCAAATCAGCCAATAAGTGAAGCTGAAAGCACATAATGACATCCGAGCTAGACAGAAGCCAGGCCCAGAAAGGAGGCAGGATGGAGGAGCAGGAGGTGGTTAAAGTACACACAGGAAGAAAGAGTCTGTTAATCTTTAGAATCTCCGAAGTCTGAGTTGAAAGAATCTCTTAACATGACTTTTTGCATGTTAGAGACCTCCTCTAAAGCCCACAGAAGTAAACAGTCTTCAGCAGTTCAGGCCATATCACATCACCACAAATCTCTATGTTGTTATCTCTGCCATGAATGTTCCCCCTTTGCCAAACTACTACTCTTCTACTTGAGCTCCTGTGCTCTTGTGTGTTTCTTGAGACTGTACACATCATAGTTTCCTAGATGAAAGAAAATGGTGAAAATAATTTAAGGTCAGAAAAACAAAACTATAGTCCAAGATACAATGCTTCAGATTTTTATGGCTGACATGCAGTTTAGCCTCCATCACTCCCTGAACAGTCTCTATATTATACCAGAGGCAAGATCCATCCTCCAATAAACCACAGTTAAGAAAAAAGGCTGAAGACATCACTATCTACATCTACCTTATCATCCATGTAAGCCTTCAATGTTTTTTGTTAAACTTCAGAAGAGCCAGGCCAAATATAAGTACACACACAAAAGGAGAGACTTTGGGGAAAATAACAATGGGAAAGATCTTGCCATTTAAATTAAAGAACAGATTACGTGGAATTAAAGGTAATAAAAGTATAAAAATAGTTTCAATGTTAGTCATAGAAATATCACCACTCCCTCCAATCATGAATGGTACAAATGGGACAAACAGGAGTGTTTCCTTCTCTGAGATTACAAGACCTAGATAACATCGAATGAAACTGAAGTTAATGAATGTGAAATCACTGGAAGAGAGTAGGCACAATCTGCAACAGGATCTCTGTGAGGATAGTTATACAACAGATTAAGTAAAACCAGGAAAAAATGAGAACTTCTATCTTTTCATTAAATGGATCATAAAGGGGGTCTGTAAACCCTGTGATCATCAGGGTTATGGAAAAGGACACTCTAAAACAGCCCATTACCAGGACACTGCAATCTTTTCCTATCAGTGCCAGAGTCCTGGAGGGGATGGAACCCTAATGTGATCTGATTCTCTTATAGGATATGCTGATCATCTGCAAATTACTATGGTAATTGCGAGCAGAAATCAAATTGTTCCAGGCTTGAGGAGAGTGTAAACATTTTAACCTGCCAAACCTGCTGCTAGTGTTTCAAATCAATATGAAAAGCTTGGAAGCCTGTGACAGCAAATTGCCGTCCTCTTTTTCTGCATCTGTAAACAATTTGCAAATAGAAAATTTAAAAAGTATACGGATGTGAACCCATCCACACAGGCCCAATGCTCCAAAAAGGAGGGGCAGCTGACAATTTCCTCATGGAAAACTCCTGAGCTCAGAGCAAGAACTGCTGTAACACTGGCAGCAGTGATTTCCATCCGAATTCCATCACTCTTGCCTTACCTCAGTCTCTCTGAGTCTGGCTTCTAGGGCAGACCGAGGTCCTTTGGTGTTGTCATTGATCCTCAGCCTCTCTTGGATGGCCTTCATCCAAGCCTCTGCGTTCTCCACGCTGCTGTCAAATTCATCCTGTAGCTGCTGAGTCATCGCATGTGAAGGAGCTGGCAGGAGAGGAAACAGGGAGGTAAGCAGGTTCTGGGTAAGACCTGAGCAGGATTGAAAGGCAATCCAAAGGAGCAAGGGAGAAAAGCTGATGTGGCTTTCCCTTTGAGTTATAATACCAAAAACTACAGCAGTATCGCTGTTCAGCTGGGCACAGAGAACATATTCACACTGCAGCTTTCTCAAATGAAAATACACCAGGAAACAAAAAGAAGGTGGAGAACTGTGGGAGGCTCCATTACAGTAAACAGACTTAATTCAAAGCTTTTAAATGAGATTAATTTGGTGTTTGTGGTGTATTCCAGATTAGCTAGACCAAACACAAACACTTTCTGTTTCTTCCCAGAGTCATGTCAGTGTAAAGCTCTCCCAATGCCCTTCTGGGGTCATGTACTGAGCACCTGACACCAGACTAACTTTGTGCTTTGGCACATGCTTAACTCAGAGGTGTATAAACTGCTGTTGTGGAGGTGTTAAAGCTGCTGAGAACAGGATCAGATGCTCAGACGCTCAGTTAACTTCTGCTGAGACCATGCAGAGGTTACCTGAATGCACGTGCAGAGTCTGGGATACACAGACAACAGGAATTGGCCACCAACCTCCAAGACTAACCACAGACCTTCACAGGGGATTATCAACACTGGTGGATCTTTTTTACTCCATACCAGACTTCAAGCTTTTAATTTTCCTCTCCTCTCTCCTGTTGCCCATCCCCAATCAGCAGGAATGTATGATGCTTGGTTGCTCTGTTGATGTCTCTGTTTAGAGCACAAGCTGTCCACTGCCCAGACAGCCTCTTATGTGCCTGTACAATAGAGCAGAGAGATCCTAGGCTCACCCCTAGGACTGCTGGACTAAACTTGACTAACAAGGATGAGCCATAACAAAGCACCCTGTAGGTCAGCTCCACTGAAGTGAACAGAACGAGAGCCACTGACATTCAATGGCTTTGGATCACATCCTACAACTACTGCCAGCCAAGCAGCCAGTGTTTTGTGGAAAATAAATATTCTTCCTCTTTGTTATTCATCACTGAAAGATTTTTCCAGCACAAAGTTTGAGACTTAATTACTGAACCCATGTTGGCTGTGCAGGATTCAGCTCTACAGAGCCCCTCAGTTTCCATGAAACAATCCATGTGGAAGAAAGTGCTCAGTGTGAGAGCAGAGCACAGGTCCTAGTGAAGCTGGACCAATGGTGTTTTGCAATCCCCAAAGCTCTCAGCAGCTCAGTCTTTACAGGGGAGAGCCTCTGCTCACAAGCAGCAAGCTCCCCACCATCCTGCCAATGTTCCTTTCCATGAGGTAAAACGATTCATGCAATAGTAGAGGTCCTTCCCTGCAGCTCCCAGAGAGTTTTCTTCCATATTAGCCCAGAGGAAATGAAATCTCAGCATTCACAACAGTCTGAATTGTTGCTTCCCAGCTGTCAGCAGGCTTTCTACTCAACAGGTCCCAGCACAGGACCAAAGAACTTCACCTGCAGAGCAGGACTGCACCACCCATGGGGGCAGCTGGAGCAGAGGATGGGGTCAGACCTCTGGGGTCTCTGGTCAGACCAGCAGAGCTGCATTTGCATGAAGGAGGGGATTCCTCCCTAAGTGAGACCTGTCAGACAGGACAGAATCTAAGGCTGTAGCTCTCAGAACTTGAGAGTGGTTTTAAAGAGTGACCTCACCTTGAAATTTAAATTAAAAAAAAAAAAAAAAAATCAAACAGGATGTACTGGATTTAGCGAGGGTGGTGTGGCATGGGGCAGCTACTCCCTCTCTCAAAAAATATGACAGGATATATAATTAAAGCTAAAATCATTGACTTACATCACAAGAGTCCTAAAGATGAAGCCAGCTAATGGAGTAATGTTATTCTCAGTGGATTGCTAGATAGCTGTGTCCTTCTCCAACTACGACTGGTTCAGAACTGACATTTCTGAACTACAATAATCCAGTTCTTGAAAAAGAGCACAAATCTCAGTTTCTGAATGCTCAAGCATGAGCTGTGGTGATTCCAAGTTATGCTATTGTGAAACAAAAACTCAGAGTGCATTTGCTGGATAGACCCTGACGAGAAGTGGCATTCATTTCCTAGGAGAGGTTTCTATTCCTGGCAACATCCATATCATATTTAAAACTGGCTTCAGTACTCCAGTCATGGAGTAGCCAAGACAGAACATAATGTTATCCTAGTCCTGTTTTTTACAAAAAGTTGAGGGCAATCTAACATGGTTAAGAAGCAGTGGAAAACCTACTGTCATCCAACAGAAAGAAAACCCCTCAAACTCTGCCCTCATGCTGCTGCTCTCTGAGCACAAGGAATTTCTGTCAAAACCTCAAAGTAACACAGCCCCTCCCCCAACTCACACACAGTCAAATCCATGTAAGCAGTCAACAAACGAAACCACAAAAAAAGTTATTTCAATATTAAGATCACCAGTTTGCAAGGAGGAGAAACAACTTTGCTCTGCCAACTACAGGCATAAAACATCACTGAGTGATTTTAACCAAGCAATTCCTGTATCTAGTACCACAAAGATGATTAAATTAAGCACAGACTCAATGCCCAGGTGGATTTCATAGTAGTCACAACCTGCAATATTGGATTGGGCTGCCTTTTGAGACCTCCTGTCCTCCCTTGGTGCAGGGCAGCCAAATGCTGGCTGAAGCAATCAGTTACAGCACCGGCTTTTGTTCTGGAACCCTTCCCAAACACCAACAGCATGATTTATACCTGCAAGGTAAAAGTATGATTTCTGACTTACTGGCTGCTTGGGAGGAAGAGCAACTGCTGCCTATTTGAGATATGGCAAGATTTGTAACTCCTTTGCAAGTTCTTCTAAAGCTGGGACTAATGATTAGGGGATAAAAGTTAGCCAATCACCAGCATTCACCCCATTTCTGTGGAATCACTGGAACTAAAAGATTGAGCAATACTTCTGGAGATGAAATTGAGCAATACTTCTGGACCCTCATCAGTATACAAAGGACAAAGGAGACGTAGAGGCTCCTGGAACAGACCTATAGAGCTGTGCAAAGCCATTATTCACACACACCAACCTGTAACAGGAGCAGACCATTAGGGACACCTGTACAGTGGTGCAACAGCCCCTATCCTAGGCTCAGTCTCTGGAACCCACTGTGACATGGGAAGTATCCCCTTAATCACTGGTGAGATCCTCTGAGCAATTTGTACAAATAGTTCTTCTCAGTTATTTTCAAATGCATCCAGCTGTTCAAAACTGCTTCCCATTTAATACCACTTGACTTAGTGTATTAACTCATACTGTGCAGAGCACATTTACACTGTAGAAATTACTTGGCATCTCTATATATGTTACTGAATGAGGGCAATAACTATGCTTAGAAATTCAGGCGTAGATGCTGAGCAAAACCAACTTTTATCTGTCTGTATGCAGTAACAGTTTCTTGGTAGAGGTAACGAAGAAGTGTATTTCAGAATGTTAAACAGAACAGACCCAGGACAGCTCCTGCAGTATATCCACAGGTTACAACAAGCATATTTTAGGAACAGGAAAATGCAAGATGGATTACCTGCAGAAACTTGTACCTGAACTTCTCCCACAGCACAACTCTTCTCACCTTCTCAGAATCACCCTCCGTGACCCCCAGAACAGCACTTGGCAGGGTCTGGGAGGCACACACGTTTCAGTGCCACAGAGCCCTTGCCCAGCTCTGCCAGACCCTTGGACATGCACAGCACAACCAGGGCTTGCATTGGTTTGCCTGAGGCTCAGTTCCACTCACGGGATATCTGTACCTTTGGAAGAGGGAAAGGTGAACACCTGACACAGCACACACTCGTCTCAAGTCAGCATCACTCCTCTCCCGCTCTCTCATCCAAGCACAAAACCCTTTAGCAAGGAGGGAAGTCAGATTACTGCAGCCTGCCACCTCTTCCCCAAATCCTGGAGGAGAAGGGGCAGCTGCAAGGATGCTGGGGGGCACACACGCTGTACCCCCAGCTCGCCCACAGGCTGAATACCCCAACATGAATTAATGAGATCCAAAGCAGTAGCAAGCTGGGTTTTACTTTTAAAATCTGCTCCAATTGTGCTGGGCTGGGCTGAAAAGAGGCAGAGGCAGCTTTGTTTCAGCTGTGGTCTTGGAGCCATCTTGCTGCAAGAGCAGATAAATGAATTAGCTGCCTGCTCTGCATTATAGCTCTGGGAGCCATGGACGTGCCTGCAGACCCTGACAGACACAGGCAGAGGTCACCCCTCATGTGACCCACCTGGCCCTCACTGGGCCAAATTTCTCTGAGAAGTTCTCCCCTAAGTACAGCCACTGCAGGAGCTGTGATAGTGCATCTAATAACTCTCCTGGGATATTACAAGACTTACCTATTTAATATTTGTAATACACTACTGAGAGCTTTTAAAATTATTTTGCAAGTGCAGTGTCTTTCTTAGGATTATCCTATTATTTTGCAGAGTTTCCTAATGTACTATTTTCTCTTTGCCAGTCATACTGGGGGTTCAGGGTTCTTTTTAAATTTAAATCTGTTAAAACATTTCTTACAACCACTGCAATTTTACACATTCTTATAAACTCTACATTTCTAGAACACAGGCTTTTAAATGGTTTCAATATGTCTTGGATTCTTATATTCACGTACTACTTGACTAGTTTCCAGAAGCCAGTTCTTACAAAAATAAAAGTACAAAAATGGTCCAGGAAAATTCAAACCACTCACCATTAGGGAGACTATTTTCCAATTATTGAAATACTTGAAACTTTTCATAACCCTTTTCGTTTGGTTCTGGGATTGAATGCGGAAAAAAAAAAGATTTTAAAAAAGCCCACTGAACTGTATCAAATTTTAGACAAATCTATGAGTGTGGAAGCAATTTTGGTTCTGGGAATTGTATCTGCGATAATTTAGAAACTTTTCAGCTTCCCTAGATTCTATAAAGAGAGCTCTGAGGAGGGGCTGAGCTGGGAGCTCTGTCTGCTTCAGATTGGAGCAGAGGTTAGGAGCTGGCACAGACCACAGAACACTGACCCAAGCCTTTCCAAAGCTGAATATTCTTGGTCTACCCCAGGAAGAGCTGCTGTGAATTTTGAATCCAGCCAGCCCTAGCAGCCTTCCTGAAAGCCTCCAGGAGAGCAGCTGCACCCACGCAGAGCCCAGTTAAACTGCCCAAGTAGGTGCAGGAGCTCTCAAGGTTTCAAATAAAGGTGTAGTTATTCCCAGTGGCTCAAAATATAATCCTATCACCTTGGCCATCTTCCAACACAGCCCTCTCCTGTGTTATTGGCAGTGAATGTTTATGGCAGTCAGCAATTGTTTGCCCTAATTAACGAGCTGGACTATGAATAGGGTTTTTTGGAATAAACACATCCATATCCTCATTACAAGCAACCCCCTCAACCAAGGAATGCAACATTCTGAGTACATACAGCACTCATCCATACCACAGCCTCTTCCTCTCCCTTACAAAACAGTCCACAGGAAATCTATGGCTAATGCAAGGCATTCTGTCACAACATGATCACACCTGACAATATTCTCTTTGTTACCAAAAACTGAAAAGCAGATACATGTTCTGTGCAGGCTCTTAAAAGAGGTACCTGATTTTTTTCAGCCATTTGTTTAGAAACTAATTTCAGACTTTGGTGAGAGCCAGTACAAGTGGGATATCTTTTTGTTTCCTAAGACTGCTGGGGAAAATATATAATTTCCAGGTGTAAGAAGCCATTTCCTTAAAAAGGGGGATTGAAATTTAAAAGTAGTTTTATATCTGAATGGAATCATAGCATACAAGTAAGGCACAATTGGGTCCTGGGGCCATCTTCCCTTCTAGGAGAAGATAACCAGTTGATCTGATGACAGCATTTTTATTTTTTATCTCAGTCTTCAAGTAATTTGGAAGTTAAAAGAGTAAGTGAGGACTCTTAATTACAAATCTCTCCCCATTCCATATGCTCCACACACAAACTTCTGCATTTCCAGGTCACTCTAGGAGACAGGTTGGTCTATCATGATTCCATTAGGTAAGTAAAATGCAGGCTTTAATTCTGGTCTACAACTTTTGTTACCATCAAGGAGACAGAGTATCTGTATTAGATAGCTGTCTGGTTTAGATTTTGCTTTTCTATCCCCACATTATTGAGGTATAAACAATCTTCAGAGCATTTATTCAGTCAGCCCTCCTGGGAAGTAAGACTATCCCTTTTACAGATAACAACTTGGGTTCAAAGACACTTTGTTTCTTGCCTCTAAGCAGTAGGGAAATACTTGAAAGGACACGAACAAAGTTGAATATTCTGTTAATAAATGCTGCAGAGGGTGATTTTCAGCCTTTTCTAATCTGTACCACTTCAAATGTCTATGCTGATATGCAGATATCTTTTTAGTGACTTCAAACTTAGTAATAAGAGCCTTCATTTTCCTAGTAACCATTCACAGACACTTTATTCTGGGAAATGACAGGTTAAACACCTCTGGCTCTATAACTTCAGCAAAGATTCTTCAGGTCCAGGGAATCTGATGGGGAAATTACCCAAAAGATATCTGTGGGTTTACCAGCAATCTACATCTCTAGCAGCCGGGGACAATTTCCCAAATAGGTTTGGTTTCAGCTTTTGTGAGCTCATTAAGTTTTACCATCAGTGAGCCAACAAAAAACCCCTGCAAGGCACCAGCATTAGTTTCACAGTCTCTGGAGACTAATATTTACGTATTCAATTATCTCCCACTTGTCCTCACAGACTGTGTGATCCCTCAGTACTGGGTGCCAGTCATAGCACTGATATATGGACTAATAAATGTCTGTGGTATCTGCCCCTTGGCTGGAGATCAGTGAACAATTCAGAGTGAATAACATATCTGATAAATCATTCCTCTTTTGCTGCTCATATTATTGTGTAGAGACAACCTCGTTTTCTCAAAGGTGTGGTTATCCCTATTTGCCAAATACAATTTGCAGATTAATTTTGCTCTGCAGACTAGTCCCAAGTAACTCTTCCTGGCAATCCTTAACACCCAGCTGTGCTGCTTGGCTTTGGTTTGGCATCACAACTCTAAAGAGAAACTGCCCACCTTCCCACCTAGCCGGGAACAGCTCTCCTGGTTTGTGTGCAGCTGTCACATGGTAGCTCCCAAGGGCCAGAGGCATGATCAGGACTCCAGGTTAAGCCACATGAGCTGTCCCAGCACCCTCGGTGAGCAGAATTGCCCTACAGTTAAAAGGATAATGCCTCTGTCCCGAAGAGATTACCGAGGACAAGCTGGAAGGGGTCTGGCAATGAAAGCAAGGCATCAGTGTGCACTTAGGGACACTGGGGATGGAGGGAAGAGAGGGCTGTCAGAGCCTTCAGCTGCATTGCCATTGCTCTGTGCAAGCTGCAGTGCTTCCAGCACCCCTGCCCTCCAGCCACCCCTTGGAACCAGACACACTCAGGTAGAGCCCCTCAAGCCCAGCTGGAGCTTGTGGCCTCAGCATGGGCTGGATCTCATGCCAGGAAAGGGGATTCACTGCACTGAACCACAGGCTGTCAGGGGGACACCCTGGGGTGGGAGCCCTGCGATTCCATGGGGAGTCAGTGCAAGGGAGGGGCACTTCCAGGCAAGGAACCACACCAGAGGTGGGATAATTCAGCTTCAGGGATCCCGCATTCTGAAGCAGCCCACAGTAGTAATATGGATGCTCAGGGCTACAAGATGTCAATCTGTCTGCAAGTCTGTATCCTTTCCTATTCCACATCACTCTTTCCACATTTGGATCTGGGGGATTTTTACACATGCAATTTTTTTCCCTTACAAGATCAGTGGTAAAATTTTTTTCAGACTATCATTTGACTATTTAACCTCTGAGTGTGTAACTTGGAGGACTAAACACATGGCTTTAAAACGAATACATCTTTAGATTCAAGTATATTATACCAGAAATATTTCTTAGAAACCAAGTAACTTGCAAGTACTTTGCAAGTATGCTCTAAGGGCACAGGTCTTTTGTCCCATTTAAAACAGATGAAGGACTAACTCTCCAAAACAAGATTTCTCAGACATATCTTTCAAAACATTATCAGTTCAGTTATACTAATGATATATTTATACAGTGAAAGTGATACTTATGGAATTGAAAAAAAAGTAGCAAGTGGGACAATACTAATTTTAGATACTAAAGCTGTTGATTAGGAGTTATTTTCTTGGGATCAAAGCATATGGTTATGGAAAAATTATCAGATTTTAATTTGCACAGAACAGAAAAATTTGTTTATATAAAGAAAGAGAAAAATGACCCCTGAAAGAGATGAACACTTGAAATGCTGTTAAGAACACACAAGAGGCTTTACCTAAACAGTAAATAGCTATACCTAAACAGTCAGCACTCTGTACATAATTAAAAGTAATATTTGCATTAATCTGATAATGTCAGGCTTTATATTGCAAAACAGCACTGCTTTGTATTCAGAGAAACCCACAGGCAAACAAGGTCTGCCTGCATCCCAAACAAAATACACTATTAGAACTGCCAGCGAGCTCATCCCCAAGTTCACAAACAAAGCAGACCACTGCAAAATGCTGGTTATAAATTAATTTCGAGCGGTTGAGTACATTCTTGGAATTGAATTAAACAGGCTGCTTTCTCGTGACTCATTTTTGCCTGAACTCTTGCAGTTTCCACGTCTTCGTCACCCTCCCACAGCCGAGCCCGCCAGGCCGTGTGGGTTAAAGAGCACGGCCACATCTGGCTGCAGCTGCACAGAGCCCTCCAGCCCGCTGGAACAGCCCAGCACTGCCCAGCCCGGCGCCTGTGCCTCAGCACCCCACAACGCGGAGGAAGAACGCCTTTTAGCAGGCTTTTATGCCTCATCCGGGACCGAAGTTCTGTCATTTGTAAATGCAGAGGGGACAGGAACCTCAGTCTCCCGAGATTCATCAAACCTCAGGCGAAGAGTAAAACGGCAGCCGCGTCTGTCAGCAGCCATCCCCCGGAGAGGAGGGCCAGAGAGGCATTTACAGCTGTGCTCACAGATAATTACCGTGCTGAGCAGCACAAGGAAAGCCAAGGCTTTTTCTTCTCACACCTATCATCCACTAGCAACCGCCTTTTAGAAATGGAGAACTACGAGAAACCAAAGCTCTTTTTTTCCCCACCCCTCCACCCCGTCCGAAGAGATCAGGCAGCTCTGCTCCATTCGGACCCCAAGGGGGCCTCAGGGCGTGCAGCTTCTTAGCAAGTTTGAAAATTCCACCCTAAATATTATGGGACATATCCCTGGGGCTGCCAGAGAGCTAACACAGAGATATATCTAGAGCAACATCAGCCAAGGATTTGTGCACACACGCTGGCAGGCATAGCACCACCTATTCTCCAATACTTGAAAGAAGGAAAAGGTATAAAGCTATAGATTTGTTTAACCCGAGTAATATATAATTCTTCTACAAGGAGTAATAGACATTATAGCACAAACTCGACTTTGGTCTAAAAGAAATAAAAATATCTCCCCACTAGTCTCCAAAGCTATCTTCTAAAGATAACACAAACACCTGCTGTATTTTAAAGGCATTGCATATCACTGGCATTTTTCTCCGCTATTTCCCTTTCAATTTACAGATCAGGGCTCAGCAGGTACCTTGCAAAAGGTTGATTCATAAAACAGGAGAAGCCAGTTATCATCTTCCTGAAGGAAAATATGTCCAGCTCTGATGAGGACAATTGCTGAAGCACCACAGAGCAGAGCATCTGATAACCTTGTTTGGGTTCAGTGAGCACAACACAAGCAACAGTGTTTATGCAAACTATGCTCCCTGCTTAAAAAATAAATCTGATTTTCTTTAGTCCCCTTTTTTTACCTATTGCATACCCTCAGGTCATGTTTCAACAGTTATATATGCGATCTTAAACCCACACTTCAGGGAAGGGATCACAGCAGTCCCGGTTCAGCAAACATTTTGGGGCTGTAAAAGCTGATATCATGTCTTGAGCCACACTCCCAGCTCCCAGCAGACTCTGTGAACTCCACCGACTGTCCCTTATCTCCAGCCCTTCTGGTGCACACCACAGCAGGGATATTTTGGCTTCCTTTCTCCTGCCTCATCAAGGAGTTCCCCATCCCAGCCTGCTGCTCACAAAACAATTTATCAGGCCTTGTTTCACTGCACTGGGCGCTCACCCTTGGCCCTCCCACCCTTTCCCCAGCACCCTGTGGTGCTGGCAGCAGGCAGGAGGGGAGGCGTGGGCTTGCTCTGGAGAAAAGCGCGCGAACGGCTGATCTTGGCACCCTTCACCAGCTGGGAGCTGCCAGAACTCTCTGTCATGGCTCTCCTGCAGCAGGTCACTCACTTCTATTTCCCCTTTCACTAGAATTCAAATCTTTGAGATTTCAAGACATTTGATATCTTTAACACTTCCATGTCTCTGGCAAATTTAATGCAAAGCAGAAAATGAGTGCAAAAGTTATCAGGAGCCAAAAGATACAGACACACTGCCTGTCACAACCATCTCACTACATTATGAAATAAAAAGTAATCTTTAAAAAAAAACCTTACCAAAATCCTGGGAAATCTGGTGAAAAGGGTAGGTAAAAGTCTGTGGTGATTCCATCAAAGTTCCCTGGAGGGTTCCCAGCCTGGCCACTGGGCGTTAGAACAGCAATTCGGCACAGTTGGCAGCACCAGCAAGCCTGGCACGAAGATAAACCAGTGGCTTCCTCCTCACTAACGCAGGAGGAAGCACAGGACTTCCTCTCTGCCTCCTCCCGTGCTGCGGGAGTGAAAGAGGAGATGGCAATCCAAAGATATATCAGTGCAGAAAAAAATAAAAAAAAGAAAGAAAAGAAACCCAGAGCAGGGCATGCTGCCACTGTTTAAAACGTGGGTGAGATTTAAATAGCAATAATCCCCAGAAACTATCTAGTTCAGGTCATCAACTAACAAGCTGGTTAATTCCTGTAAGGATTAATGCTTGAAATTATTATGCCTGACAGATGTTTGCTGAATGGGAACTAGTCAAGAATTCACAGGATGAAGACCAGCAAGAAGTAAAAGTGCAGACAGGTACGTCAGAGCTGAGATTCTAGAAATCATTAACCCATGCTCTAACACAATAATAATTTTCCGTATCTTCCACTTCTTTTTTTACTCTCAAAGTCTCTAGCAGGAAATTCCCTTCACAGACTGACACAATAATCTAGATTCTGCTCTCAGTTACAATCATGCAAGACGAAAAGGAGGTGAGCTGTTATTTTCAGGAAATACCTCTGCTGCACAATTTGGCAGAATGGAATATACTTCGTAGGCATTAGCTGTCCCTCACAATGCAGCACATGATGAATTTTCCTTTCATAATTCCCCAAAACTATTGGAAAATATAAAGCAGCATTCTCCCTTGATTAATGAAGATCCTGCTGGGTACATCTGCTTTTAGACATCCAATGAAACCCACTGGCTTGGTCTATCTACCCCACTACTATTTGCATCATCCTAATGGTGTTGATCTAACACACTCCACGACCAAAACAGGGGCCACTTGCTCAAGCTGGTGTAAATCCAAAGCAAGTCTGTAAGCCCAACAATCTCTCAACTTTTTTAGTTGCTGTATGCCATACTTTATACTACACTGAGCAGCATTTCTAGAATTACAACTAATATGGAGGAGAGGTGGAGAAATCAATGAAAGAAATCAAAATATGGGGGAAAAGTTGGTTTGAATTCTACTTCCAAATTAGAAGCTACAGATTAAAAACAGGGATAAAACAGTGAGCCTCTCCACCCATTTTGGAACCAGGCAACACAAGGGAAGAGCATGGGGAAAAACTGAAGAGAGGAACAAAGATGGATGAAAACCTAGGTGGAAGAATAACAGTGGAATAGAAAATGTTTATCAAGCTCTGTGAAGTTGCTAATACAAAGAATTAACTGAAGGCCAGTAGCCTCAGAGAGGCTGTGATCCCCCATGTGCAGTGATGACCTCAGCCCAGCCAACCAAACAGAATTTTGGTGAAAAAAAACCCCAAGGGATGGAAGAGGAAGAGCATCTTAAGAGTTAGCAATGCTGATTGTACCTCTAGAGAGGGAACTGACATACCAGCTATTTTCCAACTGTCTTGTTAGCCTTTTGCTAACATGAATAATCCTTAGAACTACTTGAATATCTCAAAACACATAAGCATGCAGACTAAACTATATGATTCCTAGGGGACGTAAACTGGACACTAATACACTTATCTGAAAGTCAAATCATGGTTATTTTAGAATAATGTTGTTTGAATGGGGGGTTTAAAGTGCCTGTAAGTGAACTCCTTTATGACTTTCACCTTGTTCTTTCTCTCTTGTGGTATATCCATAGCCACTGCAAATTTGCCATAATCCTGATTAAAAAATAAATATTTTTTAAAAAGCACTGAAACCAGTAGTAGTGAGGAAGCAGAGCATATGTGGCTAACATCAGCTCTGCACAGCAGCCTCTAAAACAAGGTAAGAATCAGCCTCTTTGGCTGACTAATTGAAAAGGCAAAGGAGCTCCCCTGGTGAGTACAGACAGCCACAAGCTAGAGGCAACAATGAGAGGATCAAACTAACAGTGAAAAATGCAGCATTCCCCAGAAAACTTTCTGTAAGTTAGTATCAGAACATATTTAAAATATATAAATACCACATCACCATTTGAGCATAATTCCATTTAAAGCAAACTTGATTTTATATATCTCCGTATTTTTAATCAAAACCAGGTTCAGCAAAATATTCCAAATGTCCCCACAACATCTGACCTGCCATTCTCTTTTTTCCCATACAAAGAAGTCTATTTTTAGTTTTCAGTGGAGGATGAAACTATTTCCCCCCACTCTTCTGGCCAACTATCATTTCTGTTATGGTAATGGAAAGCATTTGAACGGCCCCTTCTTGGGGCTGACACGTCCAAGTTCAAACATGGATTCAGTTACATCTGTAACTGTGGCAACATCTGCTGTAGCTGTAACTCTTGTAACACATCTGTAGGGTGATCTTAGATTACCTGGCAGCCCGTGGGCTGTGAGGGAAACATTTCTGCAAAGCCAGTGTGGCCCAGGGAGTTAAATGACTGCACTGCCCCACTGATTACTCTACTGTAAGTGATACTCTGGGCAGACTGGCCTCATTGCCCACTAACAGTCTGCACCTTCAAGCAGGCAGTGATGAATTTGTCCTCTAACTGCTCAGGAGACAGACATTGTCACCCCAGCAGGGTTGCAAGGGTTATAAATTATAAAGTGTTGTCTGAGCTCTGACAAAGAGCTATGAAACCACTCAGATAGGAAATAGAGCAGCAGTAGAAAAATTTTTCTTCAACCATAGCAATTGTGTTATATATTCTTACTACTCTGCAGATTATATTTCTAACTATATTTTAGTTGTGAATTAGAATAACTTTGGTATAAAGGGACTGTCCGTGCAAGTGCTTCTCACCAAAGAATCTGGCTTGGAATTGCTGAGAAAGGACTTTTCAGAAAAGAAACTCATCAAGCCATCAGGTTATCCTAAGTACTAGACTTGGAGGTACTGGCATGGATAGCACACACAGGTGTCAAGATCTTGATCTCTGTTTCTGGTTTTATGCAGTTTCACTCTGTGTAAATAATGAATCATTATGAAGAACCTAATCATTATGCACAGCCTAATGATTCAGGTGTCCTTCCTGGCAAGCTGAGCATCTTAAAGGTCTGGCTTAGGTCATCATCATGCTCTGGTCCATTCAGCAAGGAAAAAAAAAAAAAAAGAAAAAAAGGGATTTTGATTTACCAGTTAGCATTAAAAGAAACAAACAAAAAAACTCCTCAACACACACACCACACTAAACTCTGAAAAATGTCAGATCTGACCTGAGCAAGACTAAACGAACCAAGAAGTGGGTTAGCTGCTGATATAGGTGCTTAACTGAGAAAAACATCTATTTGCAAATCCCCAAATTAAGGTGTAACCTGCTAGTAGCAATAACAGCACTTCACAAATACCAGTGATAGCTGACATAGGAAGGGCACTATAGAAAACGATTACCTGCAGAGCACTGAAGCACATCCAGGTAGATTCCTCAGCACTGACTAACTACAACCATTCAACAATCAAAGGACTTAAAAAAAAAAAAAGGGAGGCTGTGACATTTTAAGTATTGGGATTAAATGTGTTGACATAATTACTTATAAAAATGGATTTTATAAACACCTTCGGCTCTTTCATCAGACAGTAAATACTACGTCACTCTGCAGACCAGAATGACAGCACCAGCTCTCCTCCATCATGGGTATTCACAAAGTCACAGAACGGCTGAGCTTGGAAGGGACCACTGGAACTCATCTAATCCTATGTCCTTGCTCAGTCTGGGTCCCTAGTAAAGAATGTTACTCAGGATTGTGTCCAGATGGCTTTTGATTCTCTCCAGAGGAGACTCCACAGCCTCTCTAGGGAACATATATTATCACAATATGCAATAGCTGGACAAGCAAAGACCTGAGGGGAGAAATAAAGTGATGCTGAAGGCAAAAATACCTTTAGG
Organism: Cisticola juncidis; assembly: GCA_013400215.1. Taxonomy (NCBI): domain Eukaryota; kingdom Metazoa; phylum Chordata; class Aves; order Passeriformes; family Cisticolidae; genus Cisticola; species Cisticola juncidis. The sequence goes on along the minus strand of VXBR01000283.1, from coordinate 1,903,835 downwards.
GTAGCTGGTAGCTCCATCCCAAACATGAATTTCTCTTGTAGAAAAAAACAAACAAAATCAAACCAACCAACCAAAAGAACACTGCCCAAAACAAACAAACAAAACCCAATAAAACCCAAATAAACAAAAAACCCTAAACAAACAACAAAACCAACCCAAAGACGCTGGAAATATTCGCCTTCCTGTTAGGCTGCAGACGTTCTCTGTAGATTGGCATTTCACACCAGCAGCACAACTAATGGGGTTGGCAGGTTTATAATCTGAGAAGATGAGGGAAAATCCCAGGTTTTGGTAAAGCCAAGGGCAATACTGTCACAGAGCCAAGATTTTTACCATGACTCCTGTGGACTTAAAAGACAAGGTAACAAGTAAAATTTTCCTTCTGTGCTGTCTTTATCTGGAGATCTAAATTAATGTGCGTCTGTGGTGTTTACTGAGCCAGTGTTATTAGCCAGAATTAAAGTCTTGTACTTCACACAAAGCCTGTGCTTAACCTGCTGCACCTATAGACAATTCTGCTGACTTACATAAGAAACATCCCCTACACTGCCAACTGCTGTCACCTGCCATTCATATAACCACTACCAACAACTCGAGTGCTCATGCAAAGATTCTTGCACTAAGAAATATCAGTCGTCTAAGGGAAAGGAAATGCACAGCCTGGGGAACAACTGACAGCTTCAGAACTGACAGAAATTATTTCTTTTATTTAGTCACAGAAACTTTAAGGCAGGAGTATATTTTCTCACATGACCCTGTCTTTACACATAACTGATTTGAAAATGCAGTGGGTACATCTGTGCTTGTACACCTTCCACCTTCAGGCTGCACCAACAGCAGGGTACAGAGCCTGGATAAAGACCAGCTGTTACATCTCTCCAACTGCTCCTCAGTCAGAAACAACACATGTTTTTATGATACAATTGCCTCATTTTAATGGCAGGAAAATAACAAAAGCATGTAATGCCTTAAATAACATGTCACTTCTGTGTGAGATGGAGATAAAATGCAGCCAAAAGTAACCCCTACACTTTTTTTTCACAGTTTTATTTATTATTGTTGTCAGTCCAGATGAGTGAGTAGGCAAGTCAGTGTGTGAGATAATCTTTCAGGGTGAAAATTCTAATATTGATTTTTAAATAAAACCAAGTTCCCAGATCCACTGTGGGTGGTTTGCTCTGTCACACTTGTGACACCCTCCCATGTGGTACCTACAACACAGCTGCCACACACACCAAGTGTACCCTGGGGGATAAGATGTTGGTGTCCCATCTCACAGATGAAGACACTGGTGCTCTCAGCAGCATCTATCTTTCAAATGCAGCCTTTGACAACAACACACAAAGCATCCAACATCACTGGTCCCATTTTAAACCTCTGACTGTACATGCTCCTTCAAGATCACAGAGCTAACTTGTGGCAGGTCACATTAAGGGAGGTTTAGACTGGACATTAAGAAGCACTTCCTGCCTAACAGGGTGGTCAAACACTGCAATAGAGAGAGGCAGTCAATGCCCCAAGCCTGTCAGTGTTTGAGGCATTCAGTGCCCTTAATAATGCACTTTAAATTTTGCTCAGTCTCAAAGTGGTCAGGCAGCTGCACCAGGTGATTTTTGTAGGTCCCTTCTATTCTTGTTATCATCATAATCAGCCACAAGGGGAGCAGCACGTAGCCTTATGTGAAGTGTGTCTAGGGTTCCCTGGTGACAGGCACTGTATCTACTACGTAGGACAGTAAATTCCCAGCACAAGCTATCCCACGTGGGGCTCCCATTCAGCTTGTGCTCCCAAGTATTACTGTCACGTTTTCTCAAAAGGCTTTTTGCATAACACAGCTGTAACAGCAGCTATTTCACCTTTAAACACCACTAAATAAACACTAATCAAGAGCAAAACAAACAAGCCACAGCTTGATATGTGAATTCCAATCAAATTACAATCTTCTGATTCTCCCAGTTTCCTGCTATCTCTCAATTTCTTCCAGTGTGTCTTGTATACACCTGTCCAGTGATATCCCAAGGCTGAGATTGCCCTGTAATCCTCAGTCTGTTATAGCCACAGCAGAAATTCCCTTGAAATTCCTTAATCTGAAGGACTTCATATAAAATCCGTGTCTTTTGTTTAAGTGTAACATAGAAAAGAAGCTTGTAACAGCAGAGACATTAAAAGTCAGTTCTGTCTAAGGGAAAGAAATGTTCCCACACTTCCTTGAAATCAGAGCACTTTCCTTGAAATACTATTAAGCTGTGTGCACACAGAGAGACATCAAAGACTGCTTATTGGCCTGATATGGGGGTGTCAGTGAGAACCACTGCCCCAGTCAGACATACCATTCTTTCCTCAACATTGAGGTGGGGCCACTTCAGATACCTGAAGTTAAATACTCCAGGGCTCTACTTTGAGTAGTTTTTCTGTCATTCAGGCAGTACCATCCTGTGATGCAATTTATCAGCAATACAGGAACATATGATAAGCAACAGTTCATGCTACTTTAAATCTTTGAAGCAGTGACTCCACAGCAATGTTTAACAGAGAGCATATTGCAGAGTCATCAGTCCTCGAGGAAGGCAAGGGCTGACTTGGAGCTCCAGCTCTGCAGAAGAGTGTAAGGAGCAATCCTTGTGTAAGGATCTGCACTTTCAGTTTAAAAGATTTCATTTCCTCAATACTTCAGCTGTTAAGCCCTCCACAAACACTGGAAAACAAACAAGAAGAGTAAACTTTCAAACAAAAGAACAAGACTGTGTTTAAGTTGACACTGACAACACTGCAGCTAGTCACGGAAGCATTACAAGAAAAGTCTGCATGTGCCAATATCAGCCTCAGGCAATAAAACTGTATTTCAGACCAAAACGTAGAGCAGAATTTAAGGCTGTGACATTTGGGCCCTATAACTATGCAATATCAGGTTGTTTTGAACTTTAAACACTGCATTTGATGGCACATTGGATGACACAATGACACTTATCAGTTTTTCTCGTGTCACTTCTGGCTACTTTAACCGATATAAATTAAAGGCACTAAATTCCTATCACTCAGTTGTTTGCAGAGTAGACTTGCATGATCAAAAGGGAACCTGACCACCTGTTTTGCATGTTTTAATTTCACAGAATTGCAGCTTGAAGAAGCTGAGACATTACAGTCCCTCAGTAAGAACTACCCTAAAATATATTTTCCTTTAAGAGAAGAGTATTCCACTTACTGCACTCCAAAGACAGTGAGAAGGTTTTCAGCCAGACTCAAAGAGGTATTGAAGGACCTGGTATTTATTCCTGTTGATCTCAGGTGCCTGATACCTTTGTCTTCATATAGAAAATGGGTCAAGCAAAAAACTCCCTTGCCAGTTATACTCTCTGTTAACATTCCTGGAGCTCAAGATTTTTTTTTCCTGCTACAGTGTGTTTTTCTCCTTTCACATGCCTGAATTACCAGGATTCACACTTGGCCCACAGTCCTTATGTGGACATACAAAATCCAGTTACAAGGGGACCCTTTCTGAGGACATCATTGGTTCTATATGGTAGAACAAGTTTGAGAGGACACACCAAAGCTGTGCCACAAAACTCCATCTGCAGCTGACAAGAACTAACAGTTAAGAAAACCCAAATCAAAACAGAAATTCAGTATCTTGTCATTGCTAAAAATGATCTGGGATTTGTCCTGCCAGAACACATTATTTTGAGCCAGGATGAATGATCACTGCTTTTGCTTGGTTTCATGGGAATCATGCTTATATGATGGCAGTCTTGAAACTGTTGGCGAATTTTGTCAAAATAAAATAAATCTAAAGACACTAGCTGAGATCATAGCCCTTCTGTACTTGTGCAAATGTGTGCCTGGCAGAACAAAGACAGGAGTTGTGCCCTGGAGATGCAGGGGTGTAAAAACAAAGCACACTGTGACCAGGCCAATTCAAGAAATCAGATCTACAGAGCTCTGTTCCTTCGTTGATTGAAAGTATACACTGGACTGTACCAAGAATTTCTGTTCCCATGTTCAAAATGCAGTGTATCATATCTGTGTTACTTGTATTCTTTGAAGTTTTAAAGGAGATGTCAGTTCAGGGGCATTTACTCAGAAAATTCTTCTCCCTTTCTCTTTACAGCTTCATTTGCACCAAACACATTATTGCCAAATGGAGGCTGTCAAATATGAATATATCAGTCAGTCACTGAGCTAAAAACTTGGGAAAACTAGCAAGTGTCTGATTTTAGACTTGCTTTTCCCTGTTGGCCTGTTTCTACAAAATTTGCAGGAACTTAATTACACTGGAGCTGTTCTCTTTATGTCATCCTTGGCTGAAACTGGAAAATGGCAAAAAAGTATTACATAAGGGACATATACCAAGACTCATGTGTATACATACACTAAGCAATGGCAAAAAACCTCGTTTCCAACAGCTGCCAATTATCTTTCTGATAATCTTAAAACAATCTTTCTGCAATGCAGGTGTGGAGCATCCCCTCAGGCAGTGGAATTGCTCTCCAAAGTCATGTGCATGCAGGTACAGCCACACTCTGAGGCCAAGCATCCACAAGTGTATAAAACAGTTTTGAAGACGATGTGTAAACAACACACTTGGAGGTAAGGTGTAAGTCCTGACCAAGATGAGAGGAAAAGGGGGAGCAATGGAATATGGCTGAAGGGAAGAACTAGAACTATCAGAAGAAATACAAGAGAGGCAAGCACCACAATACCACACCTTGAATAATTCTGTGGCTAATTCTGTTTCCCTTGGGAATTTGAGGGGACTCCGGATCTGGTGATTCACAAACAACATGGAAACAGCATTGGGTGTGGGGACCATCTTTTATAGAAGGACCATTGGGATTGCCAGACTCCATTTCCTGACAACAAGTTTGTAGGGAACAATGTTACTGTGACTCACCAAAAGACGTTTGTTTCTTGTGGAACAAAAAGTCACCACAGGACTGATTGCAATAAGTTACATTTCCTTGAGATCCAACTGGCTCACATATTTGGCAGTGCCAAAGAGACTGTGCCAAGCTGATGTCCATTTCAACAACTGCAGATTTGAGACACTTCCAGAAAAAGGAGGAAAACACTTGAAGGCAACCAATCAGCTTTTAAAGTTTTGTGGCATTTTTAAAATTCTTTCCTCAGAAAACAAGCACCAAGTACAAAGATTTTCAGATGACATGCACCATGCCAAGGGCTGAAAAGTAATATCCAAAACCAGCAGCAATGAAGTGGCAAGAGTAGCATAGTGATTTTACTTTCCATTAATGATTCAAGACAACCAGGCTTAGATTTGAGGCAAAGGAAAAGACAGGCATCCTTGCTCTGATGAACTTGCAAAATCAAGCAGTGTCTTGCAACCATAATTTTCACAGTTAGTAATATATATATGCATAATTCCTGGAAATTTCAGTCTGTTAACCTATTTGAGTAGATCTATTTCTATGAATAAAATTTTCCTGGACAAAGATCTAAATTCACACAAGGCCAAGCCAATAAGGATGTGCAAATAAAAGAGATGGCAGAAAAGAGAGTATGAGAAACCAAAGCCTTAGAATTACTTGGGATGTGGGGGAACTTTACATACAGGAGTTATACAGAATGTTAGTTGCTCTTATAGTAGAAAAACTGTGAAACTTTCGAACTGTTTAGGAAGAAAACGTGAGACAAGGTCAGACCCCCTTATGTGGAATCTGAGCCAGGCTAGGATAGGTTTGAAGGGCAGAGAGGCGGGAAGGGAGAAGAGGAACAAGGACCTTGCGAACAGCAGCAGAGTCCTGGCAGTGGGGACCTACAGATGAAGAAATGTGACAGTAACGCTGAGCAACCGGCTTTGGCAAGAGTCTGACATCTATCTGAGGAAGAAAAGTTGCAGAATGCAGCTAAGTGCTGAACCAGGCTGGCACTCGTTCGCAGATGCGATTTTCCGAAAGAAGCTACATAGAAAAAGCTTTACCGGTTTAGTGTATATTGCTTACGGCGATACGCTGCAGCTACTGCAGCTCCGATATTGCGTATAGGAGCAGACGGGGAGCTCTCACGGAGCTGTCCTGGCAAGGACAAGCCCTGCTGCGCTCCCGCTCTGCGGCCCCGGCGGTCCCGCTTTCCCCGTTACCCGGGGGGCGGCCCGGGGCCGAGCGGGGACCGGGCTGTCCCGGCGGCGTTTGGCCCCGGCGCGCCGAGCAACAGGAGGCGGGTCTGGAGC
>VXBR01000283.1:1887323-1897549 GCA_013400215.1 Cisticola juncidis | reverse complement strand
GAGCCTGGACCGTCCCTGCTGCGGCCACGGCGGGCGGGCGGCTCTGGGCGACAGGTGAGCAGCCGAGCCCTGCTATTTTTAGTAGGGTAAAATGCAGCAGAAGAGGAGAAGCTGAGTTTCTCGCAGTATCGTGTTCTGGAGGACTCGGAGCTCTGGGAGTCACCGAACGCCAGGCGACAGGCGACAAGCCCCGGGCGAGCCGTGCACGTGCCGGTAGCTCCGGCGATCCGTGTCAACACGTGGGGAAGTCTCTTAGTGTTTCTTCTGAATGGGCAGCAGGCAGGCAGGCAGCCTGCATCTCAGCACTTACACGTGCATGAAACAGCACCAGCTCACCACTGCTGGCAGTGCCAACAGGAATTCATCTGGATGCATGAAGCGATATTTTCGGGAAAAAAAAAAATCAATGAAAACCAAGGAGACAAAACCTGTTTCCATTGTAGCACTGATTCAGGCACAAAGTCTACTGCGTGTGCTCAATTATGGGGAAAACAAATCAGAAGCAAAAGGAGCAGCACTGGAGATGCGTTGCCAGCCACAGCGTCGGTTCTGTAGCCCAGCGAGAGAAGCCAGAGTCATTAACATCTTGTGCTCCATCTGAAGCATCAGAAAGTTGTAATCACATGAGGGCCTGTGTGCTGAGCCACTGGGAGGGAAGGAGGAAAGAATGAACAGCTTCTTCCCATTTGAACAATAATGTAAACAAACTGAATGAGCATGTGAAAAGCTTGTATTTCATAAAACACTAAACCGTCCTCTTTGGCAGGGGTTATATTGCTGCCCTCTGCTGCTGGGAAGTTGGGCGGTTCATCCCTAACGAACAGAAAAATGGGCTATTTGAGATAAAAACCTCTGATTACACATAACAGTTCCGTGGCCAAGAGCCACGAGATACTTAGCTCAAAAGTGAAGGAAGAGTGAGCTCCCCAGCTCTGCGAGCGGCGGGGGATGACAGCTCTCTGAGGCCGAGGGGTTGGCTCGGACACCGGCAGTGTTCTCTGGTGGGCTCACTTCTGCCCACAGCCAGCGAGGTGCTCTGCCATCCGTGTGCCATTCTTAACTGGAATAGCTCTGTAGTTATATTGCTCCCAAAGCATCAGGAATCCCTATCCCTCACCAGCAGTGGAAAAGGTCACAGGAAATTTTGTCAGAACTTTATGGTAAGGAGTGTGCACTTTTACAGCTGGTTCTGACCTTGAAGCGTCGACTGCCCACAGTGCACACTGTAGTGGTACAATTTAGAGTGACTATGCCCTTTTAAATTGACACTGAGAGGGCAATTGAATGCTGTAATCTCATTGTGTTTCTGGGCAAAGTTAGCTGTTGGATGTTTCTTTCATCTAACTTGGAAAATCATTTATTTGCAAGTTTAGTTTTGACAGCCTATTTACTTGGAGGAAGTTCATAAAGACAGTGTGTAAAATCGAATCTATGCCTATGCAACTGCCCTTGCCCGTGATAATTCAGACCTATCACTCAGTGACCCTTGGAATAGTGTGAGGAAATGGATACAATCCAAAAGGGTTGCACTCTAAAGGAATGTGTTTAGAATAGGTAGATGACAGAGAATATAAAATCTTACTTGTGAATTTGCCTTAAGAAAGTGGGCTCAGTTATCATGGACAGTAGAGGAACTACTGCTACTGAAAGTGATTAATTCCTTAGGAAACCACCCCCCAGGAAGTTACTCCGCATACCTAGACCTTTTAAAACCCTGTATTCAGAAATTTTGCTGGTGGGGGACAATACATCATTATATCTAAAAATTGCTTGAATGAAGCTCCTCTTCTGCATTTCCCCATGTGGAGGCTTTCATGGCTCTGATTTTACACCCTCAAACAGCTTGTACATGCTGAGTTAGAAAAATCCCTACACATAGGCAAACAGCAGGCATTAAGTAAATGGGCATTCAGTGCATTACCCAAATAATAAAAAGCTGCCCACAAACCACACCTAAATGACAAAGGAGATGTTAGAATTACTGCAAGCAGTGCGGAAGAGTGGAGGGGCTTCTGAAATGGAAAGAATTGCAGCTCTAGCTCTCTTTCTTTGGAAGAAAGGAATATATTTTTAGAAGCAGTTAGCCCAGCCTATAAAGCAAACCACAAGTATTTTGTAAGTGAATATACACCATTTTCAGGCATTTCCTGTGATGAGCAGAATGCCCAAGAGACTGGGTGGAAAGCACCAAATCCTACAAATGTAACAATGGCATTGGCATGGTTTACTACACAGGAGGACCTGCACGATGTCTGTAGGCTATCAGAGAACCACTTAAAATGCTGCAGGGTAGCTGCTCTCTCTCATTAGCATAACACACCCATTATTCATGCTCAAAACTTATGACAAACTAGTACTACAAGATATTAGGATGTTTTCCTTTATGTTTGCTTGGGTACAGTAATACAAAATTGTTTTTCAAATAATGAGTCACATAGCAGTCAGGGTGGGAGGGACAGCATTTGTTGGCAGAGTAACATTTCTGTGCAGCTTACCAGTGACATGTCTTTACCATGAGAGGTTTCAATATTGGAGCTTCCCAGCATTTTGTGCCCTTCTATAGCTACGAGATGTTGCACATTGCTCGACAGAGAGCTTTTGTGGGTGGTGGGGTGAGCTGCTACCCAAGAACCCTCTCCTCAGTGAGGAATCAAGAACGATAAACTAAATGCTGATGCCAAAGCAACATCTCCTCAGGAGCACTAGGCCAAGAACCACACTTGCAAACCAGGATAACTTCCTGTCTTTTATTCACCCAGAGACCACAAGGACTTAAACTCAGCATTTCACGTTCTCCCTGCTGCATATGCTGGACTCTACCTTTTGTCTAATTTGGCTCCATACCTGAGCACAGACTGACTAACTCCACAGGGAAGTGGGACTATGTGCTACTGGATCAGTTCTGACACCCTGTCACTTTAACAGTACAGCAAATGTTCTTGTTGCATTAAGTTTGGCAGAAAAATAACACCCCTTTCATCCCAACTGGCCTCAGATATCAACAGGGGCAAGGGAAAGCTGGGCTTATTCTCAGTGAGAGCAAATTCAACACTAAGGAACAGAAATCCAGGGCAAATAATACACTGTAATTCCAATTATGTTCAATAAGAACTATCACATTTTCAAACTCTGGTGGTTTGATACACTCTAAGTCTGGTCACATCCAATGAACTGTCAGTGCTGGCCTAGAAGTCCAGTCTTGTTCACTTAGTCTCACAGCCAGGTGCAACATACTGTAGTTTACTGAGCAACACACAGGCAGGATCATATCAGAAGAGAAGGCTCCACGGAGAACTTATGGCACCTTCCAGTACCCAAAGGGGGCCTTTTCAATGTGCTCTGAAAGTGTGAAGGAAGCAGCAGCAAAATGGAAAGCTCTAGGTTTAGGAGGATGCAGTGCTAACTTCTGTAACAGAAATGCCCCCATTGGCACTCAGCAAATGAGCCAGGGGAAGCCAAGATTTCATGAAAATCAGGATTTGAAGCCAAATCCTGTGTCCAATTCCACTGGATTAGGTTTCCTAACCTTACTACTCTCCACAAATGTTTTGGGTTTGTTTTTTTATTTTAATTATTGAAGCTGCCAACAACTATTTTAAGAAAATATTCTCTGAAGTCCTCTGAATAGAGAGCAAAGGCAACTGTTGATAGATGACATTCCACAATTAAGATTATTCCGTGCTTCCCTTCCCACCACAAATACAGTTTTGTTATACCGATTTCCCTGGGACTCGGTAGTCTGGAGCTACACTTTCACCTTTATTAATCTCCCTTTTTTCTAGACATGACAGGTCTGTAGAACAATTTGTTTAGATCTAGTCTTGTAAGGGTTGGGAAACACATGCTGCACCCAACAACTGTTGTATGCCAGTGTTTAAAAGATTTAAAAGTCTAGGAAGTCTTAAGTTTTACTTTCTGCCTTCCATGGCACACAGACCTCAAATCATTCACCACAGCAGTTAAGCATGAAACCAAAACAGAGCACTCAACTCTAATTGTCTCAAACTAAAGTACAGTGACAGAAAGCAGCTGTGAGGGTATACTTTTGTCTCCTCCTGTCTCCCAGGACTGGCAAGGATGGAAAAAATAGTATCTGAACAAAGAGCAAAAGGGCTACTGATAAGAAAGGGAGTCCAAAGATGATTCAGAGTGATCTGAGCATCACTGCAACAAGGAAACGGATTGTTCTGAAATGCAGAGCTTTTTCCCAGGCTAAAAATGCTCTTGTTTGTCTGTTTAAAATTAAGTCAAGCTGATTATAAAGCAGGCCTTTATACAAGCCCAAGAACTGCCACAATTAAATGACACACAACTTTCAGGGCCAAGTTCTTTATCCTGCAAGTTACCAGCAATGTTGAGGCTGGGGAGCAGTCTCAGCCATGGATATTAGCAAGGGAAGCTACTATGAACTTAAGAGGAAACAAAGTACTGCAGGATGGAAACTTCAGTAACTGAATAGCAAGAAATTAACTTAAAGGGAAGCATTAGAAAGCATGCAATTATTTTGAAGGAAATTTTGGGAAGATGCATATGCTTATATTTGTGGAGAAGCTGCCTGTTCTGTGAAAGAACTGCTTGCCCTCTAAAGCGCATAATTAATAATCATCCCCCCAAAAAACCTGTTTGTGTGATGGAGTTACGTGCAATAAAACCACTGCATGTGCCCAGTGAGAGTAATGAAAAATCACTGTATCTATACGGAGCATTTGGAAATATTCTTTGCAAGGTCAGATTTTCAAAATACACACATTTTCATACTTCAAAAGCAGAGTAAAAACATTTTAGAACATAAAAAAAAAACAAAAACAAAAAAAACAAAACCAAAAACCCAAACCCACCCATACCTCATCTGTAAATTGTTATTTCTGGTTTTACAAATTTTTCCTTTTAATTAACTGCAGCAATCTAAAAAATCAAGTTTCTGGACTCCCGTTTAAGAATTTGAGTTTTTTACCTCCCACAAAAGATACTTTGTTCATCTTTGAGTGCACACATTACAAATGCAAGCATGCCCAACACACCCACTCCTCCTCTCTCATTTTAAGTTTCTGCTACATGTTTGGGTCGGATTTTCATCAAATGACATAAAAACTCTGCAGACCAATTGATAAAATATAATCCTACTGTATTCATGGACACTTTAAACATACACATGACATCAATATCTGTGGTCAGCAGGCAGGGATTTAAAGCACAGCAAGATCAAAAAACCTGCTGATTTCACAAACACACATTCCTAGAAAAAAATGGAAGACTAAAGGGTACACAGAGAAAGAAAATATTTATTTAAATATTGTAGTACCAAGCTTAAAAACTCTTTAAGACATACAAAAAACCTTATAATTAAGATTCTTCATACCAATTCCTTCCACTTTACAAATACAGTGATGTGTGCAAAACTCTTGAATTTTTACTTGAGGAAATAGCTCATACAGACAAAACTCACATGTGATGACATACTTGGTACTGTCTTCTGCCACAAAGGAAATCAAATGGCCTGTGCTATTTATTAAAGCTGTTTTGAGTTTTTGTAATGAGATGCATTCCTCAAAATTACACAGCAAAATACTGTAATTACATAAATATATATAAGAGGTAAGGTAATTAAGAAGTGCTGAACAAGAGGGATGTAACCACTGAGGCACCAAGCAATCAGCCCTGCCCCTGTAGCACAGTGTAACTCCAGACTCACCCAGACCAAGCTGCCAGGGCCCCCTCGTGGTCACGACACACAGAATAATCACAGATGCTCTTGTGCCTCACGGCATCTGCACGTTTTTAAAATAAACCGAGCCAGTGAAAGCACCCCTGTCATTGCTGCCGTGACAGAGCGTGCCGGCAGACCGTAGCTGGGGCACAAGAATCCTTCCTACAGGCAGTGAGTGCCCTGGGGTTTTCCCAGCCTTACTAAAGGCCAAGACACTTCCAGCACTTCAAGTAAATTACAATTGTACAAATTACCATACCAGAGACCAACACACTGTTTCTGTGACACTGGAAAAAAGTGAGCACACAGGAAGCAAAGATTAGGACATGCATACAGTTACAATGCCACTGCCAAGCCTTCTATGGCTCAGGACTTGATACCATAATGATGTCTTTATATCTGGCAGATCGATTTTTTTCTTAAGCTTGCCCAGTCTTTTTATAAGCCCCATCAAAGAATTAGCACTCCTAACTCCTGGATGAAAAGAGGCAAGAGGTGTTCTTGTTAGAGGTGGTATTTCTCAGTTCTGCACGGAAACAGATGTATATAAAATTGTGCTTCCTCCATAACACTGGAAGACTCAAGAACCACTACCATCTGCAAATCAGAAACAAGGATCTAACAGATTTTCATATGCCAGAACAGTTGCAAGCAGCTTGCTTGTCCCAAAGATAAGCTCCTCTATTACAGAGATCATATTAGCAGTTTTTTCAGTGTTCAGCAGATGTTACTCTATTTGCTAAACAATATCAGACTGCAAAATTGCTACTGCTTGTCCTTTCTTCAGGACAGTGTTACAACTCACAAAACTAAGTGAAAAGAGGCACACAGTGATATTAGTGTCATTAATAAGTAAATGAAGTCTAACAACTGCCACATTTAAAGGTCCACATTAAAGCCTGAACATGACCTTCCATTCTATTTGTTAAATGTGGGGCCCAGACATTTCTCCTTGGATGATTACCGTGACTCCTCTCTACCAAAAGTATCTTTACATGGTTTAAATCAAAAAACTGCCTTAGGTCATGTTTATCCCCATGAGGTAAATCGATACAGGTCATTTTGTAAATATTCTTCACCTCTCTCATTTATGAAATGGACTGTTGTATTTTAAGGCTAATGCAAACACCCTCTTACGAATATGCCATAAATCCATGGATACTATTTAATTACCTATCCAGTTCAGAAACGAACTTGCTTATAGATCTCCAGGTTAGATCCAAAACAGGAAATTAGTTCAGATTCCAAAATGTCTATTTCCCTGTAAAACAAAACCAGCATTTCTGCTGTTTCTGCTGTTTGTTGCACAACTTTTTAAAACTAGCACATTTCCAAAATAACCAGGAACTTTTCACAGATGTGTTTTCAGTGTTCACAATTTAGGCAGCCCAGAATTCTAAGTACATTTTAAGGATTCATAATGCTCTGAAAACTGAGGCTATGTTGATGCTGCCAGATGTTACTGTGATGGTACACTGAGATTATTTACCTGGCATGCAAGACAGCTGAAGCTCAAGCTATCCCACTTAAAAACTTCAATAAACAAAAAAAAAAAACAAACATCTAAATAGAGCTCAATTGTTAGGGCACAACAAGGAACTTCATTTTCAGTCACTACCACAACTCAGAATGACAGAGATATCCGACTTGAACACGAAGATGTGTCCTGTTCTGATAAACGGAAATGAGGCTTTTCTTTCTCATTAGCTATACCTTAGCCCTCCCCTTTTTAAAAACAAATAAAAACCTTTTCGGCTGACATCATTCTTGGATGTCCACCTCCTTGTACACCATGAGAAAAGAAACCACAAATTTATAGACCATAATTCTGTTGTGCAGCAGAATGCCTGAAGTTAACCCAGTTTATGGCTGACTGTGAGCATTTAAGCCCTGCAGTTTCAATACTGGTGCCTTTATTAGTGTTTTCAAAATGAGGTGATAGGTCTTCTAACAGGAACATCAGCAAAATGTCAGGAGTCTCATGGGAATCCCATTAATATTTCTTCTGAAGAGATGTTTTAAATCATTATCTGGAAAACACAAGAAGTTTCACTTAGACTAATAGAAGATGGGACCTGGTGACATAATTATCTGTTTCTAGAGTGTACAAAGACTAATTGTTCTAAGTCTTATCAGTAGGTAAAAGTGTTTATCCTCTAATTGAGTGCTATGTATTGCATAACCCAAAAGCATTTGACCATACTAAATATTTTATTAAAGAGCATTCTGTTGAGCTTCAGATCTCTTAAAACGACAGTAAGTAAAATTCAGTACTTCCATTTAACCTAGTATAGAAGTCTTCTGAGAAGCTTTCCAGCATTTTATAGCAGTTTCTTCAGTGTTCAGCAGACATTACTCTATTTGCTGAACAATATCTGACTGCGAAATTGCTCTCACTGTTGGTAGATCAATAATGACACGGGACAGTCATTATCTCCGTGGCAACAGAGTGGCAACTGTTGGAGGAATATTGCGCATGTGGCTGCCGCGCTCTGCCAGCCATGCCTCGGCTTCCTCACCTGCTGCTCTCTCTGCAAGCCTGGTGTGCCCAGGGTACCAACAACCAAGGGCACCTCTTGGACTACAGAGCATTAAACTACTGCGTTAAAGCTGTGTTACATCATTTCCGAAAGAATATATCCTCACAAGGGTTTATTACACTTGAGTCTGATGTCTTTATGTAATTTATTTTTAATGCCCATCCCTTTGTAGAAATAGCTAGGACAAGATTTAGAAAGGTAAATAACACAGTGTTCTGTTCATAGCCCAATATTTCGTTGAAAGAAAACAGTTGTCTTTAAGAATAAAAAGACATCTTTCTTGTCAATCAATTTTTATTTAATTCCACTTTGACTCCCCAAGATCTAAAAGTGGCAGGAGTCTTTATACTTGATCAAAATGACAACAGAGGCAACTTGGGATATTACATTTAACACTTGTTTTGCCTTTGTATATTGAAACAGTCCAATAAATATGAAAACATACTTTTGCTCTGATAAGTTACTGCAGTTCCATCTTGCATGAACAAGACATTCTTTTTCATACTGCACAATCTTCACCATGTTAATCATAAGATATTAACCACAGGAAGCAAACACTCCTCTGTGTCTTGATCACCATGGCTGAGCCTGGCTTATGATGTTTTGTTGAATGCAAAACACACCAACTCACAAAATACATGGTGTTCATCAGCAACATAACATATGAACTTTGCCTTCAGATTAAACATAGAAAGTATTTCCTCTTAAATAAATCTGCTTTTAAATACTGCAGCAACTCTGTACTTATTCATAACCTGTTCACATGGGATGACAAAGGGCAAGTTTGCAACAATTCCTTTTGGAATCTGTTCTTGACACATCTAAATATAAGACAACAGACGTGATCCTGAGTGTGACTTCAAAAAATTTAAAACAAAGTTGTCACTCAAGCATCAGCTGGATTCCACAAAAAACAAAAACTAGGCAAGCACTCTTCTGAATGCTGAAAACAAGCTGCTCTTGTTCGCAAAACTCTCACAAGAACAGAACTGGATGGTAAAAGTTCTTCTCCTTACAAATGTAAATAAGACTCATTGTCATTAATACACTGAAAATCCAGATGCTACAGATGCAATATAAATTACTACTCACAATACACTGTGAGTTGCTATTTGAGAGAGACTGTATTTTAGTAAAGAGGAAAAACTATTCAACGTTTTCTTCTACTTACAGGATAGGCCTTGCTGCTTTAGGAGACTGCCACGGTCTGCGCCAAGTTCTTGGAAAGAGTACGGCATCTGCCCAGGAGACCAAGCAAAACTGGCTGCACGGGCGGCCAGGACACCTTCCAAATCCAGCACTTCTCTGGCTAACTTTAGGCAGCTCTGCCCTTGCTCCAGCACCGACTGAACCATCCTTTTGCGCAGCCAGCCAGCCCAATTTTCCCATTTTCCCATCCCGCTGCCACCCCTGCCAGCTGCTTGGGTGACAGGTCAAGCTGTGCCAAACTACTCGGGTCTCCCCTCTCAGCACCAAACCCGAGCATGCAAAGCACCGCTGCTTTCTCACGGACAAACCGCCTGCTTTATCCCAAGAAAAATCAACCAAACCCGGGCAACTGAACGCAGTCAAATCGGTCGGACACAGCCAAAGCCAGGACGGAGACAGACCCAGCTGCCCACATACAGCCTCCGAGAAGGTGCCCAGTGAACGGCGCTGCTGGACAGCGGCTTCCCCGCCGCCATTCGCGGCCCCGGGCACGCTTTAGCACCGCGGCTTCACCCCGCACAAGCCGGCCACATTCCAGCGCAGCCCGGCTCCATCCGCCCCTTGTCCACGGGTTTCCCTTGACCCTCAGACAGCCCCGGCCCGAGCGAGCTCCACCACCGCCTGCACCACCAAAGGGCCGGAGGGATAAAACCCAGATCCCGCCCGAGGGGGCCGGCGGTGCCGGCACGGCCTGAGGGTCTTTGAGGGTCCCCAAGCCCGAAGGGAGAGGCTGAGCACACAGCGGCTCCCCGGCAAAGCCTCCCCGCCGT
>VXBR01000283.1:1873953-1887190 GCA_013400215.1 Cisticola juncidis | reverse complement strand
CCCGCGGAAGCGCAAGTGGCCTCACGCCCAGCGCCCGCCGCCCGCCCGAGCATCCCGAGAGAAGCCCCGCCCCGGAGCAGCCTGACCAATCGTGCCCGCGGAGACGGAGGGATTAGCCAACCCACGCTTGATTGACAGGTTCCTCTCCCAATGCAGCAGCAGCGGCTCCGTTCTNTGCGGGAGCACCCGGTGGTGGTGTTCATGAAGGGCAGCCCGGCGCAGCCTCTCTGCGGCTTCAGCAACGCCGTGGTGCAGATCCTGCGGCTGCACGGCGTGGAGGATTACCGCGCTCACGACGTGCTGCAGGACCCCGACCTCCGCCAAGGTCAGCGCCGGGCGGGCCGGGGTCACCTCTGGGTGCCGCCTCCCCGGGGCCTGTGCAGCCCAAGCCGGCTCCTGGTGCGGGCAGAGCCGGGGCCGGTTCCTGTGGGAAGGAAGCTCCCCCTCGGGAGCTGCCGGGAGGTCGGGCTTGTCTTAACGCCCCTGACCTCGGGCACCGTGGGAGCGGCCCCTGCCCGCTTGTCCCACCTGTAACTTGCCTCTTCTTGCTTTGTTGGTCTGGGTTGGGCTCTGTTCTTTTTTAACGAGGCATGGGGAGAAGGGCAGCGGAGCTGTGGAAGGGTCTGGAGCGCATGTCCTGTGAGGAGCGGCTGAGAGAGTTCGGCCGTGTTAGACCTGGAGGAGTGCCATGGTGCAGGGCACAGGCGACCTTGCCGCTTTCTACAACTGCATGAAAGGAGGTTGTAGCAGGTGGGGATCGGCCTCTTCTCCCAGGCAACAAGCGACAGGACGAGAGAACAGTCGTTAGTTCTGCCAGGGGAGCTTTAGGTTGGGTACTATGAGGAATTTCTTCAAAGGAAGGGTGAGAAGGCGTTGGGATGGGCTGCCCAGGGACGTGTTGGACTCCCTGGCCCTGGAAGTGTTTAAGGAGGGACTGGACATGGTGCATAGTGAGTGCCATGGTGCAGGTGACAGGATGGTGTTCAGTCACGGTTGAACTGGATGATCTCAGAGGTCTTTTCTAACCCAGTTAATCCTGTGACTCTGTTTGGGTGTTAGTAGAATTAGAAGTGTATCGCAGAGATGTGCCATTGAGGGTGCTCCCCGAACGCCCTGGTTTGGCTTTTGTGACCCTCCCTGTGTTCAAGAGGTCTGAGTTATCAGCAGAGCACAGCTGTGTGTGCAGAGTGATGTTTGGAGATCGGGCTCTTTGAGCCACGCTGCCTTGCCTGGTTCAGAGATAGAGAGACCCCTGAAATACTTTGTTATCAAATTTTGTCTTACTTGAGAACAGTATGGAACTGGATGATCTCTTGGACTTATACTACTTGGACTTCTAATACTTGGACTTCTACTACTAGTATTAGCTGATACTGCCTGCCAGGATTCTCTTGATAAAGTACGAGTATATGCAAATCATTTGCACAAAAAATACTTTGTAATAGTTTCACCATCACTGCACAAGTGATAGTAGCTGTTCTATATAAGGTTTTTTTGCCAGTTGTGGAAAGCTGATATGTAATCTGTTCTGGTAATGCTTTTCATCTTTCCCACTTCCATGTGCAGAGCTGACTTGACGTTCTATGTGGTTATTTGAGAAAGTTTTAAAACAAAAAAATATGTATACCAGTACATAGAAATTAGTCTTGTGGGTGTGTGGCATTAACAGTTCTTCCCCAGAATACACTAAATTTTCAATAAAGCCACATGCTGCCATATGACTTTGTTCTCCTTTTTTTTTTTTGGTGTCATCTGACTCACTCAGTTTTTCATTACCTCTTAGTTAAAATGCTGATTTTTCCAGTCCTTGTTTGCTTTTCAATTCACAACTATAATAGCTGGTATGGTATAAAAGCTTATACTGGAATATTGGAATTTCTGTGTAATAACATATTTGGTTAATGAAGGTTGGTTTTGTTCAAGTAAATCTTCCTCTTCCTTTGCAAGTGAACAAGTCATGGTAATTTTCTAAACTTTATTTACATATCTGAATTTATTAATAGGAAAGTTTACTAGAACAAACTCTTATCTCTTTCCACAACTCACAAACTAAAAAGGCGGAAACAAAACCCTGGAATCAAACCATCAGCATTTCACTTTTTGTTCAGGGGGCTTTTGTGAGCCTCTGAATGAGCAGCACATTTATATACTACAGTATCTGAGACCTGACCATGTGAATAAGTAGTATTTTGTTTTGAGTAACTTAAATTTTTCCTCCACATGAACTTGGGCTTGTGCTAGGTGATGAGAGAGATTATTGCCCTCCTGGCTGCCAGAGCTTTAAATTGAAATTAGTGTCTTGATCCAGCCCTCCAGTGTCTAAGCTACACAGAATGCACTTACAAGGAGTACCCTTACACAATATCTTGCTGGTGCTCTCGTGCTTAAAGAAGTTGTTCTGTTCCTTTCCATGCACCAGCTTTGGCTCCTGTCCAACTGTGCAGAGGGCCAGCCCAATTTATTAACTGGATCACTGGGCCTGCAAGTTGAAGTAGCAGTTTGTACTGCGAGCAGAGTGCCAGAGCCAGCACGAAGAACAGAACTTCGAAGAGTTGGGGAACGACACAGCCATTCTCTAGGGCAGCAGAATTCTTGTACTGCTTCACTGCATTGCTTACTGCACCCTAAAAAGCCAGGATGTGCCTGCTTCTGTGGGTGGCAATCTCTGACAGAGGAGAGGACAGGGCTGCTCAAAGTTGTAGTTCTCTGAGTGCCAAACAGTTAGATATGCACCATGTTAGCCTCTCCTAGGCTCCCTGTGAGCGTAATCTGCCGTGCATGCAGGGGGGCTGATGAGGGGTGTGGAACCTTTAGCTGCACATCAGCAAGTACATCAACAAAAGACTGACCTGCAAGGAGATTGCTGTGTGAGAGCTGGCCACCAGCTTTGTGTTCACCTGAACAGCTTCAGTATCTGAATATACATGTGCTTATATATTTGTAGTAGGGGCAGGCTGTTGGAGAATTCAGGCATGTCTGGATTTCTGTTGGTTTCTTACCTGTATCTATTGAAGCTTCTTATAGTTCAATTGGTGAAATGTAACCTGTGCTAAAATAGGGCAAGTAGTAAAGCTAGAACAACTCCCCTGCTTGCCTCTTTACCTAAAAACTCAGATCTGTGAAACTGAAGTTATTTGTACTTCATGTGATCTATCTGAGCTTGAGCTGAAGATACACCTCCCTGACACAAATCCTTCCTAATCAAGGGTGGTTTAAGAGACCTTGGCACTCTTTAGGGCTCCATGGAAATTCAGGTTTCTCTAAGTCAGCTCTCAGCTGATGGGCAGTGTTAGACTGGTTCCAGTCACTGAGGCAGAGAAGTTTGGGATTGCATAATGGAAAACAGGTGGTTTAAACTGTTGGGGTAGTTTACCCTCAGATTATTTTCATTGTTGTCTCTACATTATCTGAGGATAGGATGCTGCCAAGCAGGTGCTCTTGAAGGATTCTCCACCCTTGGCTAGCCTTCCCTCAGTAAAGCTTGTATCAGTGCTAATGGTACTCAGGCTTTGGAATAGGCTGCACAGGGAAGTGCTGGAATCTCTCTTCCTGGAAGTGTTTAAAAGGCATGTGGACATGACATTTGGGAGTGTGCTTTACTGGTAAATGATGGTGGTGCTCAGTTAACAGTTGGGTTCTATGACCTTAGAGATCTTTACCAACCTTAATGATTCTGTGATGCCTGTGATGTGTTGCTTTTCTGGAGCAAGTCTGGTAGGAATGAGTAGCTTGAGTCAGTTCTTTGATGTGGCCCATCCTTCATTAGTGCCAATACTGCCAAGAGAGGCTGAGAATTGGTAACTGGAGCTGGGGAGAGGGGTGGGAGTGTGCTGGGTGCCCATTTCAGTAGCTCTTTGCACAGATCCTGGTTTCACAGTTACCCTAAATGTGGTACCACAGTTGTCAGACTGAGCCCCTGACCGGTGAGTGTTTTTCCAAAGTAACCAGGAGTTCAGAGCAGAAGCTGCAGCTTCTGAAGTACAGCAAGGGACAGTCTGCAGAGAAGGGGGCTGGAGATCCCTTGGATGTCTAAAGGAATAATCACAAATGTGCATCCCGAGTGCAGCAAGCGTTGCCCAGGCTGACTCGCTTTAACACCACTGCAGCAGTGTGTGCTGCTCTGAGGTGAGCCTTGGCTGACCAGTGCAGGGAGCATTCAGATCCTGACCTGGGAGAGCCCTGGCACTAAGGCATTTAAAGCAGCTTGTCCAGCACGTGAAATGCAGTACACACAGCAAATGAGCTTGATGGTATTTTTATCTGAAGCTGGATAGGTCCTTGAAAGTACTATCGGTGCTTGTATCTGTGTGCAGTTGGGTCCTTGAAGCAAATATTTCTGTGAAAGAATTGTTGGTGTAAATATTACCTTGGAATGCTCGTTAGCAGTAGGTTTATTATGCAGAGCCCTTGGTTCTCAATTCATGTTTGGCATTGCAGTATCTTAAGAAAAATGAGCCCTATTTCATATCTGCAGTGGCTCTTTGACCAGGGTCATCCTTAGGTATGTCTTAATCATGGAATATAGTTTTTCATTGAAACTTTGATGGGTTAAAAGATATTTAGGACAGTTTAAGCAGTTTTGAGTACTCAAAGGCTAAAGAGCATTTAAGAAAAATTCTGCTAAGGGCATGTTGACATCAAACCTTAAAAGTTCTGCAGACTAAGGAAGAAGTTACAAGTGGTGATGATGGAGGTTAGATAGTTACGGGTTCCCTTTGGCCTTGATTTATATGCTGAACTTTCTAGTTTGGGCTTGCAAAACATTGGTTGTCCATGCACAAAATCTCAAGTCAGAATAAAATCTCTTTAGCTGACATATGTAATGGTTAGGAACACTTAGTCACTACAATCTTTTTTTCTAGGTTACTATTATTTTAGTGGATATTTTAAGCATGTTGGATTTTGCTAATGGTAATTATTAGCTATATTTTATCTTTTATACATTAAAGTAACAATCCCACTGTATATTTTTGCACTTACACATATTTATTTTAAAAAGTGGTTTATGTTCCAATAAAGCAAGCATGATTTCCTTACATGGTTATTTTTTAACCTTGAGTATTTTGGGTTTTGCCATTTTAGCCTCTAGAGACTAAAATGTTTTCTGAGGGAAAAACAAGTTCTCTTGTGGCATCAGTTACTCAGGTCTAATATTTGCTGGTGGAGGGTGGCTTCCAAGGTGAGTG
The DNA here is from genome assembly GCA_013400215.1 of Cisticola juncidis. Classification (NCBI taxonomy): domain Eukaryota; kingdom Metazoa; phylum Chordata; class Aves; order Passeriformes; family Cisticolidae; genus Cisticola; species Cisticola juncidis. The sequence continues at coordinate 1,882,004 of VXBR01000283.1, read as the reverse complement.
GGCTCTGATGTTCTCAAAAGGTACCTCTGTAGGCTTAAGTTTCCTTCATGGGCTTTCATGTCTTTGGCAGAAAACATTCCAGGCACTGCATTGTTGAAAATACATAAAATGTTGAATTCAAAACTTGTCATCTAATCAAATGCTTGTGGTTGTATTATAAAAACAGGCAGCAGTAGGTTTTAACTATTTCCTCTGCCACAGAAATAATGGCTTTGTGTGAAGGGTCATTTAAAAAGTGGCAAATTAGATGCAAAGAATATTCTGTGTAATTTTTTGTGTGATATTTAAGTGCAAGCTGGTTTCAGTGTGTATGAGCTGATCAGTTTATATTTTTGAGTGGTCTTATATTTGCCTTCTGTGAAGTATACTTTTAAACTTTAATTGTGTACTTCATAATTGTGACTTGAGCTGTGTTTTGTTAAATGAGTACTTTTAAAGACACTTCAGCTTTTGTGCCCCTCCCGTGTGCTGTAAGGTCTGGCACTGAAAGATAAAGCAATTTGAAATTCATAAGGCCTCTACAGGGGCAAATGTGTCTTGCAATTGAAATTGCAGGAATAAGTGTAACTGTATGAGTTCAGTATATTTTAAAGTCCCTCTGGGACATATAACAGAAAGTAATCAGTTCTCAATATTTTTCAATACTTCTCATTTCTGTAATTGATTGAAAGAGTCACGTTTTCTTGTTGGGAGTAAAAAGAGATGCGGTATTTTTCCAGTTCCTGCGTGAAGTCAATAGGAGCTGACTCCATATCTTTCAACCCACATCTTTGAGTTGGGGTGAGAAACAAACCTAACTCTAACATAGTTTTTCTTCTGATAGTGCTCTTGTTATATAGATATCTTTTTGCCTTTATGGGAAGGAAATTCCAATGCCAGTAGCAGAGTCGGGATGAAGCAATGTATTCCTTTTAAAATATCATTCTATGAAGAGAGGGAGGGGAACCTCTAACATTTTTTTTTTCTTATTCAGGAATAAAAGACTACTCCAACTGGCCTACCATCCCACAAGTGTACCTCAATGGTGAATTTGTTGGTGGCTGTGACATACTCCTGCAGATGCATCAGAATGGAGATCTTGTAGAAGAGCTGAAGAAACTAGGAATCCGTTCAGCGGTTCTGGATGCAGAAAAAGACCAAGAGAAAAAGTAAAATGAGAAAAAAAAATGCTGTGACAGGAATAAAGCAAATCTTCGATAAGAACTTGTTACCCATAAAGCCTTACATACTTTAGGTCGAGAAAGGCATCTGTTTGAAGTGACACTAAGTGAATGTCTCTTAGCTCATGGTATATGTAGTCATCTTGGTATTTTGATTTATGGGTATTGTGAAAATTCGAGTATAACCACTGCACTGTAAAGCAAATGTTTGTGAAAATTTGTGTTTTAAAAAGTTCACTTCTAAAAGCGCTCTTCTTCATTGAGGTGGGAGTAAACCAAATGAACTAATAATATTTTTATGGATTTTATGTGTGTGATTCTCTGTTCTTTGATACATGAACTTACACAAACAGCATTTGCATTCCCTTGCTTCTCTTGAAAAGGTGTTAAGTAATAGTGCATCTGTTTTTCTGTTTAACTCCTGGTGATAAGACTTGTGAGAGCCTGTAAAACCTGTGTAATCACATACAATATAGGAGAAAAACAGTTCTCCAACAATATAGGAGAAAAAAGATTATATGAGAGTGCATGAACTATACTTTTATTCCAAAGGGTAAAAATAAACAGAGCTTGTACAAATACATATACAGTGGTCATTATTACTTTGTAACTTTCTGATGGCTTTTAAAACTGCTAAGAATTGTGCCTAAATTTTTTATAAAACCTTTTCTACCTCTTGCAAAACAGCTTTTCCTCCTGCTTATATACTTTGTGTATGACAGCTCTGTGTCAGTGCTGAAATGTGGGAATTGTTTAAGGCTTCAGTATTCTAGCTTGAAATAGTACAGGAGAATACTTCAGTTATTACTGTAACCTTCCATTATTTGCTTGTTATCTTTTTATATTTGTTGTGTTTCCAAGTGTGTTCTCCTGACTTGTGCTCAGGAGAATATAGTCTTCAGACATGGGATTTACAGATTAAACGTTCATGTGGGTAAGATGAGTGCAGCAGAGAGGTTACTGAATAGATAAATATTTATTTGTGGGAAGCTTCTGAAGTGTTCAGTACCTACCTAACCACATTTCTCTAAATAAAAAAAAAAACAATTATATTAAGCAGTGTAGCTTCAGCTCTATGGCAATACTGCTAAGGTTAAAAGCTAACCAAGCTATCTTTAAAGGCAGTTTAATTAATATAAACCAGTCTGCATGTGAAATAAACTGTTTTATGTTGATTGTCTACAGTAGTTGCTCTTTATTTTAAATGTCTGATGAAACTGCTACTACTTTTGATTTGAAGCCTTAAATGTTTTCTACTGCATAGGAGAAAGAAGAAATGATAAATGGTCAGTGAAAGACAAGAATAGGACTGGAACCTGTAGACAGGAGAAATTTGATGCAAGTTCTCATTCAAAGTCTCTCCTGCCAACTTGAGCGAGCAGTGGAGAAACTATACTAGAACATTCTGCATGGGATTTGCCAAAGTGATAAGAGTAATCTTACTGTATAGTTGTAATGCAGTCAGGGTCAGCAGGATTAAATACAGGTGTGTGTTGTGTGTGTCACTTGGTCACCACAGCACGTCTGTGCAGGTCACTGTGTGCCCACTGTGTAGGAGGGACTTCCACCCGGGGCAGTCACTTGTGGCTGTAAGGCACGGAGGTGTGAGTGCAAGATTTTTTCTGTTCATGTGCCACATCACATCATGGAAAGCTTAAAGTATCAATGCAGGTTTGTTCTGAGTATTTGAATTCAGATTAAATGTACTTTCTTATGGCTAATCACAAGTAGTTTTTGCCATTCTGAATGTAAAACAATGTTTAGAAAAAGAAATTTCAAAAGTCTGTGGTTATTAGTGTCAACCCATTGAAATGGATGTACCCAGTAAACAAAAAGGTAATGAAGAAAATTTAATTATTTTCTGCTTCAAATAGTTAACTCTTAATCTGACTACTAAATAAATCTATTAAAGAAAGAATTCTCCAAATCTGCTGTTTCATAATTCTCTAGTTTTCTGCACAAGCTGAATATTTTTCAGTAATATCTGCCAGCCATTTAACATAAAGGGAACTTTGTCATGTAGTCTTTATCCTCTATGCAGCAAAATTTTCCTATGCAGGATGAGTTCCTCCTTTTAAAAACCATGGGAGTTTTTCTACTTTCTCTACTTTCTTTACTTTCCCTCTTTAGATTTTAATTACTTGATTAAACCTTTGCATAACATACATAGTAGTGTTTATATCAGTCTCTACCTGACTGTAATATGTCATTGACCAGGTAAAAGCAACAGTGATTCCATAAAGTGTGTGTGACAAAGCCACAGTGGGGAATGAAATTAGGACTTCTGCCTGCATTCCTGTGCAAGCCGTACATTTCCAGCCAATGTTTGCATGAGCAGTCATTCTACATTTATAAAAATAATCATGTTAAACCAGCTGCAATACAAAAAATTATCATCTACTTTGTAAACTTCAGATGCTTACAAAGAGCTTTGTTTTGTTGTTGATTGAGAGTATTTTCCCCAAGTTCTACAGGATAATTTTACAAGATGGGCCAGTATTGTGCACTCTGCTCATCATCCTCTGCTGTCCCTCAAACTAGAGGTAAAAGGAAGCATGTGCTTCCAATCCCAGAGGGATGCCACAGATAAACAGATTTTTTTGAGGAAAGACCTCATGTCTCCCTTGAGGAGTGATTTGCACCTGCTTTTCTCATGCTCTTAGGGAATGGGAGAAGGCAACAGATAATACTGGAGTATGGGGTGACAACCAGTGAGTGTGCTGAGCCAATACTGAATGGCTGATGCCAGCTGGAAGGATTCATGAGGAAGGATCCTTGGTCAGGAGGATGTGACAGGTTCTGTGGAGGAAAGGGTGACTTTTTTTTTCTCCCCAGGAGGAGCAGCTTGTCACAGGTGAGGGAGGGGATGGGGGAAGCTCCTACACTGCCTGTTGTTGCTGGGTTCCTCTGCCCTAAAATGGAGACCGAAGAGGTGATGGTGGCCAAGAGCATGCCTTGGGAAGGCTGACTGAAGTTCCTGAGGACAGCCAACAGCAAAAATGGGGACCTGCCCTTGCCATCTTTGGTGAAGAGAGAGGCAAAACTGCCTGGGCTGGAGCTGGTTCTGCTGCGGTAAGGATAGGGCAGGTGGCAGGGCTGTGCAGGAGTGTGGCAGGTGAAGAACCCCTCACCTGCAGGGCTTCCATGGATCAAGGTCAGGTGGAGCTGCCAGTCCCATTCCTGCTCTTTGTGTCCCTGTGTGTTGTGCCAGGCAAGAATTCCAGCTGGCTGCTCCTCTGGTGAGATGCTGCTGGATCCATCTTGGTTGGATTGCCCCGCTGAGAGCTTACAGTGAGATACTTGTGAATGCATGTAAACTTATTTGGATTGTTTTTCTTTTATAGGGTTTTAGTATGAGCGTTTGATAAACTGGAAACTATTACTGTAATTATTTACATTTTATTGTGAGGATGCCCTTGGTGTTGCTGCTGTGCTAAAAGGCTGAACTGAGTGGATCAACCTATCCACCAGATCATAAAGTAAGATAATCTTTTGTATTTGCTAGCAGTTCACACCTCTTAGATAGGAAACAAGGTGCTTTGGTTTAAGCAAATGAGATTGTTCATATTCCAAAGCTGATCTACTGTCTTAAACCTTCACCAAAGTGGAACATAAAGTTTCTTTGCTCTTCTTGAACTGGTCCTGGTGAAGAGCAGAAGGAAGCAGGTTCCAAAGCTTGCTATTGTGCTGCTAATTTTGTGTTGGGAGCATTAAAATCAATTAACACAAAAGTTGTTTTCCTGAGAAAACAGCTGTTAACAGCTATGGGCGTATTAGTGAGTTACATGGCAAGTGTGTTTCTCAGCCCTAATGACTGGCCTTAATTTTGCTAGCAAACATTTGGACATGGTCAATATGTCTTCATTGCTTGTCTGCTCTGAGAAAATAACTATACCATGTAAATGCCCTGAAATACTGAAGTGCCTTTATTTTAGGTCTGACAAAGGTGTAGGCTTATTTTCACATTCTCACTGAAATCTCTGGTTGTCTTTAAAAAGTAGGCTAGAAATCTTTCACAGGACTTTTCTGGGAGCTTGTCAATACTAACAAAGTACATAGAAAACAACCAAGCTTGAGAACATGAAATCAAAGAATTTTACCAAGGGAAATCTCTCCTGAGCTGTCACCAAGGATCCCAGTAAGACCCTGGCAGTGCCTGCATCTAAGATGGACAATATTAAAAAGCAGAGCTGGCAGCCTGATCAATAAATCCCTGTATAATCTGATTTGCATGTCCCTTCTGCAGAAACCAGATCTTCTTACACAGGGATGTTCAATATCCATATTACAGGACTATGGAAGGAAAAAAACACTAATTAGTTACAAGACATGTCACCTGTAAGTTCAGGAATCTGTGAGCAAAGGTGGATAGACAATAAGGAAAGGTGAAGAGAGTGGAAAGGGTTTGGATTGTTAATGGTGCTGGGTGGTAGCTCAAGCTTGCTTTTTGGCTAAAAGAGCTGAGATGAACACACTGCTCTGTAAAGGGCTGAGCTTCGTGACCAGGTTTTGGCTTTTTCCTTGGAATGCTGTTTGTTTTATTTAGTAGCTCTGTCAAAGCAGTGCTGTCTCTGATGTGACCTGATCATGGCTATAGAAGGTCCTCACTGATTTAAATACTTGAGGCCTTTCCTGGAATCAGCCAGGGAAAGCAGGTTTTAGTTACACAGAAAATAGGACTAAAATGGCTAAGTAGATTCAGGTTTTATTTTCAACAAATTTTTTCAGTCATACAGCTTCTTGTTACGCCTTGTTTCTCTGAAGCAAGGAAGCAGGCCAGGAGCAAAGAGTTTTAGTTAGAAAGACCATGGTACTCCATAAAATCCATGGTAGTCATAGGGTGTAACTGAGACGAATGCACAGCACTGTATATAATCAACAAGCATTTGTGTCTTCCCAGTTTTGAGTGTCACATTTTAATTGGACCATAGAAATGCTGGCAGAACAACAAGAAAGCTGGCTGACTTATAGTCCCCTTCCAAGAAGAAACAAAACCCTTTAAAGGTGACTTTTATTCTCAGATGACATTAATGTTTTAAGACCTTTACAATCAGAGTAAATAAACTTAAAGAAGGAGGGAGTCACTAGAAACGCTTTTCTAGCTGTAGAAACACATAATGTAATTTCCAAAGGAACTTGTTTACCTTAAGTATGTGGAGGTGATGATGGTTTATAATTACCTAAGAAGAATCCAAAGGCCAAGTTCAATATGAATTTTGAAACATTTTTGCAACTAAAACAGGTGAATTTAGCAAACAACAGGGGAAATTGTTTTTTCCTTTTCATTGTTGCAGCAGTTTTACACACAAAGCCATGAGACTGCTCCTGCACAGGTGCAGGCATGGGTGTCTGTGTTCACAGTTGCATGTTGTCCCTCCTAACTTAAAGCTTGCACAAGGGACCTACTTAGCATCTAAAGATGAGCTTCTGCAAAATTTTGCCAGGCATTTAACAGTAAAATTAGCTAAAGCAGGCTTTGGATGAGTATTGAACTTGAAAAAAAAATCATTTACCTTAACTTTTTTTGCTTATTATATAAGCCTTCAAAGTATGAAGGATTTTATGTACAATTTAGCCTCAAAACAGTGAAACAAATCTTCACTTTACAGACTAATAAAAACTGAAATGCAAAAGTGATTTGTTAGTTATATGGTAATAGCTATAGAGAGAATAAAGTTTTGGAGCCTTTAGTCTTAAACCTGTGATTTAGTGAGTGAGAACCACATGTTTTTACAGGGTGTATCTCAATAAGTGTTTTAGAGCTTTCAAATACACACTACAAAGAGTATCCTTGAAATACTACTTGTCAGACAGGATCTCCCCATTGAGTGGTAATACTATGAAATCTACTGTTTCTGCTCTTTCCCATCATTTCACTTGTCTAAACTCTAAACAGCTCTTCAAGTAGATTTTGTTGTTGTTGTTGGTTTTTTGTTTGTTTGTTTGTTTTGTTTTTTGGTGGTTTTTTTTCCCCTTGAAGAGAATATAGGTATGCTCTGAGAAGCAGCACTTTTTGATTACCTCAAAGAGGATGTAGACTGGGATATAGATTCCATGAAGACTGGGTACATATATAAAGCTTCACAGCTCAGGAAGGGAACAGATTTAGGGCTGGTATTCAAGAATGCCTTGTACTGCTGCTGATTTTTTTTTTTAAATATACAGATTCTAGACTTCTTCAGTATTTCATTTATTTACTCATCCATCTGTAATACTTCATGAGAGACGAGCAATAGAATGTGAAAGGAAACGTTTGCAAAAATACTGATAGCCCCTGAAAGTAAAGCAAATAAACTAAACGCGTTGGTTGCAGAGGAGTCGTGGAGGGTCTTCCCGGGGAGATGCTCTGGGGTGAGCTGCCGGCAGCCGGGCGGGCCACCCAGGAGATGGTGCTGTTGGACCGGGGAAGCGGCACAGCCCTGACCCAGAAGCATCTTTCAATGCGGTCCTCCCTGTTTTCCGTCTGTGTTGCATGTTACTCTTTGGGGTGCTGGTTTTCTTTTGGGAGAGGAAGGTGTCGGTATGAACCGGGCGTTCCGCGCTCCGGGGCGCGGTGCCGCTCCCATCAGCCGGCCCGGCGCCCTGGGTGGAGATGACGGCAGCGCTTGAAGGCGATGTTTTTCGCCGGGACTGCGTGGCTGGCGAGATGGTAACGCCGAGGCGGGGAGCAGCTTCACAGCCCACTGCCCTCACCGGAGCCACCGCCTGAGCAGCGCTGCGCCCCGGCCGGGGGCTCGCCGGGCGCCCGCTGCCTCTGCCTGGCGTGGGGAGAGCGGGGGCTCCTCGGGGACCCGCGGCTTCCCCGCCGCCTTCCCCGCCGCCTTCCCCGCCTCCTTCCCCGCGCCATCCTCGGCCCGTCCCGTCCCGCACACACGTGCCTGGCCAAGGTAA
>VXBR01000283.1:1661569-1873205 GCA_013400215.1 Cisticola juncidis | reverse complement strand
AGGGGCGCGGGGCTCCGCCAGCCCGGCCCCGCCGGGGCACACGGGGCGCTCCCCTCCCGCCCTGTGAGCACCTGTGCGCCCTGTGAGCGCCAGGGTCTGCGGGCGCCTCGGCGAAGGAGGGCTCGAGGTGGCGAAGGGGAATTCGGGGTTCTTTCGGTCCAGAGTGTCTCAGCAGAGCGAGAGGTCAGAGGGCTGTGGTGACGTTTTCTGTCGATTTGCTGTTTTATTGGCATCCTCTCGTCTCATTTGGTTCAGAGGCTTCAAATCTGGCCAGAGATGTTCATCAGGAACTGGAACAGGTGAGTGGATGCCCTGGGACTGACTGTAGCAACGTGTAGTCACCAGGCTGGGTACTGGAAGAATATTTGATGGAAGGGAACATCAAAGGCCTTTCCCAAGTTGCAGGAGGGCTTCTGCCTCTGAGTATGTGTGCATGTGTAACCAGGCAGTGACCAGGGTTTTATATGTGATATAAATCTATCTGCCCAGTTCTTCAACGTGAGGTCTTTTCTGTCTGAATGGGTATAACCAAAAGAAGATCTTTCTACACGCAGGCAGAGACGCCAAAAGCAAACCTCCTGCAGGTGTCTGAGTGGGTTACAAGGCCTCCCTAGTTGCAGCCATCCCTGTGCTATCAGCAAGCCATGTTGAGTTTGTTGCACCCATTTCTCTGTGGCTGAAGTAAGCATGGCCTGTGGTGGAGGTGAAGTGGCTGGTGAGGATTGCCTAACCTCTTTTGGAGCAGAATCACTGGGGAGGCCAGTGGTGTAAGGATTTGAGGAGTATTTCTGTTGTGCTGCATTTCTAGTCCTCTTTTTAAATCATTAACAGCAATTCAATGGCCAGTGGTAGGATTCTATTTTTTTTTTCCTTAGCAATGAATGATTTAAAGCTCAGCTGACATTTTGTGTGGGCTTTTGCTACGTGAGTAATGATTTGGCATGAGCTGAATAGGGAAGCAATTGAGAAACTCTGCTGTCCAGTCATGTTTAGGTGTGTCAGAAGAAGAAAACCAGAAGAAAAATACTAAAGAACAGCAATTCAGAAAGGAGTATAACAAGCCCAAAGCAAGCCTGTTCAAATTCCTTTGTTTTTTAAGGGAACTTCAGGTACAGTTCAGCTCAATCTGCCAAACTATTGTGAAATTTTCAGGCAGGAGCTGGATGTTCCTTGGGCCTGAGGAATGAGTGCTCGGAGCAGGAGGTGGCTCAGGGCTCAGGCCATAATTTTAACATTGTCCACACGTCTCTGTCTCAGAAAGATAAGCTCTTCCTACATGTTGAAGATGAGTCTCAGCAGGCACCAGACAGTAAGTTACACACTTTGTTTTAGGGACCATTTTGCACTGAGCTTATGGATAAACTAAAGTGCTTAGGATGAACCCACCAACTCAAACCTAGGAGACCTCTCTGCTCTGAGACCCCAAATCACCAAGCTATAGTGTCAGGCCTCCTTTCACCCCAGAAGCTTTGCAGTTCTTTCTGAGCCAGGAACCCTGTCCCAACAAGTGGAAGGGTGTGCCCTCTTCCCTCCTAGTTCCTTTCCAGGTGTCCAAGTTCTTCATTTGACATGGACAATGATGGCTTGACCTCCCTCCCATGCAGCCTTTCCATGTCTGGAAGAAAGTACTCTAATCACTGCAGTATTGCAGACAAGCAGTTTCCAACCCCATGTTGCTACTGGTATGGCTTACACATCCCAGGTTTGCCAGATACTGTCCAATTACTGCCTTTGGAAAATATTAAAAAAGACGTAGGTGCCTTTTTCCCCCAGTTTGGGCTAGAGCCATGAGTCAGTATGGAATTTCAGATTAAAATACCACCTTTTAGGTGCCTATATCCTGATTTTTGTTTCTTAATCAATATGCAGGAAGAAATTCAAGACAAGGTTGCATCTGTAGCTGCAAGCAGACATATTAATGTAATATGGTCCTGTATAGCCCTACAGCTATATAGGGCTATACAAGACTATATCGTATATGTAGGATACCTATATCCTGTATAGTCATATAGCTTAGTGGGAAATAAAGTACAAAAAAAAGTCTGAAATTTCAGAGCATCTGGGTTTTGGTTGTACTGAGAGGATTTGTCACAAAAGCTCCTGAGGGAAGAGTAGAGGAAGATGCCATGAATTCCACTTAAGAACAATAATAGTGTCTGGAGGGCATGTATGTTGCCAACAACAGTAATACAGGGCAAACAAGGAGGAAATCAGTACAACTGAGTGTCAGAGAACTCTTCCAAATCTGAAAATCTAACCTTAGTTTTTCGATGCATTAGTTTATTAGTTAGTGTAAAGACTAGATGAAAGGGAAATAAAAAGGAAGTATGGTGCATTGCAAAATACTAAAGTTATAAAATAAGAATGCTGCAGGTTTGTCAGTCAGAAGAGTTGGAATAATTAACTGATAGTTCAGAAACTGGATCGCCGAAGATTAAAGTCAGAAATTAAAGAAGATAAAGACATTGCTGAGAATCTAAATGATTTGTATGCAGCATTCTTCGGCACAGAGCATATCAGAGTGATACCTACTGGGACTTGCTCCTTTCTGGTAATCAAGATGTGTCAGAAGGAAGAGCTGGAACAAATCGATAATATAAAAAGCAGCAAATCATCAGCTCCAGATGGTACATTGAAAAGTTTTGAAGGAGCTTAGTGTGAAATAGCTGATCTGCAGCAAAAATATGCCTTCTTTAATTAAAAACAGCTATTTTGCTGGAGAAGTGGAAGGTAACAGTTTTACCCAGAGTTGAACACAGGATTGAGATAATTTGAGGAAGCACACACTCTCTATACCCAGACATACACTTCTGTTTTATAAGCTGGTTGAAGACAGAATATAAAGTAGGGAAAAAAAAAAAAGAAAAATGATAGTACCTAAAGAGCAAAGCTTCTGCAGGAAAGAGTCATGCCTCATCGTTAATCTGTTTTAACTCCAACTGGGACACGCTCGTAATGGGCAAATAAGAAGGAACCACTGTAGTTTAGATAAACCTCAAAGGACCTTTGGCCTAGGCAGAATACTATGAAACAAAGAGAGGGGAGCTTGCTGCAAATCTCTTGTCTGATGAGGCTGTGCTGGGCTGCATGTCCAAAGGAGTCTTGACCACCCTTGACATCCCCATGCTGCATGGGGCTTGTGATTTGTTCCTGCTCTGTGTTATCCCACCCGTGTGATGCCAAGCCCTGCTTTCAGCTGTCCTGGGAGGTGAGGAGCCAATGAGGGGCTGAGTGATCCCTTTCCAGCCTCTGAGAAAGCTGAGCAGTTGTTTCTGTGTGTCTGTCAGGCTCATGAGTCTGAAAAGGTGAACACTGTTGAGAAAGCTTACATGCTGCTTTTAAATTATATGTCCTACAGAGGATAAAGAGTTTGCTGTGGGTAACTGCAGGAGGCCAGAAGGTAGGAGCTGAGGAACATCAGTGGCAGCTGTGGTGGGAAGCTCTTCCTGTGGGTAAAACCAAGGTAGCATCTGTGGGGTAAAAGCATTCGTGAGGAAAGAAAAATATGAGCAAAAATTTAAGACCCTCTAAATTGTTGGGTAAAGGCAAGGGCTGGCTGGCAGAATTCTTTTTACTACTGCTGCTCACTGGAAGCAGGTCTAGTACTGTTTAAAAAAATAAAGAAGGAATCTAATTATAGTAAAACAGAAAATGATATGACAAAGCATCTAATTCCAGAAGAAGAACTAAGAGGGAATTATTATTAATTTTATTTAATTAATTTTATTTAATTAATTATAATTTATAATTAATTAATTTATTTATAATTTATTATTAATTTTCCCTCCCAATGCTATGCGTGAATTAATTAGATACAATGTCAATGTCAACATTGTTTAACAACAGTTCTGTATGAATACCCTGGATGCACAGAGAGGAAAACCCATACCTCTTCCTTAGAGGGGATCCATAAGAATCTATACCTTTACCCTTAAAAACTAGTTTTTTTCCTATCTTAATCTTATGCAAATTGGGATCATTTGTGGACTCCTTATTGTGTTTTTTGTTCACACATCCTGCTTCAAAGGTATTTCCCTGCTTCTATTCTGTCAGTGAAGGTTGACAAACTGACATTGTCACCGAGAAAAAAAAAAAAAGTAGGATTTTGTGCAATACCTTAAAAACCCAAACAACCAACCACCAAATCTTTAACGAGTATTTCATGTTCAGAACCTTTATTAATACAAATGTCAGTTTTCATCAACTTCAGTCAGAGATTCTTTGCTCTTTTAGGCAGACAACAGGAGTACTACCTCTTTCTTTCTCATTTGTTTTTGCCTGTCAGTCCTTCTTTCTTTCTTCTGATCTCTTCTATGTATTCTTCCCTCAGTCCAGGGGTCTCCCCTTCCCTGCCTCCCTCTCACAAGTGTGCAATGCTGCTGTTGCTTGTCTCATTCCATACCTGCTCCTGCCTCCTCACAGCCCTGTCAGCTCACAGCTGTACCAACTCTGGTGCCCAGCCAGAGTCAATTATGCCAGCAGAACTAATTAGAAGGCACAAGATGCCGTGCCTCATTCTTGAGATTTGTACAGCTCACCATCGCAGTGTGCTCTGCTGATTAGGAAGTTCTGATTTATGGTAACAAAAATTATAACAAAAAAAAAATAGTAAATGCTTCTGGAATAATTCTGCTGTTTTTCTCTTTGCTCTGTGCAATTATCTTCATATTAATAACCACTAGTACACAGCACTTCCAGGATTTCACTGGGTATTTGGTGGGGAACAGCATCAGCCAGGAAATGCTTGGAGAAGTGCTGTATTTATGGATGATAAACTAGGCTGTAGATTTTAGAAAGACTGTGTTTTGCCTTTTCCTTTAAATTTTCTTATGCAGTCACATAAGGGAGGAAAGGATGGTGCAGAGGTGCCCAGGACACTTTTAAATTAGCTAATTTGGATGCAAAGTCAGTTCTGCCACGGCAGCATGGAGCAGAGGAGCATGGCTGATTCACTCAGCTCCCCAACCTCCCGAGGGTCCCACTCTCAGCTTTTTCAATGCTCTTTTCTGCACGAAAAGTCTCCCCTCTCTGATGCCATGGGATGCTGTGGCTCATGTCATCACACAGTAATTCAGCTGCTTGATGTGACAGTTTGCTGATATATGGGCTTGTGGGCTTTTCCAGATCCACAGTAGAGTTGAATGGCTAACGCTTCAGGGTCAGTAGGTTTGGGTCCTTTCCTTCCATTTATGAAAACACCCATAACTGTCAAAGCTCAAGAGAACTAAGATCCTACAAAAAACCTGAACCACTTGCATATCAACGCCATCAGCAAATGCTTCTTTGGGCTGGTTTTCATGTCTGAGACTCAGACCAACACACAGTGATCTTGTTATTTCTACATCAGCAGAATAGCAGACAGCTCTGACATTTTTTCCCCTGCCCAAAACTACTTTGGGCTACATAAAACAATAAGATCTCAGTGATGGCTGCCCAGAGCAGTTCTCAAAACCACTTTATTCATCATTAAGACAAATAAAATTGTCCTCAGTGGCAGGACTATGAAATAGGAAATAGAGATTATAGATACAGTTTTGGGGGAAAGCTTTGTGTTAATTATTGTTAATGCCTTGTAAACTCCTCAAAGATGTCCAAGTTGTAACTGTTCATCTGGGCTTCACCTAGCAGTAAAATACATATATATTTTCTAATCATCCTGCCAGCATAAGGCAAATTGTAACTAAACAGTTTGTGGTTTTCTTCCTGTCCCCTTCCCCCAAGGCTAAAGGGTGTTTAGTCTGGTGGGCAAGTTGCTTTCCATTTTTACATCACAAAAAAGATGTAATAGGAGAGTGAGACTTCAAATCTCATGTTGAGGGGAATTTACTATATAGTCTTCTATTTGGAGAAGCCAAAGTTAAAAGAAAATTAAATCAGATTTTTCTCAGAAGAGGGATATAATTTTGTCTGGTCAGCTATTGTGAGTTTGTTTTCCTGAACTGCTTAGTTCAGCTGGAACTTTAGGTGCTTGGTCTCTGAAAATCAGGCCTGGGGCTTCCAAATCCAGGCAAAGGGCCATGGTGGTTTATACAGCAGCTCTGGCACAGAGGATGAACTAGAGCTTCTCTCTTGCAGAGGGACCTTACTTCAAGGACTTCAGGGACTACGAGTGTAGTCCAAAAACCCTTGGTGTTTAAAGTCCTTTCTGCTCTGAGGTATTCCACCAGGGAGTGCCAGTCTCCAAGTTCAGCACAAAGCGATGCAGTCCCAAATAGGATACTGCATCTGAGCCCCCTCGAGGTTATTATCTGACACTATTATTTTTTCTTGTGGAGATCATAAAGAATGCACAATTAAGCCCTTCAACATCTTTTCTAAAAAGTACTGGGAATTATTATCTTGAGAATATGACAGGAACCTCTCATAAATAGACCTTGAGGTTTATTAGGTAACTAGATCCATGTTTCATAGTGTAGTGGGGTTAATACTTCATTTTGTTCCTTGTCCTGCGTTGAATGGAATTTCAAATGCTAAATTAATCTGACTACTGTAATTTTAACTCCTGGTTTTTGTATGCCTGCTTCTAGTTGACCATCCTATGTTGCCATCTTTCTTTTTTGGTTTGAATGCATCCATTTAGATCTTCTGAAAACAAGTTTATTCTGGCTTGCAGAACTTTCCCAGCAAGTCACAGACATTGATTTCTGGAGACTTACTTGACTTTGAGATCGCATCCTGGAGGATGGTGGTGTTGAACTATAATTGGTTTCTCAGAGTTGATTTTCTCCTCTTATTAGTTCACAGAGCAGATGAGTGATTCACTCACTTAACTCTAGATTGGTTCATGAGATTGAAGAGCCTGTTCTTGCACTCATATTTTAAACATCTCCTACCATTTCTTTATAAACAGCCAGTAGAATGATAAGTTTGAACCCTTATTTTTTTTACCTCCTTGAAGCACAGCTCAGAGCATCCAGTCTGGTGTAGCTGTTAGGAAAATACTGTTCCAAACATGCTGCTTTTGTTGATATGCCCCACTGAAGCTCAGCAAATGTGTATTACCTTTATTACCATGATAACACAAGTCTGTATGCTTTCTGATGAAATTCAAAGAGGCATTCATGTTTCTCTTCTGGTTGTAATTAGGGCAGAGCAGACAGGAGGAGACCCTGACCTTTTACATCAGTTTTTACAGGGGCTGTGGTCATGATGCCAGAGCAGAAATTGTGAGACTCTTTAAGCTTTGTTAATGACCCTGCTGGAGATGCTTCCTCCAGGGCTCAGGTTCTGTTCCCCTTGTATCAGTGACTTAACCTAATTTTTTTAATCACTGAGCTAACACTAATTAACCCACAGAGCAGGCTTTGTCCTCAAGCCTGTTTCTGCAGTACCAGTGACAAGTGACCAGAGACACAAGGCTTGCTTGTGCTGTCTGTGTCCTCCTTGGGATTATGGGGAGTAAGTGGTGGGATGCACATGCTGAAAAGCACTTTGCTGTGGTGCTGCTATGTCCCAAAGAGTGTGCAAAACCTGGGTAGGTTTTAACATGAGTTAGGCAAACTGCATGGAGACGTCTCCATGTGAAATGTAGAAATGTCTGTTCTTGGTTTGTAGTCAGTGGTGGTTGGTCAGTCCTGCCAGAGTGGTCCAGAGAGGTGTCCAAGCATCAGGGGCTCACTTCAATTGCTTAGACACACATTGGAGATGTACACACTGGTACCAGTGGAGATGCCCTGGAGTAAGAGGGGCATCCCCAGAGAGCTGAAGATTTAGTGCAGGACTGTTGCTGTCCTGGAAGCTGCAGACACCTCCACACAGTCAAACCTTGTTTTCTGCTTGAGGATAGGCTGGAATTCTCTCTACTCTGCTCACTGTATGGCCAAACTCTCCCAGTGACTGCAGCCTGCACACAGCACTCCCATGTAGACACCTGGATGGAAGAACCTTCACCTCCAGCTGCTCCCAGTCCCTGATGGCTGAAGATACAGGCCTGGCTTCCAGAGACATTTAGAGTTAAATGTGTAGGTAAGCAGCTCCAGAGGGCAAGGTATTCAGCCTATTTAGTAGCTATTATAGGAGCAAAAGAAGTGCCTTCTGAAAATGCCTTTCATCAAACTGGCTGCAGAGGGACACTAGGCATGTAGCTGCTTAACTTTCGGGTTAAGAAAGTGAAAAGCATCCCACCTTCAGATGAGATGTAATCCTTTTAACTCCACTGACCCAGAAACAGTTTTCTCCAGTTACCTGCAGGAAAGGCCATATGGGAGACACAACAATGATATTCTGAACCTCAGGAGCATCTTGAATATTTCTGAACTTTGCAAAATGATGCTGACTTAAAGATAGTTGAGTTGGAACTGAGCTATGCACAAGCTAAAAACTTACAGTTTTTTCCTTTCTGCAGATAATACTTTGCACCTTTGCAGCCCAAAAAGATCTGTGGAAATGAACATAGTTTCTCACTCTATTTCCCTGGACAATTTGAGTCTTCACCACCTGGCTGATGTTTTCTTACCCTTTTCACCTATTTTCATTATTTTTGAAAGATAAAAAGACCACAGTTTCACTTGGGTTGTTCTGGGAGGCATACAAACCATGATGACTGCTGTGGGATTGATTGGAGAAGTTTAGTGTGGGAGTAATGACATTTTCAAATTAAGGCTGGCTGACCCAGATGCACTTTATAGAGGTATCTCATTTAGAAGCTTAAGTGAATTATATGGCTGAAGTTTTAAAAGGAGATGTGAGGAGGAAAACTGGGACAACTGAAAAAGTGCAGCAACAGTGAAAGTCTGAGAAGTGCAATAGAGTTTGTATAAATCTACAATTCATCACCCTGGGGATGTTTGAAAGTGGAAGTAATTGTAGAAAAGTAAAAGGTAAGTCTTCAATGGATATTGACTAAGTTAATTCCAGTGGGATTAATTTTACTTCTATCAATGAGAATCCAGCTCTCACCAGTGTGGGTTGATGGCTCTGGTGAGAAGGTAATAGTGTCAAATTGATATATCATTAAACAATGTTATTTTTCCTATATTATTGTCACATTTTGCAACAGTTTTGGTTAGATTTAGCTTTTTATCTGTGTCTAGGTGGTGTGAATGACCGAAACTTTGAACAGAGTCCACTTATTTATTCTTGGTTTCCATATATGTACACACATATAAACCTACATGTATATGGAAAAATGCATATTTATATATCAAGTAGAGTCCATAGAGGTATTGGGACGAAAGAGCTAAGCAGATGTTGGCAGGGAACAGTTTCCTCATGGTCACTATTCTGTGTTTAGATCCAGACAGAGGGGCATGTGTATTTGTTTGAACTTCTAAGGAGATCAAGCAAAAGGACTGACAATTTGATGTGTGTTTTGTGTGGTGCCTTGTTTATAAGGATCCTAAATGACCTTACAATGTGTAATAAAGAGAGGGTCAAAACAAATGTGATGCCAGGAACAGTACCAGGGTGCTGCAATCCAATATAGGCAGGGCATTTGCACCAGCACCAATGTCTCTTACTTGCAAATTTTCATAGGCAAAATTTGATTAAAATAACCAGAAATCAAGGACCTCTGCCTTCACATCCACTTCTACTCCTTCTTGTGATTGCTTGAGTTGATTTTTACCCTCCCTTTGCTCCTCCAGATGCTGTCACAGCTTTAATACGTCAGTACAAAATTTAGGCAACCTCACCAGTCACTCATCCTGCCTCAGGGCAGCAGGAGCCTCAGCAGGTATTGTTTGCTGGAAGGAGAGATTTCACTTGGCTCAGGCTGATGGGGAAAACAGCTGATGTTGGCAGTGGGATGGGAGGAAAATGATGGTCCCATGCACGCTGGGGTTGGCTAATGCTGTTACTAGAAAATGTCCCTCTTTTGGAATTCATTTGACACATGAACCCACCTTCACTATTAGTTTGGATCATGACAGGAAAAGAAACTCTCCTATATAGAAGACACATCTTGTCCTTTGCTTATGTAAGTCAGAGCTATGGCTTCTGGGCTCTCGCTGAATGCCTTCTTTTCTCTGTACTTTTCCAGCTCATTTGATACAGTTTTGAATTGTGGGTTGTTGGGAGTTTTTTTTAAAGGTTTTTAAAAAAGAGGTATATTAATTACACAAATGCTTGGTGAAGAGCAATGCTCATGTCAAAAGGTTTAAGCTTTGGGTTTAATTTGGATGAATGCCTGAAATTTAGCTCTGAACCAGTGGCAGTCTTTGAATTTATAAATACTAATATCCACCTGAGATTCTAGTCCAAAGAAAGAGCAAGACTTGTATTCTGTTCAGGTTCCTCATCTCTGCTTATCACTATAGCAAATTAGGCATTTTCAGGCAAGCAACAAGTGGCATGACTAACAACCTTGTAGTGCTTGTTCTTTCTTCCCAGCAGTTTCAGTGAGAACAGCCAAGGACTTGGCCATTCCAGCCAAGGACTAAAAAAATGTTTGATATTTTTGTGGACTCTTGCAAATTTTAATACAAATTATTTTGTTCAGGAGTTTGCCTACTCTTGGCTGGCCCAAATTAACCAAGTATAGGGAACAGGTTCAGGATCCTTCCCATTCCCCAAAACTGCAGGGTGAGTGAGAGTCTGTAACAAGTATTTAACCACAGAAGTCAGTTCCTGGGAACAGAGTGATCAAGTAAGATAAATTGGTGTGATAAATCAGCTGAAGGTATGACAGTAGGATAGGAATAACACTTTAGTTATGATAAAACTGTAGAAGTTAAAATGTTCATGCATTTAAAAATTAGGAATTTATGTTTTCTTGCCATCTTGAATAGGATTTAGAAATGACATTGAGCAGGTAAGTGAAACCTGGATTTAGGATTTTTTATATGATAAAATGGTAACTCAGCAGGGATTTTTTTTTTCTGACTAATTTGTAGGAGTGTGGGTGGAAATGTCTGAGGTATTGTGTGCTGTGTAAGCAAGCATGTCTGCTTACTGCACTCGTTCTTCCCCGAAATCCTGTTCTGATACGTGTTTGCTGATTCCTGTTCCAACACAGATAAAGTCATGCTGCAATCTCTTGGTAACAGGCTGTCTGAGTGGACTTGGGAATTTTCACCTTATGATAAAATTGGAAATATCACCGAGGCAGGGCATTTTATGCTAGTTGGAGGGTTCTGTTTCCAGTGTAAAGAAAGGCAAGACAGACAAAATGTCACCTGTTGTGACATTTTGTATGGAGTGTGACTCCCATATACACTTGGTCTGAGCACAGGGCTGAAGGTATCCAGCTGTTTCACCTGCTGAAGGTGAACAGAATGGGGAGCTTCTTTCCTTAACCACCCATCATTGAATACTGTTATTATTTAATACCTGTATTGAATCTCAGATAATTGCTGAAGTGCTGAACTGCTGTCTCAATTTATCCACATGCAATTAATAATATTGATCATCCTACACTGACCTTGAGAGTTAATAACTGTTTTTTCTCTTAGTTTCCCTTGATGAATGGTGCTTTCTACGTGCCAACTTATAATTTTGTCAAGGTGTCAGATCACAGGGTCTGATCCTGCAGATACTGAAATGCAGACAGTGCTTTCTGCACTGTGTTTTTCTTTGGGACCAGTAAGAACATTTATGTCTAGGCTGAGAAAAGTAAGTATTTTTTATTTTTACAGGATTTTGCCTGAGGGAAGGCTATACAAATATCTGTGTAATAGCCAAATTGCTTGAAATCCTTGTGGAATACTTACACAAGGATTTGAGATTCCAAAAGTCAGGCCTTATTTTCTCCATTAAATAATTAGGTGGTTCTTTTCTTCATCTAATGATAAAGTGTTTCTGTTCTTCCCAAAAAATCCTTTCCCAAAGCAAACACCCTGGTTAAAACACAGAGATATAATTGAGGCAATTTATTTGTCTCATCTCTTTTGGAGAGACCTTTAGAAGTCTTTTTGCTCTAGGTAATCAGAACAACATCTTTTTCCTGATTACCACAAACAAACTGAAGAATTTGTTTATGGTTATCTTTCACTAATAGGCTTCCCTGCTTACCTAATCCTCATTTTACTAGTATTGTCTGATAATGAATCAACAGTACTGCTCCTGTTTTGTATGACATTTTTTCTTAGGCTCCTGCTGCCCAATGTGCCTTTTTGTTTGTGCATATCCCTCTGCTCAGATCCCTAACAGAGGGATGAGAACCACTGCAGGCCTGGAAACAGAGAATAGCAAAAAAGGGTTCTGCTAAAGCCTCTGCTACAGAGAAAATCAAGCAGATCTGGAATGTGTGAAGTGGCACTCCTTACCCAGAGCTTGGCATCACCGAGGAAAGCTTTGCAGTGCTGTATTATCCAAGAGACACACAGGGAGGGAGTTTGGGGGAAGAAATCCTCCTCCACGTGGGTTTTCTCACATCAGCAGGAGCACTCATTGGTGGGACAGTGTGTGGGAATGGTGTGTGATAATCTGGCTGCTCCTTCTGCAGAGCAAATGGAGCACATTGTCCAGTAACAGCCACCACTCAACACTTCAGCATGATTCACCTTCCCCACAGACACACAGGACTGCCCTCTTCCTTTGGACAGCTGGATCATCTGAAGGCACCTTATCTTTGTAAAAAGCATCCTGACAAACTCTTCAAACACTGCCTCTCCCCTGCATTTGTGCTTTCACGCCCTCCCCATTACATCCTCAGATAAAGCAGATTATTGAAAAATCCATTTAAAAGCACAGCAGTTTTATACTGAAAGATATCTAGAGGGCAGCAAATCCAGAGGGAAATCTCATCCTTCAGTGCAAACGAAACCTCCTCTTTTATTTAATTTCTGAAAAATCAAACACAGAGTTACATAAACCCTTTTTTTTTTCTCTCTCCGCAAGCAGCAAGAATAATAAGATATCTCTATAAGGTTGAGATATAATCATACCTGGGAGCAAATTTTTAATTTGATTAAAGCTTACAGTACTGGGCAAAGCCTCTAAGTTCAGGTGTGAGTTATGAAGAAACTGCTCGGCCATCCATAATCCCATCTGAAAGCAAATGTATTTTTAAAATGTTGTTGTGTGAATGCTCCTGAGTTATTTGTGTATAACTGTACTTGTTGTGAAGTCCATATTTAATTTAATATTAAGGTTGTGTTATTGATTGCAATTTCGTTTTCATTCATGTTTGGTTCAAGTTATAGTTGGCCAAACAGCAGCTGGGTTCCATTTAACAGTTGGCAGTGGAAATCAAGGCTTCTGTGACATCTTGCTTTATTGCATACTGCCTTCTTCAGCACATTTTGACACCCTTTGAGAAGTGTTTCTGCAATTACCCTTCCTAAATTTCATCACCAACGGTTGAAATATACAGTAATAGGGATGTTGGACACCACTTTCTCTTGTCCCTAATGTCTTATGTTTGGCACTTGGGATTTGGAACTTGGCCATCAAGAAGTCATCAGAATGCTTAAAAGAAAGGAGAACGTTTAAAAATAGCCATTCTAATGGTTTGAGGTTTTACTCAGTTTTTGAAACTTTTCACTTTAATTGTGTATGAAAAAATGGCCTCTGCATGTTGAAGGATACAAGTAGAGGCAAATCCGTGCAGCTTTTTGTGAACACTTGGGAATGCTGGTGTCTAAATGTCAGAAGGGACATCTCCCATTCCCCCCTTTTGGAAGTTGCAAAATGGGGTTAATTAACTGACCTCCATTGGTCTGACATTTACTTTTATGTTTACTGATGAAAAATGTGGTGAGAGTGGGTGATTCTTGTGGTCAAGGGGCAACATATTTGCATTGACACAGGACAGGATGTACACAGGAGAGAGGATGATTGGGACTGTGCCATGACTTTTTTTTTCTGGAGACTGTGCCTGAAATGAGAAGGATTTATGTGGTACCCGATAGCATTTATGGCAAAAGCCCCACAAGAACACGGGCAATTTCCTACTAATTGCTTTTCTTATGATGTACAACTCCCCTTTCTGGCTCATACATGTGGTGCTTTTGCACAGCTAGTGCTACATTAGCATTGAAATATCAGGGAATTTTTGTCACTAGAACAGTCAGTTGTTACTGAACATGCAAAAGGCATCATCTTCCTTACTATATCTGCTAGCTCTGAACACCTCTGTGTTTCCTCTGCAGGAAGGGAAGATTCCCTCTCTTCCTTCATCTTCACTAGAGTGTTGCTTTTGGCTGGGGTAATTGTTTGTGAGGTGAGCACTGTTGTAAGGTGGTTTTCTCAAGCAGCTGCAGGTTGTGAGGTGCTGGTTCAGAATGATGCTCTGCCAAAGCCAGCTGCTGTTAAGGGTCATAGGCTGGAGAGGGTTGGAAGGGACCTTAAAGATCATCCAACCCCAACCTCCCAGGCATGGGGGATCCTGTTGGCCTTCAGGGCTGCATTTAATAGCAATATATGACTGCTTTTAATTTGTTTGTTTGGTATTTTTTGTACCTGCCCTGTAGTAGTGGGTATATCTGAGCCATGAGAGGTTAAAGTCCTTTGGACTCCTTTGGTTGCTCAAAAAACTCTCACTGCTCTGGGCTTTGTAGATGAAATGTAAACACCATTTACATCTACTTAAAATCTGAATTGCACTTGAAGTTTCTGTTCAGTCCAGTGGTGAATATAGCTACTGTTAAATTGCTCCATTAACTATAAAGCAAAGTTTAATCTGTTGTGTTTTACTTTCGTAAAATGCTTCTAAGCACTGGTAATGTTCTTTTTTATTATGTTCCTTTGACTTTATAAAAAACTGAAAACTTTGTCCCAATTAAAAAAAAACCAAACCAAACCAAACCAAACCAAACCAAACAAACAAAAAAAAAAACCCACCAAAAAAAAACCCCAAAAAACCAAAACAAAAAAGGGATTTAAATAACCTTGGAAGAAGCACAAAGGTCAAAAAAGAGAGAAGAAAGGAGGAGCATTACCAGGAAGAATTAAGAGGAACAACCCTCGAGCAACTTGCTATTTTGCCTTTTCCTTTCCAAAGGAAAAAGGTGGTCAAAAAGCTTGGTCCAAGAGCCCCTAAGCAGATTACGTCAACTACTTGTGGAAAAGACTACAAATGCAATACAGAAAGGCAATTACTTTTTAAAAAAATTTCATTCAAATAGAATTTTTCAGCTTCTAACATGGAGTTAATTGCCTTTTTTTTTTTCCTCCTATTTTCTTGTAATGGTCCTTCGCATAGGTTTAGTCATCCTTGAGGGCAGCTGCTCCAAGTATACAGCAATTGCCAGATGATTACCTCTTTAATGTTTTCACTGAGTACTTTGCTGGTTAACCTCCTTAACTGGAGAGCTGCTTATTGTTATTTATGTCTTGTCAGCACAGAGGTTCATTAAGCATTGGTAAATGACATGTTTTCATATCTGCTGACACTAGCAATGCAATATGATCAATTGCAAATTGACTTCAGTGCAGCAATAGAGTGCATTTAACACACATCAGTGGATCATTTGTACAAGCAGAGCTCGAATTTTTATGGCTGTTTATGTCTCTCTAATACCCAAGTATAAATTCTCCCAAGCCAAGTGATTCTTAGTGAAACCAATTGCAAAACTCTGTCCAACAAGTGACCCTGTATCCCGGGCTGGGTCTCAGCACAGGAAGCTGAGAGTGCTGAACAGCCCTGCTTGTCTCAGCTGTGCCAGGAGGCAGAGATGGGCTGGGGCATCTCTGGTGAGGGTTCCCTGCCCCAGGCTGCCCCAGGGGAGCTCCCCAGCACCTTCCCTCACCTGCTGCCTTGGCCCTGTCTCAGGAGGGAACATTGGCTGCTGCCCTCAGCCCAGGGAGGGTCTGGAGGTGGCCTTGGGTATGTGTGATGCCCAAAAGCTGAGCTGATGACACCTCTGTCATCCAGACACCTCTGTCCAGGTGCTGTGGGGCAGGGGATGTCAGTGATGGGGAGTCAAGAGCACCCAGTCTGCCCTTGTCACTGATCTTTTATTGCTCTGCTGCTCACACTCCTGGCAAGGGAGCTGAGCTGGGTCCAAAGGGCTGCTTTGTGCTTACTGCAGCAGCAGTTTCTGAGGAAGCTGCCGTGGCTTTAGTGGCTCCAGCCCATTGTTAAACTGCCAGCCTTGGGGCCAGGGCCCTGGGATCTGCCCTGCTGCACGGTGGGACAGAGCATCCACTGCAGTAGCCCTGCAGGCACTGGGGATCCCCTGTGCTTCGGAGGCCGGGGGTGATGATCTTCCTTATCAGTGCTTGGATCTCTTCTCTAGGATGAGCTCTGCCCCCATGCCAAAGGCAACTGAAAAGTGACTGTATCCTTCCAGGCTGTCTCCTGACCAAAACTGGACAGTCACTTACATTTGGCTGCTTGTCCCTCACTGGGGTACAGCTCTCTGTCTTGTTTCCTTCTGACCAAAATTTCTAGGAACTGCTGATACTTCTGTTGTTCTGAGACTGCTCTTGCCTCTACCAGTGTGTTTGCATTGGAGTAGGTCACCTTTACAGACACCTCTGAATTTCTAGACCTCTATCTTCTCAAATTTGTCTGAATGGCAGAAGTAAAATTTTCAACTCTGCTGATCCAGGCAGATTATATGGTAAAGATTTGCCTTCAGAGAAAGAAAAAGCATATAATTNATAAAATAAAATAAAATAAAAAGCTTATTGAGGAAAGGTTTTCATTACAAAGCATCATCAGGTTTCAATTTAACAAAACACTGTAGAACAGAAGAAAACGATGAATGCAGGCAGCAGCCCTGGGAGCATTCAGTGCTGATTTACTATGCAAGGACATATCTCCTGTAGAGTTAGATTATTATTTTTCTCTACTGTTCTGTCACACATTGTTTCATGTTTGAGATTCCTCACTAGTAACTGAGCAAAGGCAGAAAGTATTTACTTGTATTAAATCCATTATTTTATGTACTGGAGAAAACAAACAAAAAACGCTTGCATTGAAATCTCTTTGGGAAGAAAGTAAGTTCT
This sequence comes from Cisticola juncidis, assembly GCA_013400215.1. Classification (NCBI taxonomy): domain Eukaryota; kingdom Metazoa; phylum Chordata; class Aves; order Passeriformes; family Cisticolidae; genus Cisticola; species Cisticola juncidis. Next base: position 1,856,372 of record VXBR01000283.1, on the reverse strand, counting down.
TACATTGTTTTAATTGGGGTAGCTTTGGCAATTTGCAATCTGTACATAAGTCAAAACATTTTGACATTCATTTGGAGTATCTGACTCTGAGCTTATGCTTTCTTCTGTTGGAATATTTGCAATATGCTCATGGCTTTATACGCTACAATAACTTTCTTGTTTTGTCTTATGAAAATGAAATTAAAGTTCAGCTTGTCTTTTCTGTATAGAAAAGATAGAAGCTTCTGATCTAATCTGTTTGATTGGTGTCCTTCCTGAAGAAAACTGTCATCTTCCTTGTTATACTTACTCTCACTAAATATCCAGAACCATATTTGCTCATGGGCAGCTGAAGTACTGGTTGTGTTTGCTCCGTGTGAACTGGACCATGTGAAACAGCCTTGTTTCAGCACTGTGAATAACAGAATGTTGAATTAATATTATGGCCCCCTAACAAAATTGCTTTGATCTAAGATTCCAATATCTTTATTTTGTTACAAAGCCGTAATACTTGTTTAGCATTCTGTTATTCATTGGCTGAGATGATATTGATGGATTTACTACTAGTCCAGCTATGGAGTTCATGCAAGGGTAGAGTCAGAGAAATTAAGACAAATTTCAGTCCAAGTTTAAAACTATAAGGTGATGCAGATGGCAGAGCTGGTTATTTCAGTCTTTGTTATCAACATGCTGATTGTCCCTGCACCTTTTTCTCAACTTTGTTGGTTTTTATCACAGTGCAAGGCCAGATCCTGCCCTGGGGAAACCTGCAGTGTACTGGCAACCACAGGCTGTAGACTGTGTCCTGAAAAGGTGTATTTTTGAAAAAGAGCACCTGTTGGTCACAAAACATGAATTTTTGTTTAAGGAAAGCAATGATAGACTTGATAAAGGATAGAAAGATGAAGAAAAATAGACTAAGAGAGGTTTGAGTGTCCAAGCACAGTGTAGTGCTTTCACTAAAATCTTGATAATTTAACTAAACTCTGCTTGTGCACACAAGTAAGAACAACAATTGAAAGGAAAGAAAAAATAACAACTGCTCTGTGTGTCTTCAGATAGCCCATACATTCCTTATAAAATACACCTGGAATCCCAGTATATAAAATATGGTATGCACTAAGCCAGTAATAACCAAACAATTTAAGATCATGTAAAGTTTTACCATTTCTCTTTTGTTTCTTAAAATCAATTAAAATGTAATTTTATTTTAATAATATTGAATTATAATTTATAGAGTACTGTAACTCTGGATGGTGATGCCCACTAACAACAAAATGCAACAAAATACAACAAATCAAGATTCCAGAGCTCTTCAGAATGATCTCTTAAAATCTGCTGGAGACATGTTGGGGTCAGGCTTTCTCAGAGGCACTGCAGACTCCATTTCTTCCATCTCTGGCTATCCAAATAGCAGTGCCAGGCTGCAAGACATTGAAATGGTTTTCCTCCAGGCTGCAAGATATAGAAATGCTTTTGCTCCAGGCTGCCTCAGGATCCAGGCTCTCTGCAGACAGAGAAAACTGTCTCTGACATCCTCTGAAGATCATGGTCCAGCAAAGGGGTGGGGGCAGGATGTGTCACTCCCCAGCTCACCCTGTGTATTCGGAGGTGCTGCCCATTCCAGAGCTGTAGCCAGAACTCCTGGCCCAGCCAGGGATGCAGGGGGATGTGGAGATGGAGCCGAGCAGATGCTGTGGTCCTGCAGGGCTCTGCAGGGCTCTTCTGGTTTTGATAGACAGGGACCTGAGTATTAATGTTACACATAGTTGCAAGGATGAAAAACACCAAAAAGACCAGTATTTCATTAAGGAGTTTAGATTTATTGACTGCCTAGACCGAAGCTAGTTTTGTATTCACACTTTAAAACTTTTAATTAAGGTTTATACTTATACTGTCTAGCCATTCCCAGGTTAGTTTTATGAAAACATTAACCTTGACATTTTGACAACTTTTTTCCTTTCATTTAGTCTCTCATTTAAAATTGTTTACATTGTCTGTGATTTAGTGATTCCCTTGGTCTGCTTACACAACCAAGCCCTTTGAAGAGTGACAGCTCAGCCTGCCCAGTGGCAGCTCCCAGCACAGCATTTAATTCTCAGTTCAAGCAGAGCAGGGGAGCTCTAACTCTGTGGCACTGCACCAGCATCACACGGGATTTTGCAGGCAGAGGTGTGAAATTTGCCTCCACACCTGCACAGTGCACCTGTGAGAACAACACCACCCTGGTGCCTTCACAGCTCGGGGGACCCAGGGGACTGCAAAGGATGTGGGGCTCTCCCTCACCTTTTGGCCTTGGCAAGAAGCTCCTGCTGTCCCTCCTGTCCATGGATGCACAAGTCCTGTACCTCCCAGGGCAGTCTGTTTCTCTGGAAGATGCTCCAGCTTCTTCATGGGATGCCCTGAGCAGTTCCCAGTAGCTTCTGTCACGTGCTGGGACCAGGCAGTACAGCATGCAAAGACACCTGACAGTGCCACATGTTGATTTGGAAAGTCCACGTTCAACATTGTTGTATCAGGAAATGCCCCAAGTCTCCTAAGAATTTACTGCAAGACATAATAAAACCTTTCTATCCCAGCTCTCTGAAGATATTTAGGCAGAAACGTACGTAAACTGTGTGTTTACAGTGGCGCAGGGAGGTGCTGTGAGAGTCATACAGGAATGTTTCCATGGCTCACACCAGTTAATAAGCTCTTAAATTTTACTGACAGATTTCTTCTCAGCTGCTTTTCTATGCAAAGCTGTTGTGGTTACTAACTCATTGGAGCTCACAGGGGATGTGGCAAGACATTTGGGTATTAATGGGAGGAATCTGATAGACAAATGGAGGGAGAGAGAAATGAGGTCTCTCTCCAGGGAGACAGGAGAACACATCCACTCTTGAGAAAGGAATAACCCTCACATCTGCATCCCTGCATGTCTTTCTTTAAGACTGTGTTGTTTTGGGGAATTTCAATCCCACTGGCTGCATGTGAGAAACTAGTCTTTCAATTTTACTGGAAGAAAGGAAAATTATGTGTTTTGTTATTTGAAACAACAGAGAGAAAGTGGTAAGATGGCCTAATTCAGACCAAGCTTCTGTGGAAGGAAGGAAGGAAATCCTGCTGAAAGAAATTTCCAGAGAACAGAAATGCCTGCAGAGAAGCAGCAATGTAAATAGTGTGGTTGTGCCCAACCTTTCCTGTAAAAGATCCCTGCATGTCCTCCTGCTACTCTTGCAAATATTGTCCAGCGTGTTGCTGACTGGGTAAATTGAGGGCACTCTCTGGTTCCAGTTGTAGAAGTTCAAGATGAGAGCACTGAGTCTCTTGCTCTTACCAAAGGTGACTTTGTAACTCGAGCGTGGATCAGAAGCTAAGAATGGTGACATTTTACAAAGTAGGGCTACCCAAAATGTGGGAGATTCAGCCTCATGTAAGGCCAAGGGAAAAAGAGGGCTGGGGACTGCATTTTTAATACTGTTTGGGAATCCAGGTTCCCAAGACAGGCGAGGCACATCCTTGGGAGCATGAGGGAACAGTGAGGAGAGTGTGTGACCCTGTGTCACCACTTCCCTGCTGGAGATGCTGACAACATGTTCATAGCAGGAGCACAGTTCCTCTTCCTTCCCAGGATGGGGTGAGGCAACGGGGACCTGAGAAACCAAACAAACACCACTTTTACTCCACTTTTGCAATTTGAATTGCAAATACATCCCTCTGTTTGCATAAAGTAAGCATCTGAGGATTAACTGGAAAAGGATAAATGTGGGATTTTGGTATTGGAATTAGGGTTTAGAGAAACCTGATGAAGCAAGTAGTGTATAGGGCTTGATATAAAATAGGCCTGGCAATGAAACTGATAAGAGAAAAGCCCTTGGGAATCCTGGAATAGAAATCCTCATTGATCTCTTCTGGCACTAAGAAAGAAAAATGCAGGTCTACAAATTGACAAGCACTATGTGAGGAAAAAAATTAGATTACACTCCGGTGATAATCCCAAATCAAAAGGAGTTCAGAAGAAAGAGAAATGTCTAAGGCTTTTTGTTTATAAGTGAACTTTACAATCATGGATGCTATTCCCTGAGGACATGACTGTATCAATAATTCCAAAAATTAAATTTAAAAGGAAAAAAACAACCCAGAAGAACATATACACTGAGTTATTAATAAATTGTTTTCCTTGCCATGCAAAAGAAGGAAAAGACTGCCCAAAACCATCTTCAATAATTCTGTAGCATCCTAAGGTAACGCTCTGTGTCAGAAATGTAAATATTTTCCTCAGAGGAAAAAATTTTTTTAATCACTCTGAAGATTAGTGGTACTGATTTACCATTAACAATTTATTATTTATTAACAGTTTAGTAATATTAGAAAAATCTAATTTGTTTTCTCACATTAGTTTTCTTTTCTCACTTCGCCTACATTGGATTGCAAAATCTGGCCCAGCAAACCATCTTTTCAACACATTTGACCCTCACTGATAAGAATATTGATTTTGTTTTAAGGAATCTGGCCTGGAATGTAAGTTTACAGTATCTGATTCCCTTCTCTGGCACAAACCTTATGTATGAATTCGAAGCCTTAGTTTTTTAGGGCTCATTTTCCTTTTTTAAAAATATGACTTTTAAGAAGAGAGTTCACCTGCTTCCTCCTTCTAATAGCTGGAATTCTTCTGGTTTACAAGATGGATGTGACTGTGGCAAGTTTTCATACAATGTCTTTATCTAAGTATCTTTATAAAATTAAATAGTTCTTTTCCTGTCCTGGTAGTTAGTTCTTGGGTGCCTTACAGACTGCAATTGTCTGCTCTTTCAGTCTGTGTTTTCCTGTGCAAGACAAGATTTCCAGCCTTCTGTCATGAGTAAATGCTCCTCTGATCACCTCCATAAGCCCCTCCATGCCTCTCTTTTGATGTGAGCTCTTGCGTGCAGCATCCAGATGGGATTTCTCTCTGTTTTGTGTAAGAAGTTCCAGTAAGAAATTTTGCAGAAATGCTCGTCCCCTCAAGAAAAAAAAGGAATCTTTCTGAGCCTGTTCACTTATAAAAATATATAGGACAGGGACATGTGGTATCCCAACACCGTGTCTGTCACTGTGTCCTTTACCCCCAACACACAAGGAAGGTCCAGCTGAACAGCCAGCATTTCTTGGGGCACAGCATAAGTAAAATACAAAATCAAATAATATGGGAAAAAACCCAACAAATGCCCCCACAAAACAAACAAACAAACAAACCCCCAAATCCAAACCACCAAACCCAAAACTGTGTGTTAGTTGCTGTTTAGCTGTTATTTAGTAAGAGTTTAAAGGAAAAAAAAACCTCTTGAAACCAATTTGTGGTTTGAGCAGAAGGTAACCAAAGAAATTAACCTACTTTGTGTTGCTCTCCCCTCTGTCCTTGTCCACCTGTCCATGTTCTGCTCCCCTGTAGCTGCTGGCTGCAGGAACACACTCAGTAGAGGCAAAACTCGCCCACCCCAGGCTGGAAGGAGCAGCCCTTCATGGCACCCTGGCAGTGAGAAGGGCCAGCACATGAAAGCAGGAGGCTGCTGCCAAGGAGGAGCCAGGATGAAGGCTCAGCTGTGTGAAATGCTGCCCTTCTGCAGCAAAACAAACTCTGTGCTGGGCTGCCTGGGCTGTTTGACTCTGCTCTGTGCCAGGGGAAACCTGAGGGGATGCATCGAAATGCAGTCAGTGGGGCAGAAATTGATAGTTCTGGTCTGGAGCCAACTCTAGTCCCTAAGATTCAGGCATGGCCCACCTTGTTGCTGGTGTGGTGTGGGGCTGGGATAAAGGGGAAATATTAGGGGAAATACAAGATGTCAGATGAAGCTTTACAGGTGGGTGATACTTCTGGGGTTTAACTGAGGATATACAAAATACAATACAGTATTTGTGCAAAACTGTTTCATTAAAAGACGTTGTCTAGTGATTGCTGCTTTGATTTACTTTTTTTCTAAAGTTTATTTTGCACTTACAGTTTGTGAACTGGTCTGGCTTAGAGTTTAAGATGCTGGCAAAATGTCTCCAAATTGAAGCATTTTGTTGTGTCACTCCTTGTTTCTAGTGCCAAGATCACAGCTAGAAGGGAGTCACCCATGAAGATTTGTTCATGCAGCTAAGCAAATTTTCATGGATAAAGTTCAAAACAGAAAAGGTCAGTTATAAATATGTAATTTTGTATATTTCTAATTTTCTGACTTAAGGAGTTTTTGTGAAATAATATAAAAAGAACTTTTTGTTTGCTTTTTAAAGAGAGTTTTTTGTGGAAAATACTGTATAGAAATAAGGTTTTTTCTGAAATTGTCTAGAAACAAGCTGAATGCAAACATACTTAAACTTGAAAAAAAAGTGAGATGAATGAGGTGAGGATCTGGTATATCTAGTCTTTTGCTTCCTCCTAACTTTAGAGTACACAAAGCTTCATTTTTTGGGAACATTTAAAGCAGAGCTCCAAATTGGCTGCTAAAAGTTACCAGTTTTTTAACATGCCTCTGTACATCTCATTTCTGTTAGAACTCTCCTCTTTCTGTGTGTTTTTATTTAAGCAGTGGGTCTCCCAGAGTGGCTTTTGTACTTTGGAGGATCTTGTGCTAATAGTTTGCAAATGCCTGTGAATATCTCAATTTTTCAGAAAAGCTTGTTGGGTTGGAATTTTTGGATTTTTTTCTGGTTGGAAAGGAAGGCTCAGGTGCATCCTAATGGGTTTCTGCCTTGTGAGTATTTCAGACTTGCTGTAGTCTTTCCTTGATTTATGGAACTATCTCACAAAAGCTACAGTGAGCATATGTGTGGCTCAAATTCCTGCATTTTTTAAAATACCAAGAATGAATACATTTTGCTTGTCCCTTATGCTCCAATCCAAAAGGTTCCCGTGGGGTTTACATCAGGCCAGGTGCTGTTTTATGACAAACCATGTTCCGACCCATAGAGTTAATGGAATTAGCCTGGGAAAGGTTTTAGTCTGCTTTAAAGTCTCTGTTTTAAAAATACTTACTTTTAGCAGGGAGGAAACTGGAGTTGCCTGTTTTTTTAGGAGTGCTTTATTACTATTACCGTCAGTCCTAATCACTTGCCCTTCCATACTTTGCTGCATCTTTGTGCTAACATTAAATAAACATAAAACCCCACTTGGAAGCACAGAATAATAGTATTTTGCTTTCTGGATCCTACTCTGGATGAAGTTCCTGTCTACCTTACACTCCCAAGTATCTAATATCAGCAACACTGAGCCACAGGATGAATGTACCTCACCACAGGTTGAACAAAACTGCACTTTATCTTTGAATACAAAAATTACTCTCCTGTGGCAGGAGCTTATATAAAGTGTTTCTTGATGCTCTTTTCATGCCATGAACTCTTTCTTCTTCCACCAACAAAGTAAAGGTCAGAAAAAATGGATAGTAAACTGCAGTTATGAATACAAACACTAACTTCATTTGTGTGACTTCCCTTTTTGCAGAAACTTCTACCCAAAAAGTCAAAATTGAGGCCAAGATTTCTCAGAAAAGAGCAACTATCTTAAGTCTTGGCCCATTGTTCATCTCTTTTCCAGGCCAAGCAAATCTTTGCTACTAAATTATTTACTGGGAAGGAGAATCAGATTTATTCATCAGAGGAGCATTAGAATCCAACAGGACTGTGAATACATATTTAAAATGTTTACTAGTGTGTTGGAAGATATTCATTTAAAGCCTTTAGAGACTAGGTTGTTCATTACAACTTCAAATGAGGTTTGCCCTGTTTTTTAACTTTCCAGATGCTTGTCTTGGCTTTTTGTTCTGCCCTGAGTGTGTGGCTTTTTGTTTTGTGCTGAAGGTATCAGAAGCAAGATGTTATATGTGATAGGAGGTTACCTTATGCAGACATGGTGTGTGGTATTTTAGGCTTGAATTTATCCTTGTTGGATGATGGAAGGCGGGGGGAATTCCACTGAACTCCACTGAGGGGGAAGGAAATTCCAATTCTCCTTTCTTTTTAAGGCTGCAGTGTCATGGTTGCAATGGCTTTGGAATATTATCCTACTATGTCTGAGAAGCATTTAACAACACTGCACTGGATGCCTTGCTCATCACATCACTCTTGTGGATATTCTGCTCCTGGTACAATCAGAGATAAACAGTGCTAATGCCTCCTCATAGCTATTAGCATTTCAAAATCTTCCACTTCAAACAGTTCTTTCACATTTCCTCAATATTTTCAGGGTCTTCTTTTGGATTACTTCTCAGAATGGAACACAATGAAATATTTATTAAGCTTTCTGGAGAAGCTCTGGAGGCAGGATTTATTAATAGTGAAAATTCATTACTGATGCTGTTTTTCTCAACTGATAAGAGGTTTTATGCCTCTGTATGTTATATATTTACTTTTTAAAAAAAGATGACATAGCTTCCAACTGCTCACTACCAAAAACCCTCCTCTGGCCCCTGAGCTGGCAGAAGACAGAATCCTCTGTGTTTAGGGTTAACAGCTGAATCTCCTGACCTGTACCTATAAACTCAGCTCTGCTTATATCAGCTAAGGCAAAACAATTTAGTTTGCAGACTACATTGTTGGCAAATTACATTTGCCAACAATGTAGTCTGCTATTCACATATTTCTCTCAAGTCAGCTTCTGATTGTCTAGATCTGACTTCTCTTTTGGTGGCTTGCATCTTAATATCACTGCTTCACAGAAGTATCTCCATTCCCTCTGCCTGTGCCTCTGCCATTTAGTTCCCTATGTCCCAGTACAGCAATCCATGATCCAGCACTTCCAGTGGTGCATGATATGACTGAGATTAGGGGTATTCCAATTTTGCTGGGATGGAAATAGATGGGTTGTGTTATTGCTATGATGGTGGGCAGAGCTTCTCTTCCAGGAAAGCTAGATCCCTTTCAGAGCCTTTCGGAACTCCTAACCATAATTTTACATTCTTACCATGCATTTGAAGCACCTGTGGCTAAAGAAACACTTTCAGAGATTAAGTGGTGCAAAGCTAGCCCTTCCTGGTGGTCAGAAACTCTTTAAGTGTCATCTTGAAAACTCCAGACTATGGGGCTCAGGGCTCACCATGATGAGGTAGGGATTAAGGCATTTTTGTGAAACATTCTCAGTATAAAAGGATAACACAGTCCTCAAACACATTGATGTTAAATCTTTTGTTTTACATTGGCAATCCTAAGTATATAATTGCATTGCTTGTTGCATTTAAGTACAGTAAGTAAATCCCACATAAACCTGACTATTCTGAGTGCAAAGCATTTTAAGTCAATATTTCCAAAACAGCAACTCCCAGTGCTCCATCAAGAGCGTGATCTGAACAGGCTTTGCCTTCCTGTAACCTGCAGAGGATGAGAGAGTGGGCAGAGACCTGATCCTTCTCAAATCCACCTGACTCATCTGGAAGAGAAAAATAAAAGCATAAAGTGTAATAATGTTACAGGGGTACAAGCCAAAGCTTGGTCTTCCCTTCTGGTTTCTTTTCCAGATAATTCCAATAAATAACATCAGTTGTCTTCTTGTCCCTAAATTGCTTTCAAAATACACTTTCATCTAGTGAGAGGCACAGAATCCTTTTAGAAAGCAATGCCAGAAAACCATATGCTGCCTGGTTTTCATTAAAGATACACTCTGATGAAACCCCTCACCTTAAACCAAACCTTTTCTGTCCTGGGTGGGCTGAAGTCTGTACTTGATGATTGCAGTTGGTAAAACACAACCCACTGTGACATGATCAGATCCTAGCACATACAATCCCACTAGTTAGTCTAGTTAGTGATGGGAAATTACCTGCTAAAAGGAAATGTTCTGTTGTGCCCCCAAATGAATAATGGGTTACGGGCAAACCTATAGAAAATTTCTTTGAGAAGGACCTTGTTAGAGTGGCTGAACTGTCAGTAAGGAGAATGATAGGGGGGTTTGTTACCTATATGGACTATTATTCCAGCTCCTTGTTTAGTCTTGATGTTTGCTACCTTGTGGGCCTGATATTTTTGAGATTGTAGTCTGCTGGTAGCTGCATACTCCTTTCCTAAGGGAAAAGTTTCTTAGGAAAGCTTCTTCCCAAAACAATCTTGGCAAAACAGCTATCTTTTCCCAAGATGACCTTCCCCAGTAGTGTAGTAGCTACAGTCCCTCCCACGTGGGAGACCCAAGTTTTGACTCTCTCTGACCACCAGAAAGGCAAACACCACCTGGAGAAGATCCTTTTGGGAAAGGATAGCTGTTTTGCCAAGGTTGTTTTGGGAAGAAGCTTTCCTAAGAAACTTTTCCCTTGGGAAAGGAGTATGCAGCAACCAGAAGGCTACAATCTCTAAGGCCCAAAAATATCAGGCCCACACTACCTGTCTAACATTATTTTATCTGAGAACAATAGGTTTAGGTGGAATCCAGAGGCCTCTGTGCTTCTCCTCTCTTGTGGTGAGGGGATAAGGCATCCCTTTAGTAATTACCTTTGAAATTGCAAAAGACCAAAGCCCTTACCTCTCATTAGTGTCCAGATCTGTTTTGACTTATTTTTCTCGCTTTGTGTAGATTTAATTAGAATTTTAAAGAAAACACAGCTTTACGGCTGTGATAATCATCCAGGAATAATTTCTGACCCTCGCCATGAGTTTTGCTCTCCTCATTGAGGTGCAGCTCATTCCAAACCACTGCACTACACCTTCTCTTCCTTGGGCAAACAATTACCTCCCAGAATATTTCCACGCCGAGTGTAAGCAGCAACCAGGATGAGAGCTGTTAAGTGCATGGTGAGGAGAAACTCCCCTCCTTGGCAGTGTAATAAATGCCAAGCAATTCCAAATTAATAAATGATTTTTTCTAATTTTAGAAAATAAATGGACAGAATTTCGGGTAAACCAACAATCAAAGAGTCTGTATCGAGTCCGGGGATTGGCACTGGTGAACCTTAGCTGTGGCCTCTATCACACTGTAGCCTCCCCTGTTCACACTTTCAGTTCTGTGAGTCCAGTTTATATACAGTTTCTTTAGCGGGACTGAGCATTACTTCATGCTTTCTTAGTCCCTTCAGTTTTCCTTCATATTCATGGAGATTGATCCTCGCTGTAGTCAGTTGAATAGTTCTTCCGTGGGGAAATTAATATTGGATACGACTTCTGGGTGTGTCGTTCTCAGTCCCATCTCGGGAGAGGACCCATCTTCCTCGGACCTTCTCTCCTTTTCTCTTGCAAATTCGGCCGTCCCCCAGTTCCCAGCAAGGGTCGTTCTCCGATTCCCGAATCTGTCCACCCCCAGTCTCGTATGATTTTACCATTTATTTCAAAGGGCACAACTTGCTTTATAAGATACATACATTATAAACATGCATTATCCCACACCGTTTGTCACAGCAGGCTGTTCCCAGCCCGCAGCTGCTCCCATCGGCGGTGCCGGGCGCTGCCAGCCCGGCGCGGACCGGCCGCCCACAGCTGCAAGGAGCCGGCGCTGCGGAGCTGCTCTGCTGCCTCTTGAGCCTGCAGGAGACAAGTTATTACCATGGAAATGAGATAAGGTCTGAGATAATTGCACGCTGAAATAAAACTCAACTGGACTGCTCGTGGCTGGAAATTTTAAGTGTACCTTTCTACCTCAAATTTTTAAAAATATTTTCTTAGTCTTTTTTTTTTCTTTCCACCCAATAGCATTATCTCTGAAATGAACCCTTATGTTATCCAGTTGTAACTATTTTGGACCTGGAACATTTTGATGCCTTGCCTTTCTCCTCTGCTGGTTATCATGAAACCTCTATAAAGAGGTAATAAAATTGCTTTGAGGAGAATATGAATGTGAATCCGTTTGACCAAAATAATCTAGTACAGTCACATTATTCCTTTTTCTCTAAGAAAAAGTAAAAGAAAATGCCTTTGGCTGAGACCTTCTCTGCTCCTACTTGGTCTGGCCATGCCAGAGGTTGGGTGGCTCTATTTAGGAGATCCTTTTGGCTCTGGGTTAGTATCTTTGTTTTCTGTTCCCAGGCATCTGAATACAGTGTGGAGAAACTGAGTAAAAAGTGATCTTCTGCTACATTAATCTCTGCATTAATCTTCTCCCTCCAGAGTAGAGCATAAAAACCCAAGGAGAGAAGGAAATATTCATATGATCTCACCAAGGTGTGGTATAATCTTAAGGATCCCTTTTAGTAGCCTAAAGTGTTTTTTCAGTACTCAGTCATCAAACAGCCTTTGTTGGAAGGGAGAAACAGCTGCAGAGAAAGACAAGCAAACAGCAGCAAATGTCTCCTTTGTTTCTCAGATTTAAAGGTCAAAGTCAGGCCTTGCACACTTGCTTTGGATAAAATCCTGTCTTTCATAGAAGTCTGGGATGACACTGTGTGCTTACACCCAGGAAAGGTGCCTGGAGCAGGGCACAGGGCTTGTGCTGGGTGAAGTGGTGGAGCCTCAACCAGAGAGCCAAAGGACACGTGCCAGCAGCACTCAGGAGTGAAGTCTTTGTGCTAATAACAGTGGGAGGCCTGTGTGCCCCACAGGTACACAGAACATCCAAAGGGACACAGGCTTGCATCTTCTGTCTCTGCTGGAGTAAGCATTTCTGGCTGAAGGCAGGCACAGGAGGGCTCTTCTGCTCACCACACCTGTGGTCCTGCTGCTGGGGGCAACTGCCATTCCTCTTGCCAATTCGTTCTTGTCTGGAAGATCATTATTGAAAATTTTTCCTCCCATTTCCTCAATGGTGGCTTTGTTCCTGAATTTGTGCCCTTGGGTAATTTGAAGACTTCCCATTTTCAGCCTTAAGACTTTCATGGGCAGTTAATAACCCTTTGACTAAATCAGGTAGATGACACAAAATCATAGCTACAAAAATGCTTTATACTCTTAACATTAAAAAATCCTATGTACTGAATAATTATTCAATTGAAATGTTGAATATTGAAAGTAAATACCAATGTAAGCTCAGTCTGAATGCTAGTCCATCTTGAGATATAATACAAAACTTTTCCAGAAGATTGCCTGAACTGAGTCTTTCTTTAAATACCATCTTTCTTGATTTCTAATGCTACTGGTTCAAAATTGCTGCTTGTTCTTGCTATCCAATTTCACAACACCCCTTCAGTCTGATGCCTTTCCTGCACCAAGGGAATTGCTAGGGGATGCATTTGCTTTTTTTTTTTTTTTTTTTTTTTTTCAGAACAACCCCAAAGAAAAAAGGTAATTCTACAATTTGGTCACCTAAGATACCTACAGTATTACAAAGTTTAATACAATAGATCTTTAAACTTGAAGAAGTGATATTTGAAAGACAGATGAGATGTTTCAAAGAAAAGTGGCTCCATGTGATGAATAAGGAATGTGTTCCTTTGGAACACAGTGTGGCTTGAAACATATAGCTCTCCCAACATCTGAATCATCCTCTGGGTGTGATGATATCCAGAGGATATTGAAACATAGACAGAAAGAAGAAAAGTCAAACAATAGAGGCAGAATGAAAGAAAAATGAACACTAAGATTAATATTTCAGCAGTCTATTTAAAACCATGTTATTACAGTGCTTGAGGCATTAAATTTGCTGGTCTGACTAGTGTGGGAAATCATTTTACTTTAAACACTGTGCAGTCTTGGAGAACTTGCAGAAGTTTTCAACCAAAGTAATGCATTATGCATCTGAATTGAACAGAAAAAAAGTGTAAATTCCACATAAAATAAAAATTGATGGAAGCATAAAAATGCCTGGAATTTAAAAATAAATTATGAAGAGCATTCAAGGAGATTAAATCATGTAAAGAAAGAACAGTGGAGACAAAGCAAACTTTACAAAAAAAACAACTGGGAATTTCATCACAAGATTGCTCAAAGATGTTTAGGATACACTTTTCCCACTGGCTAAAGTTAATCCACAAAACAAAAGCTAAATCATCTACTTTCAGGAAACCAGAAACAGGGCCAGTGTCTTGGCAATTCCAGTCCTCACTGTTACTGATTAACAGCAAGGTACATATCTTGGCTTCCAAAGAGGGCTGTGAATGCTGATGTCCTCTGCTCAGATTGCCTGCTGTGGTAAAGGAGAGGCTGCTGGAGGGCTGAGCTGCAGTCTGCCACAAATCCCAGCAGAAAGAGATTCCCCACCTTCCTCATTCCCAAGGAAAGATGACATAACAGTGGCAATTATTAAAATGCATGCTGGTCCACCTTTTTCAAAATGCCTATTTATATTACAGTGAGGGTGGGGGCAGAGATCTGATGTATTCATCAAACATGGGAAATAAATGGTATTAGAAACACCCTCCTGCAGGTGCTACAAACTGATTCTTAGTGCTGATCAAGAAGGAGCTTATCTCAATCTTCTTTAAGATTTGGTGTTTGGGAACAGTATGATTTCACTTCTCTAGGCTCCTTTAGATGTTGTGTGATTAAGTGTAGTCCATTATGGTTTATTATGTGACTCCACAACAGAAACCCTTTGTTCCTTCCCTTTTCCCTCGCTCCTTCTCTTTCCCCAAACTGCCAAGGCAAGCTGTTACCTGGGTTCTGTGTGTCTGGGCAAGCTTTCTCAAGGAGAGCTGGAAACAGAGACATAGTCTTGGTTATGATGTGCTGTAATGAGGTGTTTTCAGGTTTTCCAATTGCCACTTCTGTTCCTTTGCTGGCCAGATGGCCCATTTGAAACCATCTCATCCGAGTTATAGCTCCTTGCTGTCAGCACTTGCTTTCTGCCTGAACTTCCAAATACAGCCCTAGAGTGATATCCAACCTTTAATTTTTGAACACAATATAGTTATTATTCACCTTGCAGTTTGTTCTCTGATGCAGGATTTTTTTACAGTGTCTGAGTATGTTTTGAACCTTCCTTAAGGAATTCTTCAAAGCATTTTCCTTATCTTTAAAATTTTTTTAGTTTCTTTCTTTTTCAGAGAACTTTGTTTCACAGCTTTGCTAAGATCTGATTGTGGAACAAAACATTAGCAGTCATAACCACTGTGGTACTGAAGGCTTTGTAGCCTAATTAAAAGTAAACTCAGACTGGAGACAGTTTGGGTTGAACACCCCTGTGTTCACTTCATTAATGAGTGCCCAAAGTGTCTCTCTGAACAGGACTTGCCTCAGTGCCATGGTGGATCAGGTTGTCCCGTGTTTGAACAGCCCACATAAAGCCAAAGGGGGTTTGCAATCATAATGGGCTGGCTTGTGGCTGGGACAAACTCTCCTCCCTGATCAATCCCTTCTGCCTCAGCCACATGGGAGCTCTGTCCTTCCCCATGTACCTGAGTCTCCTCTTGGGAGGAGAAGCAATGCTCGCAAGGAGAGGTGACAGTATTTCCTCACTTAAGGGTAGGGCATGGAGAAGGCTTGACCCTGGAGACCAGGACAGTAGGATAAACCCAGCTCATGCTGAAGTTATGGCTTAAGTTCAATAATCAATATTTCCCATGTGCTTAATGTCTTTTGTTAGAGTAGAACAAAACAAATGTTTTGTTTTATTGAAATTAACAAAACAATGCAAATACACTAGTATTTGTATTATATCAATGCCTAATTGTGGAAACCCCAGTCAGTTTGTTCCACTCTGTTCTCTGACTTAGAGATTTTATTTCCTTTCATGAAACTAAATTCTACATTTCATGCAAGGAAAGGAAATCTTGAGATTTCAATGAGTATTGATTTGGCAAAGTTTGGTCCATTTCACTCCAAAAAAAACTGCTCAAAGATTGCTCCCTCCACACCTTTCTACTCGGCACCACCCTTGTGCTGGTGCCACCACCTCAGCAAAGAGCTGCTTTTGCTGCTTCACATAGGGTTAGGCTTGAAAAAATCACAAAGTCCAGAGCTCCAGGGACACTGCAACTACAAAAGGCATGCCAAGGGGAAAATGGCACTGCCCCAACATTGCTCCCTCCACACCTTTCTGCCTGGCACCACCCATGTGTCAGCAAAAAGCTGCAGTATTCTTACCTCTCCCTTTCATATCTTTAGCCATCTTTTTTTGTCTAACTTGTGCTCTTTGCTTTAATGATCCAAAGACTTGGGACAATGTGCATATCTGGAACGGACCAGCATGTGGCTTTTGACTATTCCTCTGATGTATTGTTACCTGCAGAAATTGCAGCAAGGATTATGAAATAAGAGAACTGTAGAGTGTGAGAGGTTAGAGGTAATCTTGGCACTTGCAAAGAAATCTCCATTTCAGTTTAAACTAAGCCAAGAATCCCCTTTTGCCGGCCCTTATGCAACCTCTGTTTTCACCTGAAAAGATCCAGATCTAAAAATAACGGAGAGGGGAATGTCAGTGTGGGATTACATAGTGACTTCAATATTAAAAATATATCCAGGGTGATTATGAGCATCTCTGAAAATACCTGCCATGTACCATCTTAAATGCCTATTTACCCTTTTGCAAGTTGGAATTTCTCCTGTGGTAGATCATTGGGCTGAATACCCAGGGGCCTGGGTTAAAGCTTAAACAGGAAAGACATCAAACAATGAAAATGCCAAAGCAGGTTTGCTGAGTGGAAAGTTGTTATCTCTGCATGTATGGCTTGTAAAGTTTTACACAGCCAGCAATAGATGGTTCATCTCAAATGCTTATCAATATGTCTTTTTGAAGACATAAATGCCCATGGGTTTAGCATTTGGAACCTGGGTCTCTAATCCTCCTCTGGGGGGTTTATTTTGCAACCCTGAATATTTTCTGTGCTATGTTCACTTCAATGTTTCAGGGCAGAAAATCATCCAGGATACTTCTTCCCCATTGTACGAACTTTTTTGCCTTCAGGTGTTGATAATTTATAAAAGGAGGTTTGAGTGGAACTTGTGAAAAAATGGCAAATGTTTTGCTAGATATGGTAGAGCTAGACTGTTCCAAATCCCAAACATAATTTGTTACAGAGAACAAGTACGTATCATGTATGTTTACAGTAGGATTAAATCTAAAACAAATGCACTGAAATTAGATAACATAAAAGTAATGAAAAGGTTTTCATTCCCAAAATTCTACAAAATATATATGATGTTTATATTGCGGTTCTGTATTTTAGCAAATAAGAAAAAGCTTGTGGGATATTTGGATCATGAAAGACTAAAAAATACTAGGTAACTATAACTTTATGTATCAATAAATACTTATGCTTTTAAAAGACCTTGAGAGCTATTGTTGATTATGAAAACATCAGTTGCTGCCCAGAAGAACAACATTGGAAACACTGATTCAGTAAAATGTGCAACATAAACCCCTCAGAGTAATAAACAATGTAATAAAAACTGCCAGTGCCATAATTGTTTAAAAGGTGCCTTCAAACCTGAAGCTGAGACCGTATAGTTAGAATAATGACTGAGGATGTGAGAAATTTATGGTGGTTCCTCCGCTTGCCTGTGGATTTTCCATGTGACCAATGGTCTGTCTCTGTGTAGCTCATCTCCCTGAATGCTGGCTCAGAGTTCCAGCTGAAGTGCTGCTTCCTGAGGTTCCCATCTGCCAACCAAGTGTGTGCAGGCTTTTTATTTCACACTTGTACGAGGTTTATACTATCAGCTTCAATTAAAAAGATCAGATCTCATCTATTTTTTATTTTGCATGTGTGACAAATGCGCACAGCTTCACTGGCAAACAAGACTTTGTGAAGTACTGAGAGCTTGACTGGGTCCCAAAATGGGGATAATACTCCTTTCTCTCTTTGTACTGAAGATAGTACCCACATTATACTGGCGACAAGTGTTTTTAGGTGGTTCTGGATAAAGGTTTATTTTCCTACTGAAGTGGTACTTATTCATGCAAAATATTTTCTAGCTTGAGTTCAGCTTGCTGTTACTCACTGCTGTGTGCAGCTCACTGGGCTTGTGCCTGTGGCCACATCTCCCTGGCCAGAGGGAAAACACTGTGGTGGTAGCAGGGGAGGCTCTCCCACTGAACGTCCAGCCCCTGCTCCCTGCTGGTGGCACTGCACATGAGGCAGGGCACACTTGTAAGGAAGGTATTGAAGAGGAATTGCTGTGAAAGGGAGACTCAGGATTAAATTACATCTGTACCTGCAGGTGCTGCTGGGGAAAAATATTGCCACTGACAGAGACGTAGCTGGGTTTGATCAGAGGAAAAAGCATTGCAACAACTCAAATGGCCTGTTCTCTTAACTTGTCACAGCTGATTCACCGACTGGCAAAGATGTGTTAAAATATTTGGTATATTCTTTCTCCAGCTGTGGATGATATCTTAAAAAAATTAAAATGTCATTTGTCTCAACATTTTCCCCAAAGAGTTACTGCCATTAAGATTTCCATGGCATTTGCAATAACTAAAAATAATGTAGGAGTTCACTTACATATATCATGAATTAATTTGTGGCCAGTGCGAATCAGCTAAGCAGATTCTGTTGTGCAAGAATAATAATATGAACAAAAATTTTAAATTTCCACTTCAGGACCTTGTGGATTTAGATTAAGGCTGTGTTGATTCTTTGACTTTTTTTGTGTATTTCTGACTCATTGTCACTTCAAGCTGTCTGATAGAAATGCAAATCTTGGCACCTGTTAAACATAAGCAGTAGCAAACTGGATTTCTGTCAAAATAAGCAGTCCAATGATTCCTCCTGAGGAATTCCTCCTACCTCTGCTGAGGCAGACATGGCAGTGGTAAGAAGGCTTCCACCAGCTGTACAAGCATCCCATGAGAGGGAGAGAGCTCAGGCAGAATTACTGACCTCAGCAACAACAGATTTATCAGTTTCTGGTCATATCATATATGAGAGTGAATAGCAGGCTGCTTTAGGCTTGCCTAGTAGGGGGATGCATTTTGAGAGCCCATACACAGGACACCTCCCAGCTCCTCACTCTGATGTGAGAGGTTTGCTGGTGAGCCTCACTGCAGGGGCTGGGTTTGTTACTTTCTCACTCCATTTAGACAGCATCCTGTATGCTGTCTTCCTTTCACATGTGTGGAGGAAGGGCATGAAAGCAACCAGCACAGGGTCTCAGAGCCCTGTTCAAATGTGAGGATTCAGGCTAAAAGCAAGAGCAATATTCCTTCTGTCAGGTCCCCCCATGGAAGAGGAGCCTGTGTGGGAGATGGTCTAAGGGATGTGATGGAGAAGGGGCAAGGGATGAGACAGGGAGTGTCTGGCGGGCTGGAAATGTGCATTTTAAGTATGCTGTTTCACTGTGCTTGAGAAGCAGCTCTGCCTGGAAAACAATGAGTTACAGAGTGAGGAGCTGTGAACATGTGAAGTCTAGACTAGCTGAGCTCACGTGTGTGAGGTCAGTTGTTATCTAAACATACAGCAGTAGCTGCCTTTAGCAGGAAAAAATAGTGAGAACCTGAGAGACGTTGGAGATAGGAGGCTTTCTGCAGCCTTGTGTGGAGGAGGCCCTTCAGGAATTTCCTCCATACCTTAGGGCTGTAATGCTTTTAGTGCCAGAGCAGAGGCTGCTGGTGACCAGGAATGGTTCCTGGGGCTAAAGAGGCTCCTCTCACCAGACTGGTGGCCATCCACTTCAGCATCTCCCCTCTGCAACACTCAGCAACCTAAAACTATGAATACAGTGTTATTTTAAAAGAGGTTATGAAAATGAAAAATCAAATTATGTTGGTAGATTGCTTAACTATTGAAAGGGTTGTGAAATTAATTATAGTTTGAGGAGGAAATACTGTATGTCGTTCTGTTTACCTACACTGCTAGTGGTACTTTTTTTAAAATAGTGAATGGCAAGTTAATTACTTGTCTTTTAAAAGTGAGGTTTCTGGATAGAGGTTTCAGCCAGTGTTTCAGAAGCAAACAAACTTCTGATTTATCTCCAGACAAGTCTCAGTGGAAGGACTACATGTGGCTGAATAAGAGGAATGTAAACAGAGGAACACATGAGAATTTGTAGGGCATTTTGCTGCCAGCAAATTTTGGTTGATGGTGATGAGATTAAAGAGAAGTAATCCTACTTAATTTTTTAAACTAAGGAAAAAATAGCCAGTAGGGAACAGTATTGTGTTTTGCTGGACACTTCCCTTTCCCTTGAACACTGAAACCAGGAACCCCCCAACCACTTTCAGGTGAATTTCAGTGTCCTTCAGGAAACCCAGCTTAGTGAGCCAAGCAGTAGTGCTGTAGTGTAGCTCATGGTCTCTTTAGCTGGTTACAAATTTCAGCAGTGAGTTAGTGTGACAGTGGGGTCAGCCTGCAGGAAGCAGGTCAGGGATGCTCAGTGCTCTGTCTGCAGGACCCTGTATCAGAGAGAAGGGCACAGAAAGCAGGAGGGATGAGACATCTTGCTGGGGACCACTGTGTCACTGGTCCATGCTCGCAGGGTGAGGTGTGTGCTTTGGGTGAAATTGGTATTGGGAGAGGCAGGAGGCATCCTCATTAATCCACCTATCAGTGACATAAGAGTGGAACACTGGAAATGCAGTAGGCACATATGCGATCTCCTTCATCCCTGCTTGAAGATTATAGTTGTATCTTCTTTGGAAGAGTCTTTGCCAAGTTTAAGTACAAAAAATGCAAACACAGGCAGTAATTTAGGATCCCGAATACCCTCTTTAAATGGCTGCAAATTACTGTAACATTTATTCCACAAACAACATAGAACCAGCAAGATTCAAACAGTTGCCTTTAGTCCAGAACACCCCATGTCTCCTTCTAAAACACTTGATGGCTGTGGAGAACTGGAGAAAAGGAAAGCATCAGTCTTGACCTAATACCCTTTTCTGACTTTCCACTATTGCCTAATGCTTTCCCAGAAATGAA
This sequence comes from Cisticola juncidis, assembly GCA_013400215.1. Classification (NCBI taxonomy): domain Eukaryota; kingdom Metazoa; phylum Chordata; class Aves; order Passeriformes; family Cisticolidae; genus Cisticola; species Cisticola juncidis. Next base: position 1,835,751 of record VXBR01000283.1, on the reverse strand, counting down.
TCATTGCTTCCTTGAGGCTCTTCCACTCCAGTGAACTTGTAGTATTAGGCCTGATATGATGGAAAGGTCCAGGGAATTGGCACTGAGCCAGGGCTGTTCCTCACAAAAGCTGTCATGATCCTGTCTGTTGTCATGGGACACCACTTATTTTCTCTGGATACACTTTTGGGCAAGATGAAATGTAAGCAGGTATAGCTTTAGATGGTTTAAATTTAGAACTGATTAAAAACCTACTTTCACTTGTTCTGCTGGTAGCCTAAGATATTACTTATTTTTTCCATAAAACAAGCTCTGGGTAAGAACTATCTATGATTGTGACTCAAAATCTGGACACTAAACAATTACTTCAGTGAAGATTTCAGTGTGGCATTTGACACACTACAAATTGCCTGGCATATATAATCCTATTAACTGGAGTGGAGGGATGAGATCCTTTGATGCTTAGAATCAACAAACACTGCACACTAAACACTGCTTATCTCAGACACTAAATAGGCACTGAGAATTGAATTGGCTACCTGACTCACCAGAGCAAATACAGATAATACCACATGTTCTGAAAATATCAGAGTGAAATCATGCTGGCTGCTTTTCCCAAAATATCTCTAAAACCTGTTTGTTTGTTTTTTCTTCCATAACTTTTGGCTTGCTTGCTTTTACTTAATTCTAATTAATTTTTTTTCTTCATGTTTGTCCTGGGGTGACTTCATGATGCCTGTATCCCCAGTGATCTGTTCTGTTTATGCTGGATATTAAGTTCTGCACCTTTAACACTGGTTCTGAGAGAGAAGGGAGGAAAAAAGAACAGATACTGCCCTTCCTTCTTCGGAGAGACTGCGAGAGAGCTGGGGACACACCCAAGGACTCTTTCCCTCTCTCTCTAAGAGCCACAGAGGGACCTTCTGGACTCTCCATCTCTTCAGACCAAGGAAACGTTCAGTGGAACCTGGTTTAATACTGTGAAAAACAAGGTTCACTTTTGTTAAAGTTTTAAAAGTTTAATAATAAAAATATGACAATAAGAGGCATAATAAATCAAAAGTTACTGATGTCTTTGTGCCTGGCATTCTATCCCAAGGCACCCCTTGCTAACCAAGGATCTTCCCTTAAAAACAATAAGCTATTGCATATTCATAAATCTTATACATGTTTCAAACATTTCTTTTGACTTTGAGTGTCTCTGCTTAATTTCAGGGTTTTTTTCTCCATCATTCCATTCTGTAAATCAGTTTCCACAAAGTTTCAAATTCCTTGATAAGGGAGGCAATAAATTCTTCCTTTTGGGATTTTAGTGTCTACTGCTGTTATCTCTATCCAGATAGGATGATGTGAAGAATTTCTTAATTGTCTTCTTCATTCCCTGAGCTAGTTACCAAAAGCATTTTACATTACATAGTTTCTATTCTAGTATTATGCTATAGCCTAAAAACTATATTATCACATTATTAAAATAAACTACATTAATACAGCATAACTTTCTAACATAACACAGATAGTATTCATTTTATTATTTGCAAAAAGCCAATAATATAATATGTATTTATAAAAATATTATTATTTTTTTCCTGTTTGTGAGTACTTTACTTGTTAAAAACCAGTTTTTTCCACTTCTCTTGAAGGAGGTTTTTCTCCTGAACAAGTGGAGGGAAGGGCCGCTGAATTTTGCCCTTTAGGGAATCATCCCTTTGGAAGTTCTCTTCCAAATTTGTCCCAAACCAGGACAATGTTGCAATATTAGCAACCTTATGTCACTTCCTAAATTCATGCCAAAGATATTACTTCCTTGTTTTTCATCTCAAGTGAAATGGAGACCTTGCTTAGGTCTGACATGCTATAGAAAATAGTCTTTCTGAAAAAAAATGCTGTAGTAAACAAACCCCAACACATTTACAGCATCAAGCTTGCAGAATGTGGGGAGTAACAATTGAGAGTGTCCTTTGCTGTCTTTCTTAGGTGCTACTGTGCACATTTGCTGTGCACTTAATTGAAACTGCTCTGCAATTAATTGAAGACACTATGAACTTCACTATTAATGTGAAGACACAATGAACACACTTTGTGTGTTCACATAGTCCTTTTCTCAAAACATGGTAATATGCATTTAATAAGGATTTTCATGCATAGTCTCCTAGGGATTTCAATGTGATAAATTTTTTAACTGCAGGTTTATCTTCCATTTTTTTCTAAGGACATAACTGGCACCAGTGCAAAGCTGTCTATATCTGGATAGAAGATATCTAGAAGGAAACGGCACCTCTCTCCTTCAGTTGTTGATTCTGATCTCATCTTACTTCTATACCAATGGGATGCATTTTTTGCAATTGTTCCCTGCCTTCATAAAATTTCTCATCTTGCTGTTTCACAGTTGATATTTGTAGGTTGAAATGAACTGCTGGGCTCATATTTATCAATGTGCTCCTGTGAAGAGCAAACACTTGTTCAAGTCAATTGGCTCGTGCTGCCTGTTCTACTTTAAGAGAACTCTGAACCCAATAAATCAAAGCAAAGCAAATACTGTAAATCATTGAGGTGATACACAGGGTTTATATGTTAGTGGCAAATAGTACCTACATCCTAGGAAATATATTGAGAATCATAAAACCTTAATTCAGTCTGGAAGAGACCTCCAGAGGTCATCCACTGCAATACAACCCTCACTTAAAATGAGGTCTGACTAGATAAGGCTGTCCAGAGTTATGTCCAATCACCATCCTGAGTGCAGTGAAGCCTGTGGATTGTCCCAGAACATCTGGGACATCCCAGATTTGCTGCAGTGTGACCAGTGACTGTTTGCTTTAATGGCGTGAAACAGGATGCCTGGGTGAGCTTCTGAATAGATAAAGGAATAAAACTCAGTTAAATATAAGAAAAACTACACTGCAGTTTGTTCTTGGAGAAAAACACAAGGATAAACCCTGAACAAATTTAAATTGTGAGGATGTAAAACAAGGGGGTGTTGATAGATGCTCTGAGTTCTCAAGCGCTGAGCTGGCAGAATGTGAAAGTTAACTCTGTAGGTTACAAATTTTTGCCAAGGAACTTCAAATCCTTCCTGGAAAACTTGCCTTTAAGCTGCTACTGCGAGCTGTGGGCATTTATTCTGGAGAGAACCCACAGTGTTTCTAATGCGTTTTGTTGCATGTGGTGTGCATCTGCCGTGGTGTGATGTAATGTAACATGGCATGTGGTGTTATAAATAGAATGATGAGATCTTGCAAAAACCTGCCTGGCAGGCAAACTCCCTGTCTTTCCTTCTGAAAGGCTTCCTGAGCTCTCCACTACCCCTCCCTCTCTTGTTAAGTACCTTCCACCCCAGCACCCTCCTGCTCGGGTTCCCAGGGAGAAGTTGGGATGGAATGGGTTTTTCTCCCAAATTCCTTTTTCTCGTCAGCAACACAGCAAGGATTTCACAGGGGAGTGTCTTGTTGCTCTCATTTGCTGCCTCTCCTTTCATCTGTTTCTATGCATTTCTAATTTGCTCAGTGCTATGGGCAAAATGCTAATTTTAGCAACCTTGTGTAATTACTCTGAAATCACTGGGGTTAATGCATGTGCTCAGTATAGCTCCAATCAGAATCTGGCCTTATGTTGTCTTAATATTTTTAGCTTTTTTTTTTTCCTCCCTACTGCCAGTAAATTAAATCTCTGTGGCTTTCATAGTAACACTAATGTTAGAATAATATTCAGACATGATTTAAAATAGGCCAGGGAGTGAGAGTTACCAACAGGACAACATGGGAGCAATTCCCTCATCTTTCTGGCAGGGATGCTGGTCTGCAATTTTATGGTCCCCAGCATGCTCTCTGGAAGAGTGATGTGTTACTATATTTATACCAATCTGTTAAGAATATTGCTTTACCAGCATTTATTTCTAGAATTGTTTGTGTTTCCAGGCAGGCTTCTCCTCTGACTGTCTAAGCAAGAATAGTTTGTTTTAGCAGCATCTTGTATAAGAGTTGAAGGTCATATCAGTTGCCTGATAAGAGTCATTAGTCTAAAGCCTCAGCTGTAAAACTGAACTTATCAGGACTCTCTCTTCTTATACGCTTCATGTTCCAGTGTGTGACAAAATACACAGAAAGGGATTTAAATGTATTTTTCACTATCATTTTTTAGGTTTTTTGTGTTCACTTTCTGTATAGACTGAAATGATATTTCTGAAACTCTGTTGATAGAAACATTAGATATTAGGATTTTTTTTTTTCACAGAAAGGATTATCAAGCATGAAACAGGCAGCCCATGGAAGTGGTGGAGTCACCATTCCTGGAAGTGTTCAAAAGAAGTGTGGATTTGGCACTTGAGCCATGGTTTAATTGTGATCATGGTGGTGATGCTGGGCTGGCAGTTGGACTTGGTGATCGTAAGGCTCTTTTCCACCTTTAATGATTTATATTCAGGCATATAAATACTTTGACATGGTGTGATTTCCTGTTGTAAAGCTTGTTGCTTCTGTGGAGTAAAATCCAAACATATTGTGATACCACTTCCTGAAGTCTTAAATGGTTTTGAGACAACAGTTGTCAAGTCCATACATGGAGACAGCGGTTTGGGGGCATTCACTCTCCTTTGGCTGAGCCACATGGGGAAACTGTGCATGCAGCAATGACTGAGATGTTTCACGATGGAGATGTTGCATCAGACTTGGTGTATTTCCTGAAGGGTGAGGAGAAGCAGTCAAATGTAGCAAATAAATAATTGGTTTGTTTAATCACTTCCCATTGATTGTCCGTCCATACTTAAGAAAACATTAACCAGGGAAAATGTTAGCACATGAATGGTGCATTGAGTTAAAACTCATTGTGTTTGGCTCAGTAATCTAGGCAAAACCAAAACAGATTCAGCCTAAAGCATGATAGCTCTTGTTAAATTTCACAAGTCATGAAACATTTGAAATGCTATAGTGCTACAAATTAAAAGCATGTTTATAGGCATGATTGGAGGCATTATCAGGACATAGTTTTTAGTAAAGTCTCTCTCTCTTTGTTTCCACTTAATCTTTCCAGCTATGCTGAAGTATCCTTTATTAAATTTTGTCCTGTGTGGGATCACCCTGCCTCTAGTTTTGTGCATCTTGCATCCCCATTTGCATCTGGAAGGTAATTTGCTTTCTAGTTACTTTGAGGGCTGTTGCTTGCATCCAGATTTATTCTCCTCCAGCTCCAAAGATTTATTTCTGTCTGCAGTACAAAAAAGAAATGAGACTGAGCAATGCAAGAAAATGTTGCTCCCCTTTTCATCAAAGAATATTTTTTGCTAGATCTAAATGTGCGCTGCTCGTCAGAAACAAATGGGTCTTGTGTTGGCTGCAATCCAAAGCATGTACAGCAAATTCTGGACTTTTGCAATTATTTAACTGATAGACAGGAATTGAGATAACTGAGGGTCTTTGACACTACTTAAGGAGCAGAACAAAATGCTCTACTACAGTAGAATGGACTTGAAACACATTTGGTCTCAAATGCCCCCCATTTGAAGTGAAAATACATGATAAAGTATAGAAATACTGAAAGAAAATGCTTATGAAACGTGTGAAACCCCTTTTAATCACTGTGGTATCTTGTCTTTAATTGCTGATGGATAAGCATGAAGGGTGGGCTAAATGGGCTAAGTAGATGCTGTTGGATTTTTGAATCCTCAATGTTTATTTAAATTGCATTTTAAATGTGTAACTGTATTGAAGCTGGGATTCAGCAATGTGACAGAATTTGAATTCAAGCATTGCTTTAATAACCTCCTGGTGTTAAGGGATACTTTCTAGAGTAATTTGAATAAGTTTTGTGAAATTACTCAAGGCTTATTTTTGTTAAAAGCCTTGCAGTGGAGCATACAGATCAGCAGAAACTCTGAATAGAAAAGTGAGAAAGAACTAGTTGTCCCTTACATTCTCTTCTGTCCTTGGACTGAATCTGCTGGCAGAAGGTGTCTAAAATGTCTTAAGGTGTCTCCAGGTTCTAGTATGTTCTTCACTACAGCACCACTTGCTCTTAACTGCACAAAAAATTGGTACTGGAAAGAAAAAAAGAAGCATTTGCACCTGGTACAGTGCTTTTTTATTAGCCAGCTATCTAGTGAAATACTGTTTAAAACAAACCATAACTGAACAGCTTTTGTGCCTTTTAAAACAAAAAACCAAACACCTCCTACCCCAAACCAACCAAAACTAAAAGCCAAAACACGCCACACAAATTGTTTTAGTGCATTTATAGATTTGTTCTTCCATGACATCCATGAGGTATTCTCTTTTACTGAAAACTCAAGATTAGGAACATAAAAACACAAGGGTTTTTTCTAGTATAGAGCAAGCTGTTCCTTATGCTACATTTGCCTGCATCTAACAGTGTCTGGCTGCAGCATCAGCCCTCCTTTCCTGCAGTGAAGTGTCTCAATAGCCATTTCTTAAGTGCTGAAGAACTGTGAATGAATATAGGGAAGGAATTAACTTAAAACCAAATGGTGTGGCTGTTTTTTCAGACTCCTCAATGCATTTTTCCTACAGGAAAAACAACTACATAAAGAAAAATCAACAAGAAAACTTGAAGACTCTGATATGTAGAAGCTATTTTACAGCTTTGCCTCTGAGCTGCTGTGATAGTCAAAAGTCCTGATCTGCAAATAAATGCATTGTAGAATGTGGGGTAGTAGACCACAAGGCAAGAAATACATTGAGCTTTGGTCAACACAATGACAACAACAGTGGTGAGGGCTGCAGGGACTCAGTGTAACCACGTTTCAGTGATGCTTTCTGAGATGTGATGTTTGCCTGCCTGTGTCTGTCTTTGACTCTGAAGTCTTCGGGTGTGGCTTTCTTCCTTTATTAGTTAACCTTACAAAAAAAAAGCAAGGAGTAAAGAAATTCCTTCCATGGTCATGCAGAGAAAGTTAAGGACACGTAACACACCTCACTGCATCAAGGGTGGCCAGCATCCTTAAAGTAAATGGTGAAACAAAAGATTTTCTATTTGTTAAAACACAGAACACATTATACTTGTGCAATGAAATTTATTCCTCATAAAGCTTGCTTGAGAGCTGCACCCTGGAGTTTGTGTGCAACTCTTTCACAGTTCTCTTTGAACTTAGCAGACTCCCAGAGCAGCTGAACCAAGTGCCCAGTAGACTTTCTTTTGCCCAAAAATACCTTGAATATTGCAATAGCTGAGATATGAGCTTATGCATTTTTCTGTCTGTAAACAGCAAGAGGAACTGAAGGGGAGTCTGCCTCTGCTCCAACCTGTTCTGTATTTGCCAAGCTTTTCTCTGGTGGAAGTCAGTCTCCAGGTATCTTTGCACAACTTCTGTAACTAGAGAAGCTATGTGCAAAATAACCTGAAAGTCGGAATTATCTCAAGATTATTGTGTGCCATTGAATAAAACATAAATTGCTTTCTATTTTTAATACTCAATAGCATTTCTAAAGATTGTTGCTAGATGAGAAGTTGGTTTATTATTCTACAGATTCCTGATGGAAATAATTAGCTTCTCTCACCGCCAAGACTCAATGCAATAAGCTATTCTTGAGAGCTCTCCTGCCAAAGATATATGCTTAAAAGCATTCTCTCTGTGAGTAATTGTTTTCCTTGTTATCTGGAGAGAGAAACAGATTTACATACCAGAAACAATTGCTGTCTGCTAAAATGGGCCACTTTCGCAAAAGCCAATTACTTTTCCCGTTTTCTACCTAAGAGTTCAATTTTGATATGGAAACTATCCTGTGTTACATTGATACGGGGTCAAACTTATCAGAATGTATTTTCTGGTCATTCATCATTCTGCTGTGTGGGTCTTGACTTCCTGCACTCCTTCTCAGTCAGAACATGAGCTGCCTACTTATGTTCTGAGACTTTGGGTTGGTTTTATTTTGGTTTTGCAGGACTTTGGGGTTTTATGTTTGCTTGTTGAAGTCCTAACACCAAATTTGGATGAAAGATCTTAAATCTTCTGTGCTCTCCATTTTTGAATAAGTCCTCCTGTGTCTGGAAATTCTCTATAGGGCTGGTTGTTCTGGGATGTTGTGGGGCTGGAGGAAGGAGGCTGATCCTCTGGATGATAATGCCTGCTCCTGTTTTTTAAAATGGACCAATTCTTGTGCTCATGAGCAGTAGTGTTGGGACTTTGGTCCCTGTGGTCTCCTCAACTCCTTTGCTGTTTTTAGGTATGGAAGAATGAACACAGATCTTGGCTTCTGAGTGAGTACCACACGTTTTGTTCAAAAAGAGATCATTATCATGTTGGGCTAAATGCAAAGTTTCTTTTGTATGCCTGAACCCCTAAGATGTATCAGGCCTTTGTTTTGGTCTGCAGGTATGCTGGCTTTGAATAGAGCAGTTAATGCCCTACCACTGTTGGGAATTACAGACCCAAGTACAGTGGAAACTCAATGGGTTTCTTTACAAAAAATCATAAAATATCTGGTGTTGGAAGGGACCCAAAAGAATCATGGAAGTCCAACCCCTGGCCCTTCAAGGGACCCACAAGGAATCACACCATGTGCCTGAGAGCATCATTCAAACTCTTCTTGAACTCTGTCAGGCTTCATGCTGTGACCACTGCCCTGGGGAGTCTGCTCCACTGCTCAACCACCCTCTGGGTGAGGAACCTTTTCCTGATATGCAACCTACACCTCTCCTGATTCAGTTTCAGGCCATTCCCTCAGTTCTGTCACTGGGCACCAAGAGCAGAGATCAGTGTCTGTCCCTCCTCTTCCCCTCTCAGGAAGCTGGAACTGCAGTGGGGTCTCCCCTCAGTCTCCTCCAAGTGACCTCAGCCCCTCCTCATACAGCTGCCCCTCAAGGCCCTTCACCATCCCTGTGGCCTCCTTTGGACACTCTCTAACACTTTCATGTCTCTCTTACATTGTGGCACCCAAACCTGCCCTGAACACTCGAGGTGGGGCTGCCCCAGTGCAGAGCAGAGGGGACAATCCCCTCCCTCTCTCAGCTGGTGATGCTGTGCCTGAAGCATCCCAGGACAGAGTTCTTCATCTATTCCAAACACAAACAAGTTTCCAGGCTTCATTCACAAAAGACCGAGGAGTGCTTAAAAAAATAGAAAATAAGTACACAGTTCACTTATGTTCTTAAACTCTAGACGAACCCATCTTGATCATCCCAGCAGAGGAAAAATGAAAATTCACTTCAAGGATGGGGGTAGGTGGGTGAAGCAAGAGATAAATTTGTTAAAGTTGCTTTATTAAGAACAAGAAGTCTATTATATTAAGGAAGCATCCTGCTCCTATACTTCTAGCTATGTGCTGTTGACAGATGCAGTCCTTGAAAAAAAAAAACAACAACAAAAAAAACTCAACAACAAAAAACCCCCAAACACATAAGCCCATAAATGTAAGTGCCAGATAATGATTTGCAGTTTTTGTGGCCATGTTTTTGGTTCTCAGTAAATATTTTTCTCCTGAAATGTTTGTCATGGCAGTTAATACTTTAAAGTTATTACATAGCTAAGGGCTTCTCTCAAGGCTGATGTTACATTAGGCAGTGCAGAAATACAGAACAGACAATGATCTCTTCTGAGTTTACTCTCTGAAAAGCTGAGACAGACTAATAAAAACAGGCACCAAATAAAAAAATGATTCAAATGGATTTGTGTTTGAAGCATAGCCTGTGCCAGGAAAAGAGTAAAGTGTTCTCAAGTATTTATTTCCTTCTTCAGTAATCACTAAGGGAATAACCTTCATATGTACAACAGCCAGGGGTTTTCTTCTAGCTATAACTCAAGTGAAAATTTCAGGGATCTTTTCCATGCCTAAACTACTTTATTTAATTTTATGTTAAGTGTAGTCAAATGCTGTCTTACATTCCCACTTAGAAATAGTAGCTAGAGACTGAACTTCTTTTAAAAACAATATCCCAGAATATCTATGCTCAACAAGTGGTGTTTAGATGTCCTAAGTTTGCTCTGCTCTTTCAAGGGGGATACAGCTCTGACTGCAGTAGAAAAGGGAATGACCCAAAAGATTGGATAAATTGGGACAAATGGATTACAAAACCAGTTATTGACTTCATTTACCACAATAGTCTTGCAGCACGTGTGGACCTTAGTGGAATTAATCTGGCAAGGCAGAATCTATTTGGTCTATCAATTTTTTTCTACTTTAGTATACATGCTGCATCTGCAAAGACAATGATGAGTCTAACTGAATTTCAGTGGCTGAATGTTTGCAATCTCAATGCAAAGATGAAGTTTATAGATGTATAAAAGAACCTTCTGAAGGACCAAGTAGTAGAAAAGGCCCATTAACCCTGATGTGTCTTGTTTTGAATGCAACTGGGGAAGAATTCCAGCCTCAGCTGTACCAAGTAGGCAGATTCCAACCCACTGATACGTAATATGGGGTGGGTGGAAATTGAGCTCACTTTCAAATAAATGCATGTACAGTCAGTATGGAAGAGATTTGATGGATCTGTTCTGATGGGATGTGTGTTAATAATAACTGAGCTATATTGGTAAGCTGTATGCTTCTTGTTTAGGCATGGGCAGAATATTTTTGGTGCCCATTAGAGCCCACTGAGTTAACTTGTGATATGAAGTCCAGTGAAGCATGTTGTTCTTGAAGTCTAGGAAATTCTGTAAAAATTTAGTCTGAGAAAATTTCTTCTAGTGTTCATTGGAATTATTAAATGATATGCTGGTCAGGCTCTGAGGCATGATGAAATATAACTGGGAAAAAAAATCACTGGTGTGTCCACAGAATCTCCCCCACTCAAACCTTTGAATCCTATGCTTGTGCTCTCCTGACTGTAAAATATTTTCTTTGATCCATCATATGTTCTTGTGGAAACATTCCCGGTAAAAGCAAGCAGCCAGCATCCAGCTGACCCAGGTAAGGAAGGATAGAAGCTGCCAGTTATTAGCTGGGAAACTCTCACCTGCAAAGTAGAAAAATGGACTTATAAATTGGGCTTGAAAGCATTTTTGTCTGGTCTCTGTTCTGACTAAACTACTAAGTGCTAAGGTATGTGTTGGTCCTGTTCTTCCTCATTTGTTGTGTCCTGTAATAAGATCAACACCTTCATTTTGAAGATGTACCAGCTAAATAGGTAGGCAAATTCATAGAAAAATATTTTATTTTTATTTAATGACCTAACCTTGAATTGCAAGGATAAATAAAGAGCTGTATTCACTAGTTTGGGGATATATCAATGGATGTAGATTGTCCAGGGTGTTTCACCCGTATGTTGTCAGTAACTTCCCTATTACATGAAGTATTCACATCTATGGTGAACAAGCAAGATCCTGACAGATACTAAATCCTCATTAAATTGTTCTGTGTTATTATATCTATCTGTAGGATGCTAATCAGTGCACTGAGCTTGGTCTGGGACCTGGGATCTGACAAGAACAAGGTGACTCTTTACTCTTCTAACAGTTTTCTCATCTCCAGCAGATCTCTGCTTCTAACTTTTGTCTTCATATCCCTCCGAGATTTACTTAGCGATCAAGTTTCACGTCCAAATTTTTTTCACAATTCTTTCTATTTTTTCATGTTCTCCGAGGGTTTTTGTAGAGGAAATGCGGAAATAGTCTAGATGATCTTCTAGATAATATTCTAGATATTTGTTTTATACTCCACTTTACATAAGGATAAATTGTTACTCAGGCCTATTGTTAATAAACATGCTCTTATAGCTTGTCTTACACTCCTGAATTTTTAATGAAGTGCAAAGTTAACATCCAAGTCCTTCTAAGTTTACATCCAAGTCCATCCAAGAGACCCAGTGAGTCAAATAAATCGAGTCACCTGTTGAACACACACAGCTCTTGATATGACTATCTTGCTGGTGCTGAGCTTGTCATAGGACAAATACAAGTGGGTGGGTTGATATGGTATGTCTGAAATTGCTTTTCTTCTAAAGAATATTGCTCTGGGGTTTTTATGCATGTCTGATCTCATCAGGTCCAGGGGATATGTAAGTATCTCAGCCACTATGCCACTTATGACACTATATGTTGATTTCTAGTAGAAGTAAGTGGAGTATAAAGTTTGGATGTATCCAGTGTGGGGAAGGGTTGTAACTTTAAATCTGTTTTTCAGTGCCCTTCCAAGAATAAAATTCTTAGGAAAAAATATCATAAATTTTCACCTACCTGGAAATGTTGTAAATTAATATTAATACCAATACATGAATCCTGAGAGATTTGGAGACTTCATAGTTATTCGTATTTAGTCCTATTGAGTTATGCATATGAGTTAAAACATTTTAATTTAAAATTTTATACTATCCTTGTCCAGGAAGGAATTTTTTTTCATTACTGTTGTATTTTATATATTGTAAAGGGAAAGCACAGATATTGTAACTCTTGCTCAGGGTCATGGATGAGGCAACCCTAAGAACTTGGAAGTTTTAATTTTTCATTTCTGTGTTTACAGTATGAAGGGATCTGCATCAAATAAGCTTTGCATTTGATTACTTTTTCTTTCAGAACCTTATCCAAACCCCTCTTTCTTATCTCCTGGTATTTTTTTTCCCTCATAGATAAGGGGAATCTGTTCTCTGTGTATCTTTCATTCCTGCTAATAGGGTATAGATAAGATACTGATATTGTCTCTGATATTGCCCCTGCTTTCATGTCCTACACTTTCTTCCACACTGAAAACTCAGAACTCACATCAGTTAGATAGGACTTCCAGCTCTTGCCTGTTTGCTCTGATCTCTGATCAGATTTTGATGGAGAGGTCATTAGAAAATGGGTTCAGAGTCTTCATATGTATTTGTACTCTTCCTGACATATGAATCTAAGACATCTCTGAAATACTTATCTGGTGGCTTTAGTGAGAAATCTTGTACAGATATTGTTCTTTTATTTCTTATTGTTCTTTTTTTATTGTTCCTTACTGAAGTTCTAAAAAAGTCTGGAAAATATGTGTGATAAGCTATGTAACGTTCTCTTACAATACAGACATTTATGCATGAAGGAAAGACTATTAAAAAAAATTCAGTGACAAATTTGCACATTTTGAGATGCATTGAACATGCTGTATTGACAGTATGCTCCAGTAAATTTGCTCTTATAAACTAGAATAAATTAAAGAGGCAGAATGACTTTTTTTTTTTAAAGAAATCTTTATGCTACTCTTAGCTGCATTGCTAAAGTTGTTTTTTCTAAGGTGACAACGTCAGCTGATGAAATTTGAATGTTCCAAATGTGATGCTTGCTCTAAATTTTCCCAGGGTACTAACAGAGGTTTAATTTACATGTATGGTGTGTTAATAGACTTAACCCTTAGGTGAGAGAGTGGTGATATTGGCTTCAGGGAACTTGGAAAATGCTGCAGTTGGAACAGAAATTTCACAGGTATTTTCCTTAGGATTTGGTACTTGATTCTATCATGACTGTTTGCCAAACCCAAATGCTGGAGTGCTCTCTGCCAGGCAGCACAGTGGTGTACCTGTTAATGATGAATCCTGGTGATGGTCAGGCATGGAGTAGTGGATCATGGTGAAAGTCAGGCATATACACAAAAGTGAAAAAAAAAGTAACTGAAAAGTTATAAAATAATAATTTGATTGATTACAGTGTAAGTTGTAAAGCTGCAAATACTTTTGAAGGGAATTAAAGAAATTGGCAAGGGGGAAAAAATCAAATTACCAGTATGAAGAATGATTATATTGATACTTTGCTGAGCTTTCAAGTATACTCTGGGGGAACTAAATGTTTACAGGTTCCTGAGCAAGTTCTTTCATCTAGGTGCCCTTGTACAAGCACACAAAACACCCTCCAAAATTAAAAAAGTCAACATAAGTATCTACCCTGAGTTAAAACTCCTCAGCCCTTGCTGAATAGCACATATGAAGACATTTCTGAGGGGACTTGAACTGAGAAGCCTAAAGGTTTGAGGACAGAAGTGGGAAAGACTTGAGGTCTTGAGAAATTCAATGCAATATTTTTCTTTTGATTTAAAGTGAGCAAATGTTCCTTCCTTAGTTATCTCAAAAGTTTCTGCTAATTCTATCCCATTTCTTTTGTCTGCTTAGGTGAATTTTTCCCTATATTCAGATGTGAATTTTTCCCTATATTCAGCTGTTAGTAGCTGATCCCAAAGCTTTCTGCAGAGTCCATGGAAACAGTCACTTACCTGTTCTGCTGCACATGCCTGCCCTCAGGTGGGATCTGCTGTGTTCTAGCACTGCCTGTTTCCCATCCATGGCTGTTGAGGGAGTCCACATGCCTGTCATCCCTGTCCCACTCAGATTTTCAGGCTGTATTTGGATAGCCTTTTATTTGGATTCAGCTTAGTAACTTGCCCCAATTAAAGTAATCCTTTTAAACAGGTGTTTATCTACATTAAAACAATGTCATAGGCTAAAGTTGTGCCACATTTCCTTTAATTCCTCTTCATTTCCATGTCTAGTCTAGCTATAGATTCCTATTTTTACTATCCAAGTGTCACAAAGGCCTTGTGGGATGTTAATAAATAGCTCCCATAGCCATGCACAAACTTGCTTTTTCCACTAAGCTTTAAAGTCACTGTTGGAGGCATGAAAAAGAGTGGTGGGTCATATTGCCATTTTTTAAGATTAAACACCCCCCCTTTTTAGGCAAAAGGCTGCATCCTGAATGCCTACAGGATCTTTGCCAGTGTTAGAAGTGACCCTGAGCAGCTGGTGAGAGAGATTTCGGCAGAAGCTTTGCTCAGCCTTTGCAGAGCTGGGCTGGGGATGCTCAGTCCAGATGGAATCTGCAAACCATTCAGCTGCCAAGCTCAAATAAGCCTTTAGTGGTCATGTGTAAAACAGGATTTTTCTCTGTTCTGAGACTGTGTAAACTTTGGCATATTTTCCTGGAAACAGGAAAATTCAATACCCTTCCAAAACCAAACCAAGTTCATTCTTAAAAGTGGTCAGCTTTATTTAAAAATTATTTTCAGAGAGCAAAACTTATGACTGTGTCACCATGAAAGATTTTTAGGTTTTGGTTGGTTGGTTGGTTTTTGGTTTTGTTTTCTTTTTTCTTTTTTGTGTGTTTGTTTGTGGGTTTTTTTTGTTTGTCTGTTTGTTTTTATTTTGTTGCTTTTTGGTGTTTTATTTTGCTGGATTTTTTTCATGGACAACAAAAAAAATAGTATGAATTTGTTGGGAATATTCCAAAATTCACCCTGACGCAGATGTCCATCAGGAAATTTCCATGGCCCAAATAGACTCACAAAGCAGGTTCCACAAAAGGACAATTGTGATGTAGGCAGCACAACAAGCACTGCTAACACTGTGGTGATATTGTCTCTGGAGATGCATGGATCATCTCTTACTGAGTTTTCCTAGAGAACCATGAGAGCCATGCTTGAGTTTCATTCTGCAAGATTCAGGTTCACAGCCAGGAAACAGGGCTTTGAGGACTTTATGCTGTATTCACATGCTGTAAATACTAGGCTCTCCTGCTGGGATAGTCCAAACCAGTCCTGATCTTTTAAAAATGTACAAGTTGTAAATGCAGACACACAGGAACACCCCTAAAAGAATGATCTTTAGCAGATCTTGAGGCAGCTGGTGTTTATAAATGTTTTATGTATCTCAGTGTGCTGACACAGACTAGACCTTTGTGTGCCACCTGGAGCTGACTGGGAAAGCTGTTTGGGTAAGGCAGTTTTGTTGCCATCCTGAGTGAGACAGATGGGCATCCCCATGCCATGCTGGCAGTCTGGATTGCACCCACGGGTGTGCAGGGCTTTACAAGGAGCTGCCCTGGGCTTGAAATGGGAGCCAGAGGATAAACCTGACTGCTGCTGAGCTGCTTTCTCTTTGTGCATGTGTGGAAATGTGGCTCATGGATCCAGGGTTACCCTGCAGACTGCTGGGCCAGTGTGCAAGGATCTGAGTGCCAGTGGTCCTGACAGGGTTCTGGAAATTAGAGGAAACCCTTTTGTTAGGTTGGAGCAGGAGTCTTCCCATTGGCATATTGCTTTGAGGACAAGATAAAAGCTTGGTCTGATCATGCAGTGCAGAATTCCATGAAGTCAAACCCTGAGATTTCTCAGGGTCTGTTTAAGGGCTTGTGCTTACAAATCAGAAATAGGGAGACATTGTCTCTAGGGCCTGTCTCTTACCCCTTCTCTTCCATAAAACACATTTCTTGAAGCAAAATACATGCATTATAAATGTCTTCTGGCTGTGTTGCTATGCTTTTTTTATATTTTTCTTCTTTGTGTACAGTTGTACCAGTTTCCTGCACTCAGGGGACAATAATCTGCCTGAAAATTATTTGACTGCTCAGGAGAGACAGACTGTCTGGTGGAGAAATGATTATAGTGTCTAGAAGGAGGGGTATGTTTTTCTATCTATACAATCACCAAATCTATATTTTAGGACAAATAGGAAGTAAAAGCTTAAGCCAGTATCTGCCTTCACAATCAGTAAGTGCAAACCAAGCACTGTGTTCACTCTTGGACATGGGCTGGTCCCTGCTGTGAGCTGACTTAGAAACTCTGGGCATTTCTGGTGATGCTGGCTGTGTCTGGGAGCCCTGCTCCTGGGGCCTGTGCTGATCACACATCTATGGTGTCCAATCTCAAAGGACACATCAAAGGTCTCCCTTAGCACTCAGCATAGAGATTCAGTCTCGCCAGTGCCTACTGACTTCAATAGAAGCGCTCCAAAATCATTTACTCATTGATTCTTCACCCTCTTACTGATGAGTTTTAAATTTTGTCAGAATTATTGTATTGGTTGGAGTTTGGGCTTTTGTGTTTTTTTTCTTT
The DNA here is from genome assembly GCA_013400215.1 of Cisticola juncidis. Classification (NCBI taxonomy): domain Eukaryota; kingdom Metazoa; phylum Chordata; class Aves; order Passeriformes; family Cisticolidae; genus Cisticola; species Cisticola juncidis. The sequence continues at coordinate 1,819,048 of VXBR01000283.1, read as the reverse complement.
TCTTTAGTAAATCAGTCCTTATCTACATTTGATTGCTACCAGGGTGGCATTGTCACCTGAATGTAAACAATCTCACATGTCCCAGAGGCAGTTTTGTGGTATATGTCACCCCATTAAACAGTCTACAACAAGACTAGAAATTTTAAAAAGGCAATTGTAACTCGAAGCAAATATCAGCCTAATTATTTGTGATAACTTCTGTCATGTATTTAAGGCAAGCCCCTGGAATAAGACAACTTTTTTTCTTTCCCCTTATACTGTTCTTTTGATATTCTTGACCCCTGTGGTCAGAATCAATGCGTTGAAATCCCATGGAAAACATGGAAAGAAACATGAACTTAACATTTCGTTCTTCCACTCAGATTCTCCTCTAGACTGGCTTCTAAAGACGTTTTCCTTTAGGCTGATAACACCTAAAAATAGTTCAGATTTTATAGTAAATCTCCCCTCTATGGGTTTATATCCATTGCCTCACTGAAGCTTCAGTATGAAATGGTAGGGTTTTGAAAGCTTTTCATGATGTAAAGGAGGCCACACAGTTTTGTTGTCACTGCCCACCGAAGTGTGGTTCCATCAGAGCCTTTTATCGGGAGTTTACAGGTGCAGCGTTACAAATGAGTTTGCTGGCAGGGAGCTGACCCCTCACTGGGGAAGGCACAGACTGCTTATATGATTCAAAACATTGATGTCTGGCCTTCTGGGATTTCCACCTGAAAATAGACTTTGCATGAAGGGCTCGAGGCAGACAAGGGTGGTACCTGCAGAGTGGCGCGCCCTGCCCAGCGAGCAAAGCTCCGGCAGGGCTCGCCTCATCAGAGCCACCAGACCTCTGCACCATGCTTGGAAGTTTTGCCTTAAGAAACTGTGATTTGGAGTCATCACACAGCACTTGCCATGCAGGGAAAGGGCACAGCCACAGCTGCATCAGGCTCTGCCTGAGCTGACCAGCCTTGCTCAAAGCCAGGGTGGCTCAGCAAGGCACCACGGGGCTCTGTGATCAGATCTCTGCCCCAGCTCCCCTGGCACTGCTGCCTGCCCTCAGCAGACCCTCTTCCTTACACCTCTCTTGTATTAGTGTGATGGTGCCAAGTCCTGCACAGGACCAGGGGACAGAGTAATTGTTTTTTCAGTTCTCTGGGAGTAGTGAGAGAATGTATATGTGTGTGTATGTGGTGGATGGAGCATTTTAATTTGAATGGGAACATTGAAAAAGGAGTTTTAGAGTGTTCAAAATGGTAGAACATGCTGAAATGAGCAGTAGCTTTAGCAAGGAAGTTTGAAAATGTCAGAATAAATTGTGTTGACTTTTGAAATCTCTGTAATTTATTTTTGTGGAGTTTAATGGGACAACTTGAATTTAAAGTTTTAGAGATGTCACTAAATTTATGCTTTTGGTGGGGAAAATATGGACATGAAAAATATCCAGTTCTGTTTGGAAATGTAAAAAGAAAGAAAAATATAGGCATTACAAAGGACTGTCTTTACAAACAAATATCTTTCTGGTACATGATACAGCTATAGGAAGAGGAAAAATTAAGACCAGGCAGCCCGAGTAAAAAAAAATAGTGTCAGGTGTGGACTAACTGCTAACAGTGAAAAATGCAGGCTGAGGGAAAGAGTGATTCTATTTTTTTCCCCACTTTGTACTGATGTAAAGGATTACATTTAACTAAAAACTGAGAATCAGACCCACAAGGGTAGAAGAGCCAACATATCTGTTTGTAGGGCATATATAAGTAATGTACAAGGATTTGGAGGATAAATGATTTATCCTAGAGAAAGTCTTCTAATGCCTTCACAAAGCAGCCTTCTGTGTTTCAAGGTTTCGTCAAAAGAATTAAAACCTTATGAAAATCTCAGCCAGGAATTAGCTAGTAGCTCCCATGTGGCTTCCTGTGTGCTTGGAACCAGCCTGTAGAGGAAGGTTTGCTGTGCCCTCACAATGTGTTAATTCTGGGCTCCAGTGCAGGAGCCAGACACTGAGGACATCAGAATTTGATCTGCCACTGCTTTCTCATTAATAACGACTGTCTGGGTCTGGACAAAATACAGTACCATCAAACAATAATAATTTCTTTCCAACATGAAGTTGGAACATTCTAACATTCTTGTTCATTGTAACAACAATTTTCTTTTTTAAGTAACTTACCATATTTTTTCCCCTCAAAATCTACCCTGAGCCGGTGTCTTTCTTGAGCTTTTAAAGGCAGTATGGGTATCCTAGAGAGCAGAAACAAAATAGTTTGACAAGGTCACATGGATTTTAGAGAATATAAGGCTTGGTTTAAAATTGGTATTTATTTTTGAAGTTTTCTAATGCCATTTTTAAAAACATTCAGAGACATCTGGGCACAGTGTATTTGTGTGACACTACATTTCTCTGAGTTGAACACCATGTGTGAAGCTAGCATGAGTGTGGCACACCACTGACTGAGTAGCAATTTCTGTATAATTCTCCTTGTGCATGAGGCAGGGATTTCTCATTTCATACATCAGTAGAAACTTGCTGCTGCAAACCTGTTAATACAGAGAACCATATCCTGCCTTTAATGCTCATTAACACCTAGAATTTGCAAAGTTCCTGCCCAGATCAGGCTATATGAGGAGTGAAGTGTTTCTAGTCTTTGCATTCGTGATGTGAACTTTGAATATAACCAAGGTTTTTGGTCAAACCAGCTTTCTTCACATTATTGTTTACAGACAGACAACAGCCCGAAGATTCTCTGTGGCAATTCCACCTTCAACAAGGATCCTGGGTTGGGATTTGAACAAGGAATTTGTTTTTTGCTATTTGCTAAAACTAGGTCCTCATTTGCATCCCCTTGAGATTTACAGCATCTAATCTTGCAGAAAGCAAAAGCAGCTTTCATTTATCGTGCGTTTTAGACCACAGCACCTGTGGCCAGCACTGATCATCTGCTCCTTCCCCAGCTCCTGGAGCCTTGAGTTGCTTTACACCCTTATAGTTGCACTGATCTGTGTGTGTCTGCCCCAGCCCTGCCACGTTACTGGCAGGGGACACAGATTTTCTGTTTCTTGTAGTAACTGTCTGTCACATGTCTTTGGTGTTGCCAGGTGAACTGTCCCTGGGCAGGGATTTTGTCTCTTTCTTGAGAAAGGTCCCCAAGATATTTTGGTGTTTGCCACTGTGTGGGTCAGAAGCAATCTGGTCTTCTAGATGATCTCAATTTTGATTTAAGTTTTATTTTTGCACAGTTAAAATGTTTGGGTTTCTTTTTTTCATTATTTTTCAATTAAATGATCAGTCCTAATACTCCATTCTTTCAGCTAAGTTCCTCTTTATCAGGTTGTCCTCTGCCATTAATTGCAACGAAGGCCTTCCTTAATTTTTTTCTAAGTTTCTCTGACTTAAGTGTCAACTGGTCTTGTGACAGTCCAGTTCCATAATTCTCCAGGGGCAGTAACATTTTCCAAAACATGACATTATAGCCTGGCATTTTTTGCAAGCATCCTTTAACTATTTCTCCCTCCTCTGAAAATGGCTTCTGCTCTGTGTTCCAGTTCTGCATGAATCAATTTGCCATGATGGTTTGACTCATTTGAGCTGTCCTCTGAAACATCAGCTGGTTTCTCTCCTACAATCCTGTTCTGCATTGGTCACTTCATCTCACACTAACCAAGATTTCAATTCAGATATTTCTGGCCTATGATGAACGGGAGTAGGGGAGAAGTAAGAAGTGGTTGATCCATGCTGTATGATGTCCAGTTGGCCCTTTCTGGGACCAGTTTATCAGGAATGCTGGTTGCTGTCTGATTACTGTGCAGGGAGATCATTCCCCTCGAGGTGAGGAGAATCCTTTTGCATGGGTCAGCCTTGCAAACCCCTCAGGAAGGAGCAGGGGAGGGGATGCAGCACCTTCCAGTGGGAACCAGTAAATACAGTTACGCCCTAAGGACTGCACTGCTTTGCTTTTGTGTTTGTTCCTCGGATTTTTTTGACTGCTTTGGAGAACTAATATAATTTCTATTTACCCAGCCATACATAATTTTGTGCTATGCTTTTTCCTTACTGGATCTTTATGTGGGAGTACATTTTTGTCCCAGCTGTACAATCATGAGATTAAATGGCAGCTTGATCTTGAAGCTTTTTGCATTTTAAAGGGTCATATAAAAAATCCTTAAAAAACAAACAGTAGTGCTAGATTTAATTTCCAGTCAAAATGGATCTCAACTAATGAAAATGGATGCTTTAAAACTTTTTTTCTGCAAAACTATGACAGCACTTCAGCTATTTTTAAATGCATTTGAAATTTAAAGTCCAAATTTTTTTCTCTTACCTCATGAAAATGCATGCTAGGAGTCCTTAATCCAATATTTTAAAAAGACTTATTTTCTTAATTTAAAAGGGCAGAAACCACACAGGGGAGATGTGAAAGGGGAATCTGGAGAATTACACATTTCTCTAGTGCTTGCATTGATTATGTCATTTGAGATGAGGTATCTTGTGCTTCAGTTCTCCCCATCTATGATCAGAGTTCATATTTACTTTATTAATAAACCTTGATTTAACTTCAGAATCTCATATCCCTATTATGTTATTGCTTATTATAAATCAAGTTAATGCACTTAAAAGGACTCATATGCATGCAAAAGATTACAAAAGTGCTGCTCACATGGTCCAAATGAAACGTATCAGCAATATATATATCTACTTTTCCCAGAAGTGTGGCAGAATTTGGAGGCATTTGCAGCACCAGTACTTTATAATAGAAAAGTACAGAGCTTTATATTCTGTCAGGAAAGTTTTCACTCTGCTGTACCTGACGTAGCTCAGAAGGACATCAGACACTTTGAAAGTCTGTTAATTTTAAATGGCTAGAGAGAATGGCAAGAGAATGCATTATTAGTACTTGGCAAAGAGCCACCAGCTCACATGATGCCTTGCAATTAGCAAAAAAAGCCAAGTTCCTGCCCTTGAGAGAATGTAAGATGGGGCATCAGTTCACAGTGAGGAGAGATGGCTACTCTTTGAAAGGTGGGCACAGAGAGGACTGCTTCAAAATAGGAATGAGCTTTAAGCATTTCAGAAGGCTTTATGTATAAGGGATAAAAAATTTGAATTGGTTTTGATATGAGATACAATGAGATATTTAAGTTCCTTCTAAGTCTGACCACCTTCCAATGCAGGGTAGTGAAGTAGGTGGCTGAGTACAGCAGAATCTCCATCTCTGGAGAGCTTTAGGTACAAGGTAAACAAACTTCTGTTTGTTTTAATGTAATTGATAGTTTACATCCCATCCTTATGAGTGCTTGGCAATCCCTTGAGGTCTTTGCCTGCCAACTTTTTTATGATCTTATGAAATATGAATGCCTACTTCATGTGTTCCTCTTCTATAATTGCCTCTGACTTGGTGCTGCCTCACACTGCCAGAGACAACTTTCAGAGTTGTATACTTGCTAAGATTTCAGTTTACTTAGTAGAGTGTTAAACACTCGGACCACCAAAAACACCCCAATTTCAATAAAATGAAGGATGTTTTACTTTAAATATGTAATGTAGGGCTCGTTTAGTGAAGTTTAATGGTTTTATATCACCAAAAAAAAAAAAATCCTTGCATGTGGCACTCTTTGCTATGTGAGTGACAGATGCAAGGAGAATACCAACTCTACCCTGGCACAAGCTACTCTTTACTCTTTACAAAGGAGAGTTTTCTGTGCAGCAACAGACAAAGATGAATTTCCTTTAGACCTGTTGGCAAGTAAAAACACTGCTTGCATCAGCTACATTCCTGCCTCCCCAGAGATTCAATCACTCACCATTTCACCCCAGTTTCCATCTCCACTGAACTTCATTAGAGAAAACTTGACATTTTTAAGTAAATGACAAGAACACAGTAAAGCAACAAGAAAATAAATCCTTCCATTTGACTCTGCCTTTGGTACAAATTTCCATCCTAAGACTGTTTCTGTATGTAAAACACCACATAACAATCATTACTCTGAATCTGCCTATCTCTAAACTTCAATTTTGAGAGTTTTCAACAAATCTTTACTTTCTTTTTTCTTGTGCTCCTGCTGCAGCAAGGAACAGAATTAGGATAATTTAGCCCTCTGCTTATTATACACATGAGTGTATTGGAGGGCTTAGTTCAGGCTGATGTGCTGACTGGTGCTGCATGGTGTTAATTGATGGTTTCATCCTTCATTCCTCTGCCTTAGCTTTTCTCCTCTTAGGATGTTGGAAAAATAATACTCTTTTAAAATGCATTTTCCTAATAATAATGTCACTTTGGATCTCATTACTTATTTCAGGGCTCATTTGGTGTTATATTTAGATAAGAAACTCCTGCAGAATAGTGAGAGGTCACTTTGGAAGAAGCTGCCATAAATAGTTGTGATGAAAAAACTGACATTAATGTGATTTCACTAAATAAAGTGAAAGAAGAAGTTATCTAATATTTCCATGAAGCTGTGATGAACTTTTTTTTTGTCACAGCTATTCTGAGTTTGCTATTTAAAAGTATTATCTTGTATATTATTACCTACTTTCTTCCATTTGAACTACAGATTATTCCTGTTCATATCCTGCTTTATGCTAGGGAAAGACTAAAGCTTCCCTTCCTTACAAATGAGGGTTAAATAGTGTTTTTGTAGATTTGGCTAAATCTAATCCATAATTAGATTTTAGTTCTATGAGATTTACCTCGATGCATTTGTGGGGTATTCCTTGCTTTCTAAGGAAGATTTTTCAGAGTGAATGCTTGTACCTAAGGTGCCATATATTCTGAAATACTCCTGGGTATTCTGGAATGAGACAAGTTTATAGAAAAACAAATATTCTTAGTGGATTGTTTTCAATCGAGAACAGAAACAATGTTCAAATTCTTTTCACAATGATTACTAATTTCTTGCTTTATAAGTTTGTCAGTACCATGTGATTAACTGTAAAGGTTGTTGCAGTGTAAATGTATTGAGTGATGACTGTTCTAGAGGAGCTCCCCTCCTCTTCCTGTCTCCATGTGGGAGAGGTTCTGCAATAGCTGCTGGTTGTCCCCCTTTATTCTCCCCTAATTCAGATGCTCTCATACATGAGTCAAAAGTGCAGTTTGTGTATTCAGGCTGAATTGTCTTGCTTTCATTGACTTCAGTGGCAGCTTATGACAACTGAGAAACCTTGAAATATTTCTTCATAGGCTTTAATACAAAAAAGTATAAAAAGGTATAGAAGTAAGCCAGAATCCTCAGTTGGATAGCTGAGGTCTCCACATATCTGACTTCTGAAATGTAACTCAGAAAACACATTTTACAGCAGCTGCTATGTGCCTTATGGGTTGAAGCAGAACTCCCAAAGGGGAGTCCTGGTCAGGGCTTTCACCATGACCTAGAAAGCTAAATCCCATTGTTGTGTTTTGGACTTTCTCCCAAAACTCCTATGATAACAAACAATTTTAGTGATTCTATAATGCAATAGCCCTGAACTAATGAAAGAGGAAAGAGGAATAATCCTGTACCTTTGCCTTCTCTGTCCAGCTAGCAACTATTTTCTACAGAGAACTCCTGGACTCTTTTTTTATTTTTTTTTGGCCTTTATGCATTGTGAGCATCTCACAGTAGACACATAAAATGTCCAAAGGTGTTTGGTCATAGCAAGCCATTTTGCATTCAAGTCTGCCACAGAATAGACACAAAGATACATAAACACAGTTATGCAAAGACTCATATACCTTCAATTTTTGTTATGACTTCATTCTGAGGCAACATCATCCTCCCTCTCTCTGTGCCCCCTCCTTCCCCTTGAAATTCAAGCTCAAAAATGTTTCAAAGAATCATAGGATGATTTGGGTTGGAAGGGACTGTAAAGATAATTTCATTCAGATTCTCCTGTCACGGGCAGGGACACATTCCACTAGACCAGGTTGCTCAGAGCCTCAAGCCTGGTCTTGAAAAATTGCAGGGATGGGGCATCCGCAACTTCTCTGGGCAATCTATTCCAGACAGGTTGTTCACCACCCTCACTGTAAAGAATTTCTTCCTAATTGCCAGTCTAAATCTAAATCTAACCTCTTTCATCATAAAGCTATTCCCCATTGTCCAACCACTGCTTGCCCTTGCAAGAGCAAGTGTTTGGTTTGCACATTACAAGAGAAGGGGGAAAAAAAGTCACCCTATCAAACTATCAAATGTCCCAAATCCTGAGTAAAGGACAAAAGATTGTGATACGTATTAGAGAAACATAGCTTCAAATACTGGCTGGTTAATGCATGAAGGTGTATGGGGCTTAAGTCAAATTCAGCATTATTGACAAGAACGCCAAAGACAGCCTGATTTCAAAACTGACATCTTGATTTAAAGTCAACTTAAGCATGCTTAAAGCCCTTCTTGATAGTGCTGCCAGGAGGGAGGCAAATCCTGGAGCTATTCTAAATGTCACCCTTGTATACTTGGGTTGCTTCAGCTGACAAAAACTTGATGGCCACTTGGAAAATTGACATGATAGAAAACACAGGAAAGGATACAAGCGCAGCTCAATTAAAGCCACCAAATCTTTCCTGACATGATTGCTGTCTTCCTTTGTGCTAAAAAGAAGAGAGGGAACAAAAAAAGTCCTGACTTTTGTGTTCACTAAGCTATAGGTTCATCTGTAACACTGGAAATAATCCAAGAAGGCATGGCAGCAGGGCTTTTGTGTTCTCAAAAACAAGTTATCCATTAAAAACTTCCAGACTACTTCTCTGCCTGTTCTCCTGCCTGCCTTGCTCCTTTTCCCCCTTCCAAATTGCCAAGTTTTTATCTCTCAACTGTCATTGTGTGGAGGTCATTTTAGTCTTGTTTTTTTGAGTCTCTTTCCTGCTTTCCTTTCAATTTAGAAATTTCCTCTGGTATAATTTGTACCTCTCAATTGCTTTCAGTCAGAATTAAACACACATCTTTGTACCTCTAATTTGTCTAGCACAAACACCTCACGCACTTGTCAGAGGGGATTCAGTCCTTTGTTAGCTGCATTTATAAAACCAGACTTGACTCATGCTGCAAGGTTTTGCTGGTCCTTTACCCTTCAGCGGGAAATGACATGAAGTCCTGTTTGAAGCATTTTGTCTTGAACCACAGGGTTATGCTTATATATACATGCTGGAAAACCAGAGTGGTTTCAAATCCTCATCAAGAGAAAATTAAAACTCTCTGAAAGTAAAGCACAGTGTGTTTCTGAGAATGCTTCTTCCAGTGCTCCCCACTCCCTCCTACACTGGCCCGGTCCTTGCTGAGGGCTTGGGTCTGTGCTTAGACTCCACTGTTCCCAAAGTCTCTCTGAGGCATGAAGGGAGTCAAGGCAAATTAACTATAACCCAAAACCATGCTTAACTTACATATGTAGCTTTCAGGGAAAATCTGAAACTTACTGTAGAAATGTTGGAGGAAAATGCCACCACACTAAGGCTAAAGCTCTGGTAGCTCTATAATTTCACAGGTGGAAATATTTTTATTGTCCTCCAATATACTCTTTTGACTACCATCTGATTCTTTTCTTCCTCTCTAATAGTTATTATCGATTAGTCGGGTTCAGACATAAACAGTTAACAGCTTTTATGTCTCTCTGTTTCTCTTTTCTTGTACAACTACCTGCAGAGTTATATTAGAAACAGTATTTTGAAGCACCTTTCTTGGATGATCCAAACAAGTCAAGAGGCCTTTACTGGGAGGATACCTCCAGCTACATTCCTCTTGTTGCAAATGGGCAGCTCCCTAACCCCAGCTTTATGTAACTCCAGGGTTAATATCTTCCCCTAGTGTAAATTCAGTGGTTCAGATCCTACAATATATGCACAAAGTTAATCGTTGTTCCTTGAAAGTTGATTTTAACTCAGTATTCCTGCGGCATACAGAAGATATAAGGTGACCCAGTAGTAGAGCAATGAGACTACAAAAAGCTGAAGTCAACCACCAGTTCTTATTGCTGTTGTGCTAGTTTTTGTGGTAGGATTCTTCCCAAAATGCTTAGTGGGAGATGTTAATTCTAGAATGAAATTAATTACTTGTGTAGCCACTTGGTGTGCCTTGTCTTGGGGGAACAAAAAGTAGCACCATCTCCTTGTTTTCAGAAGCCCTTGGAACAAGTCTGACTAGAATAGAATGAGTAAGTTTTTGAGCTGACTTAGACTCTCACAAAGTTAACATATTCTTGGTTTTATTCAGTCTGATACTAATATGATTATAAACTGTGATTGCTCCATGCATTGCTGGAGCAATTTTCAACCTCTCTGAATTCCTTAACAGATTGACAGGGTGTGGCAAATATTTACTTTCTACTTTTGCAGAAATTAAGCACCAAAATATTCAGAAAGTCATACATACTTTCAGGTCTGTTTGATCATCTGAAGGAGATTTGGTGGTAGTAATGCAGATATCCCTTTTAAACCACACCCTATGGTTTTTCTGAAATATAGTCTTACACAGCGTCATCATTGGAAAAAAAAAACCTGTCCACTGTCCATTGCTCCTTTAAAGTTAAAAAATGAGAAGTACTGAGATAATCTTGGCAAGAGAACCACGATGGAAAAGGGATCTCTTCATCTCACCAATGGAATGTTCCTTTCTATCTCCAGCTATGATGGCTGCAGAGACCTAGACCATGCAAGCTGAATATTAAGAAGTTTGAAATAGGATCTTTCCTGTTGAAGCAGGTTTCAAATTCAGCCATGTCTATTGGGGAGTTGAAAGCTATTGCAATCTGCTTGACCACCCAGCCCAGATAGGGTTAGACTGTTTCAGGCACTTCAAATAAATCCATCCATGTAAGTAAGCCATTGCCACAGAGAACTAGTTATCTCTGCCATTTATCAATTAGACAAAATAGTCTTCTAGCAAGCTCAGGAGCCTGTGACACAAGGATGTGTTTCAAGTTATTTGTAACTGAATTGGAGTATTCCTCAACCTCTCTACTTGCATGAAGTTTGGGAATTCGTTTCTGAAAAGGTAGGAATAGGGACAGTTCTTTTGGCTGTCAGAAAAATAGGTACAGAGGACACATCTAAAAATGGCTTAAGAACTGATGTCAATCGGTTCTAAAATCTACTTGCTAGTGTGTGTTAACACAAATTCACAATTGCAGAAGATGAAATACATGTTAATGAAAGACCGTACAAAGCATTTATTTTAAAGAGGTAGATGTGTTCCTGTAAACTATGCAGATGAAAAGTTATATTTATAGTCTGTAAAGGATTAGCAATCATAGTAAAAAGCACATAAAAGAATAATGGAACCTTTTGTACCAATGATGTGCAAGCTTCAGGAGAAGACCTGTGATACTACATGTAGCCCATCTTCTGCACTTACAGTCTGCTGTCCCCATTGTGTTGAACCTTCTTATGAATTATTGCTTCACCAGGAATATTAATCTGTTCTTGAAGTGTACAGAAATACTGTACAATATATACTCTTTTTATTTATTATGTGACTATTCTAAGACTGTTGGATGACCTGACTCAAAGTTTGCCAAATTGTGAGTCCAGTCATGTATTAAAGCAACATTTATATCATGTAGTTACCAAGAATCATATTTATGAGTGTGAATGTTGTCTGCAATATGTTCTCTGTGTATGTGACTTAACATGCCAATTACTTTAGCATGAAGAATGGAAAATAATCGTTTGTTCAGCTTAATTCCTGACTCATGGATGGCTTCATTAGCATTATGATACAGACCAATTTTTCCCATCCAGTCTCACTGTATCCTCAGATAATACAGTTGTGCCTCTTCCTCATTCTCTTGCCTCAGAGCAATAGATGGAGAGAGATCATTTAGTATTGTGAAGTAACTTAGAAAGAGTCTTACCTGTGGGATCAAACCCTATTATTTATTTGTTCCAAGCCATTTTTTGAGATCATCTTGAGAGGCAGCCTTCTCTCAGTACAATGACCTGTGCCTGTTAGGTGTATAATAAGCTGTCTTCTGTGTTCTTTCTTAAAGTCTAGGAAGACTAGTGGGGCATTAAAAAATCAGAGGGCAGTGAAAAGACACAGCTTTTCTTCCCCACAGAAGCCAGGAAAGACCTTCCAGTTCAGTGTTAGCAACAGAAGATGATTAATTTGAAAGTCTCTCATCTCTCAATCAAGAAGATTCTTTCATTGTTTCCTGTCTTCCATTTCTGCAATGCTGCTGCTGAAATCCCCCATGGCAGCATTGTCTCTTCAAATAAGAATCAACCTGTAAAATCTCCTTTTCCAAATGAAATGGGATTAAGCATAAAAGTTTTCAGTAAGGATACTGTTACTGCCAGTCTCTCATGCTACAACTGCTGCTTCATTCTGGTTTGCCATAAAAGTTGTTGCAATTAGTCTTGGAAACCTGGTGGCTTCAATATGCAGCTGGTGTCCTTATGGCTGGACTGACGTGTGGCACTCAGTCAGGTTTGTGCAGCACTCACTCACTCTGCTCCCACCAGAGACTGCTGCCTTTTTGAGGATGTAATTTGAAACTCCTGGCTGATCTGGTCCCCCATGTGTTGCAGAGGATGGTAAATATTTGAAACCATAGTGCAGTGTAGGTAAGTTCTGGAGTTACAAGTGATCAGGCCTGGACACAGCTGGTTTTGGCTGCATTAGTGGGGTGCCTTGGGTGTGGCACCTATGGTCACTCTGCTTTTGGTCAGGCAGAGAATGGACAGCACAAGGTCATCTTTACTCACAGTGCAAAGGGAGGCAGATCCTCATCTCTGCAATACTTTGTTCTTGCAGTGTGGAGCCATCTGTAAAAAATGGAAAAGTACATCCCTATGTCACAGTCTTTCAGACATGCAGGATCTCTAAAGTGCTTAGAAACTCGTGGAGGTTTACAAAAGAACAAATGAGATGGATTGCAAACTTAAATGAAATAGAATCCAGAAAGTTCAACACCATCTTATTTTCATATTTTTTCTCCTCTCCGCCCCTAACAAAGCCAATCCATTTTTACGTATATAAATGTGGTGCACATTTCAAAGGGTAAGCATCAGTGCTGGATCTTAGAGCTATTTATTTCCAAACTCCTTAGCCATTCAATTGAAATGTCCAATTACTCTAACTTACAGTGCACCTTAATAACCTTCATAATGAAGAAGAATTAAAGTAATAGTGCATCAATTACACTAAGTTATTAAGTTAAAGTGACAGAGCATCGATTATGCTGACATATAACCGGTGACACCATTAAAGCAACAGTGTTAAATTGCTGGTGTTATTTAACAGGGTTATCTCAGGCCACTCAGAAGTTGATGGTCATTAATTGTCTTGTGAGTGTAATTTAAGACTTCCGTTCTGAAAGAAAAAGATTTCCAAGGGCCTGAAAAGACTTGTTAAGTTAGATCATGCTGGTGGAGCCTACTTCTGTGTCTTCTTGCCTGGGAAGTCAAGTTCATGATGCTAAACCTGGCTTTTGTGAATGTCCATGGATGTAAACTGAGGTTGTGTCCCAGAGTCTGAGACTGTCTTTTCTCCTTGGGTAATGAAGTTTGTCTTTTATCACTGATTTGCCATCTGTTTCTGTGGAAATACAAATTGATAATGTTCACCCAAAGTTTTGTGAACTAGAATCTTAACTTTTTAAAACTAGCCTTGCTTTTACTTTTAAAATCCTTTAAACCCATGCAATAACAATTATGCTTGGTTGTGTGTTTTAGTCCTCTGCTGTTGTTCTAAAGTGCTACTATTTCTATTGCCCACTCAAATATGACTTTGGTGAAGTACATGCTACTAAAACCTTGCCTTGTGTGTTGCATTTAGTTTCTACTTTCACCTAAAGCCTCTTGATAATGAATACCTTTTTGCCAATCACTCTTCTTGAATGAAAATTCAAGCATCTCAGTGTTCTTACATTAAAGAGCATGACTTCAGTATGTAGGGTGTAAGGGAAAACATGAAAATATTTTAGGGCGATTTAGAAAAAAACCCGAAGTCTAAACAAATCCAGAAGGCAAGTAGGAAAACTCAGAACTTTTTGGCAATCTTTTAATTTATTTTGAGGCTGATCCTTAAAATTTGAGAGGACAGTATCGTCAATGCCTCTTACACAACTGTTTTCATTTGGAGAATTTGAGCCGAAACACAGCTTGAGTATTATGTGTAATGTTCCATGTGGAATAAATTATTCCGACAGGGACATCACAGACTCAAAAAGTATTGAAAAAAACTACTTAGTGTTATCATTACTTGATGATTTGCCCTACATCAGCTGAGCTACAGAATCCACCATAGTCCTCTCCCTGGCATGATGCAGTCAGATGATACGTGGTGGGTTAAGGTGATATGATGATTTCATTCACAATTCATGTGCACATAAGACCATATGCATAGTCAGATACCAGCTCATGTGATAAGCAGTATGCAATTAATCTTTCACAATGCATTTCATTTGTATCTGAGGCAAATGAGAGACAGTCAGATGGGCAGTTGTTTAGTTGATGCATTAAGTGGTTAGGAAATGGTAAGGTGATTACTTGGGGCCACTGTCCTTAATTCCAAACAGTGAAGTATATCACCATTGATCCTCAGTCTGTGACCCTGATCAGCAAGATTCTTTCTATACCAAAATAAACTTGCACTTATTAAAAGCTTGGTTGTGATGCAGAGAGTTAAGACATCAAGCAGTATCCTGCTCAGTAATTTCTTTTGTTATTGCTGTTCTTAGGAACTTTTGCTGAGGTTTCAAGGAAAATAGAATATTACTTTCAAGGACTGCCTTTTAAAAGTCAGTTCAGAAATATGAAACAAATTGTCAGCAACCTTTGAAAATGTTCTGTAGGAACTCAGCTCTCATCTTCTTTCTGTAAAAGCCTGAGGTAAAGTTAGGTGTTTCACAAGATAATAAATATCTCTTAATTCTCATACCCTTGAGCTTGCCAACAGCGTGGAAAATACCTGAAATACAGTTCAGGAAACAGGACCTAAACCCAAAAGGTGTGCTTTGAAATGCAACAACCAGCACAAAGTCACTCCAAGCCTCAGCAAAGTGTAGCAAACATGATGACTCTGGTTTTCTTGTACAGCATTTTTGGAGCTAATTTGAAGCTGTGCATTCCCAATGCAACCAAGGGCTACAAGATCTTAGCCAGCGTATTTTAAATGAGGCTTTTCCAATTGGGATAGTCCCTGTGTTGCATTAAACTGCAATGCATTTGCGCCATTAGCTTGGAGAGAGATCAGACAACTAACGTAATAAATATAGTAATTAAAAAAAACCCTCAAACAACCGAATTCTTGCTACAGATCTGACCACACTGTCCCACAGGGGTCATTCCTTATAACTGAGGTTTGCTTAATATGAATTAGATCAGTCTGTGTCCAAAGAACAGGATGATATCAGCTCTGGAGATCTTTTCAGTCTAGTCTTTTTGTGGTAATTTTCCTCCAGCTATGTAAGTGCTTAAACATAAAGACAGAATTGAGGTTCGTTTGGTTTTTTTTATTGTTCGCCCCTGCATGTGGTCTTTCACATGCAAAATATTTAACACTGTCCCTTCACGATGTCCTTGTCTTTAAATTGTAAACACATGGATTTGGTGGATGGACCACTCAGGAGATGAAGAACTGGCTGGATCGTCACACACAAAAAACTGTGGTCAATGGGTCATTGTCCATGTGAAGACCAGTGATGATTGGTGTCCCTCAGCAGTTGATACTGGGGCCAAAACCATTCAGCATCTTTGCTGGTGACATGGGCAGTGGGATCAAGCACACCCTCATCAAGTTCANCCAGAGGAGGCCATGAAGTTGATAGGATGACCGGAGATGCTGAGAAAGTTGGTGCTGGTCAGCCTGGAGAAGAGAAGGTTGCATGGAGAACTTTCAGCAACCTTCCAGTACCACAAGGGGACCTACAAGGAAGCCAAAGAGGGGTTATTTGTTGGGAACTGTAGTGTTAGGACAAATAGCAGTGGGTACAAACTGAGAGAGGATGTTTTGATTAAATATTAGGAAGAAATTCTTTACCAAGAGAGTAGTGAGACACTGGGACAGCTTGCACAGGGAGGTTTTGGATGCTCCAGTCCTGGCAGTATTCAAGGCCAGGTTAGATAAATCCTTGAACAACCTGGTCTAGTTGGAGGTCTGCCTGCCCACGGCAGGGGAGCTTGGGTCTAGATGGTCTTTAAGGTCCCTTCCAACCCATAATATTCTATACATCTATATTAAATCTAGATCAAGAGCTTGTGGGAGACATGAGGGGGTAATCATAACCATCCCTTTCCAAGAATTATCGTACCACAAGAATAAAAGGTAACCAATGGTAACTAGAAAATTACCATTTCTCAGAAAAAAAAAGTCTTAAATAAACACCTCCTCATAAAGACCTATTAAGAGTTACTATGAAAGCACAAGGTCTGAAGCTTCTGTGTGGAAGCTTTTATAAGTGTACCATGTGTTGAATGTGGGGAGAAGAATTTTCCCATGGTACAGAGAAGAATGGGCATCTGCTGTGCAGTGGGTGTTGTTGCTGTTGTGAGGTTTGAAGAATGGGTTAATGAAGACAGCTTTCTGAAATCATGGGAGAACTGAGCCTCTTGTGCTGAGCACTGTGCAAGAATAATGCACACAGTCTGCATCCCCCTGCTCTTCCCAGTAATATACACACACTCTTAAAAATGTCTTTTCACATGTGTATTTGACAACTAGAGGGGAGGTGTTGTGGGTGAATGGCACCTGATGCTGTATGTTCACTATTAATAGCTGCAGTTCCTTCCACAGCAGTTTTCTTTATGTCCCTTGTTGTTCCAAAATGTCTTTCTTTTTTTCTGAGGGAAGATGGAAAGAAGGGTGTTGGATGTAATTTTTCTGCAGTTCCTCAAATAGTCCAAGGAGTGCCAGAGGCATGTTACTGTAGTTTTAAGACACAGGTGTATGTTGTCTGCCCTTGGAGGTGGCAGGAAAGTACAGGGGATTCAAAGCCTGGTGGGAAATGGCTGAATGACTCATTAGGATGAAGAAACCCCAGATGGGCACAGCCCTGCTTCTCCTGCCTGAAGCAACCAGTCCCTGGAGTGAAATAGTCTCCAAATTATGCTCCAGTTTTGTCTTGGATGGAAGAAGTTGGTTCACTTCAAAAGAAAGTCCTGGAGTAAATTAATATAATTGCAGCAAGGTGATCAGTCAGAGACTTGGGACTGAAGACTGAACTTTTTTTATTTGAGGAAGTAGATGCTGTTTAGCAGCATTTCACTCTATCTCTCTCAAACTTTCCAGCAGTAAGAACTAAGATGAAATGTAAAATACAAGGAGCTGTATCAGTTAATAATTTATTGACAAATAACTGGAAATTATATTAGACTACATGAAAAATACCTCAAAAGAAGAATGCTTTGTGAATATTCTGATTGTTTGGACATAGGATTGTATGAATGATATTTTAAATTTCTTTTTCTTTTTTTGGACTAGCACTGCAACACCATTTGCTTAGTAGATTCTTTGTATTTGCATATTTGGATTCTCTTTGGCTTTACATTCCAATAGATGTAAAACAACAACCTTTGACTGTTGCTTCTATCTGATCTCCACAAATCTCAAAGGAGACTTTATGAATGATTGTTGCTGGTGTCCTGATGCATTAGTGAGAGTAAGATGTCAAGTTTAGCATATCACTGCTACTTCAGCATGTCAGTTTTACTATCACTCTATCTGTGTTCGCCAGATGCATCCAAAAATGCAGTTAAATCTTTATTACTATGAAGTACGAGAAAATTTATCTCTGAAAGAACTCAGTGGGGCTTATTTATTTTCACATCCATCTTCCATTAAAAAGTGTAATCCCAAATAACCACTTTTTCTACTGAGCAAAATGTTGTTCTGTGTGCTGCGGATACCACATAATGTATATTGTTCATTAATATAGCCCTTGGCTTTAGGGCACATGGAACCATTTCACTGCTAGGCATGAAAACTGGCAGTCTGGTGTCCCAGCCAGTAGTGGAGATGGAAAACCTTAAACTATGGGGGATGCATGTCAGGACCGAGTACCATCTTTTGTTTTCTAACAGAGGAAGTGCACATGAACAGCAGCAGTTCTGAGTAGGGAAGTCACCTTAAAAGACCCTTCCCCACAATCAGTGACGTTAAGGTTGGTTTCTCCTCAGCGTTACTTGCAGAGAAGCAGGAGAAATGCAAGAAAGGGGAGTGTGAAGAAAATGGCTGAAAAAGATGAAGAGCATCAGAATAGAAAAAGATGTGAAAACAAAATGGGAAGTGGCTTCTCTGTTAGGCTAAACAAATCTGAGCAATCAGCCACAAGTTTGTGAGGCTGCAGTTCTGTCCCTGACAGCAAGCTCCACATCACTGATGTAAAGAGATATTGGAATAATGTTTATTTAATTGCACAGCCTCAGCAGGTAAGCATTTTTTGGCTGAGGTAATTTATTCAGAGTGGAATCCCAGTCTTCTATTAACGCAAGTGCTGGTCTCTGTTCCTATGGTTACAGTTGCAAAGAACAGCCCTCTGCTTTTAAGTTGTTTGTAAATATATAAAACTGTCATCTTGGGAACAGAAATTTCCTGAGCTTGGTACCTTCCCTGAGGTAATACTTTCCTTTAAGAACTGTTTTAAAAGCAAGGTAGAGAAAGACAATTCTGCTGATTAGAGAGGAATGGAGGAAAGTATGATTTTCTTCCTAAGTGAGGCTTGTGTAGAAACCTGGTGGAGACAACTAGGAGGGTGTAACAGGATGCTTGCTCATTTGCTGAATATTCAGGATGTATGTCTCCTTTTCCCAGAAGTATTTCTTAGTCGTAATCCTCTGGCCTCACTCTTGTTTACTGTTATTCCCATCCATACCACAAAACAAGATGCTGTGGTCTATTTGTGCTGTTCCCTTCCATCCAAGGGTGGTACAGAAACGTGCTTTGTACACAAGGCTGAAAAATGTTCTCAGATTTTGGTAGAAAGGAAGGGTAATATGTACACATTAACAGAATCAGTGACAAAGTGATGAAAGGCTCAGTGAACTTTTAGCATGGTTGTACAGTGTTTGGAGAACTACACTTTTTTTTTCCTCAAAATAATTTGTGTTCTTTAATTTAAAATAATAGGCTTTCCTGTACTATAACTTTTTCTAAATCAAATTGGTTTCCAAAAGAAAATCTTATTCTTTTGAAAGCTCTTTTTGGAATGTTGACTTAGAAGTCAGTCACTGAATTTCTGCTTTTGGATTAGTCAATTTGCGAACAAAAACACGAGCTGAAACAACATTTTCTCTCTAAACTGAATTTGAGTTGAAAATAGAAAATGCTAGCACACCAAGGCAACTCAGTAGTAGTTTCTATGGGGAAAACTTTTGATGGATAAATATATCTTGATATGCCTCTCCTAGTTTCAGAGGTTGTCACTGCATTGGATCACAGTAATGTTTTTCTGACATGCTCTTTTTTACAGATGCCCTGTCTTCATGTAACAAAACTGGACTTTTATATTGAGGTAGTTATATTTCTGGAAAATTAGACAAGGATAGGGCTCATCTACTGTTACTTTCTTTTCTCTAAAGAAAGAATGTGGAATCTAAATGGAATTTGTCATTAGTAAAACCAGACCTTGTATTGTTCTCTTAACAAGGTTTGTATAAGATATTTACAAGTGCTGTAAATTTTTAATTTTTAAATTTAATGCGTACATATATATGTACAATGCCTGCTTAGGTGTTTACTGAGTAGTTCTGTCTTTTTAATGTATAATTTAATATGAAATGGTATGTAGAAGAATTTTTTGAACTCTGACAAAAAGGTCAAAGAAGTTTCAGTCAAAAAAATAGTGGGAGGAAAATCATGAGATGTGAAATAGGGTGCAGAAAAGCTGAGCAGTGGATGTAGGGGAAAGAGAGAAGGATGAACAAGGATCCAAAAGGGGTAATACTTCACAAAGAATATAAGATAACTGCCTAATTGTCAACCCACATTTAAGCCGTGTATTTTTGGAACTTATCCATCTTGAGTCCTGCTCTCCCTCAGTAATTCCAGAGGCTTTGAGGAACATCTAAAATTTTAGATGCATGGAGAGATCATAGGTTCTCTGACTGAACCTATCAGAAATCTGCCAGCACAGGAGAGCAGGAGCTTTTGATCCTTACCTGTACAATCAAGCTCTCTGATGATTCTGCATGTCAGTGTGTGCTAAGTGAAGCAGTAAGAATGTAATCTGGGAGCTTCAACTCTGCTCTTCTTTGTGCAGAGAAGATTGGAACCCAGTAATTTGAGAAGAAGCCTTCCTAAAAAAACCTTTTTCTTAAACGCGCCGAGAAGAACTACAAAGCATTTTAGTGCATGTGGCATTTGCAGCTGAGTTCAGTGAAATTGTAAAGTATTCATTCTGGCTGCCAGAGAGAGTGTTTGAGACTCTGATGATGTCTCTTACCGTCCAAGTTTCCTTTTTTTTTTTTTTTTTTTTTTTTTTTTTTTTTTTTTTTTTTTTTTTTTTTGTTTTTTGTTTTTTGTTTGTTTGTTTTGTTTTGGTTTTGGTTTTTTTTTTTCTTTTTTCTTTTTTCTTTTTTTTTTGTTGTCGTTTGTTTGTTTTTTGGTTTTTGTCATCAAATGGGAAAACAAAACCCAACTTCTTTTCTTGTCCTTCGCCTATTTTGTTATATATTTTGGAAACTCTTTGCATGTTGTTTTCTTGTACCAATGTCTGTATACAACTCATAGCATGCTATGACTATCATTTATGCACATCTGGAAGTGCTTCCATGAATATAATACCAAGTTCAATAATAGGAAATTGCTATTGCTAACAAATGTCACCTACACTTGACTTCTGTTTTCTAAAAACTTTCAAAGTTTATTGTAAATAAGCTCCAATGAAAACAAACTGAATGATTACAGTCTGGATTCCCTTCAGAGTGGTTTCTGGCATGTAGGAAATAAATTATAGTGCATTCAAAGAACCAGCTGCTTCCATTTGGGTAGAATATGTTATGATCTAATGAAGACAACCATCTGCTCCTGAGTAAAATCCTAATTAAACAATATATGACTCAAAACAAAATTAGCAATAAAGCAGTTAATATTTTACAAATGTTGCCTGCAATGTATAGCAGCTAGTATGTTAAAAGCTTCTTTAAATATGTCTGGCTTTCATAATATTTTAATAGTCTTAGAGAACATGCTTGATATGTCTTTGGCTGGTACCACCACATCTCCATGCTAGTATTTAGATTTCATAGTACAAGCTAAAGCATCGTGTTGAGAACTAATACATCCATCATGTTTTAAATTTTTTAGTTGTTTGGGGTTTTTTTTTTTTTCTTGTTTGCTGTTTAGCCTCACATTTAATGAATTATTCTGCAAAACAGATGCAAAAGCTTCTGAAAAAAAGCTGTGGACAAATGGAACAGCCTGCCTGAACACATAATTTCTATGCCAAAGTCAGATTTGTGAATGGAAACCTCATGTAGCTTGTATGGCATGTCTCAGATCTGGTTATGCAACTGTGCAAAAGGACAGAGAAAGCTGGTCAAAGAGATCTTAAAAGTGGTTTTGAGATCAGTGCAGTACATGGACCTCCATTCTCTGAGGAAACAAATGTCATACCTCACACAGCCTAGGTGCTGGTGCCTTAACTACAGGCAAGCTTAGAGAAATAATAACTGGTCCTGTATGATTAATATACTTTAAGGGAAAACTACTTTTTTCTGGTCAAGTGTAAAGAATGTGGACCCAGAGATGGCAGCTGAGGACATGTGCAACCCTATCTGTATTGCTGGGGTGGGCTGAACCTTGTTTGGATTTCTGTGCCATGGCTTTACCTCCAGAAGCATGACTCTTGATGGGAAACAAAGGAAAAGTGAAAGAGCAGGCAGGCAGCACTTGTGTGCTCTGACTCACTGAGACATAAGAGGTCCTTGTGTATTTTTCAATGAAAACAAAAACCATCATAAACAGCACTAATGTGCATAAGCACTACTCCATCCTTTTCATGGCATTTTGCCTCCTTCTACATGTGTGACCCTTTTTTTTAAGTGCTTTCAAGAACTAGTAAAAGATGGAAGGAAAACCAGAAACTACAGCTTGCTTGACATGGATATAAAGTTTAATAACTCTGAGAACTCCCTCTGTCTCCCTTTTAAGCTGAAGTAACTGTCTGGGTCAAACAAAAATGGAGAAGTTATTACATTATTATATGAGTGAAATTAGGTAGTCTGTTCTCAAATCAGCTCCTCGCCTTTTTTTTCAGAGTCTTCAAAGTGGATGTAGCTAGACTAAAACCATGAAACTCACAATTCCCCTGCTGTTTCCCAGGGTCTGTTGAATGGAAGGGAGATTTTTTATTTGAGATTCAGAGCATTGTCGAAGGGTTTTATCTTGCTCTGATCTGTACAGCCTCCCTCTTGCTGTGGCACAGCTGTATGTACGTGGGTGGTCCCACCCTGGGACAGCCTCAGGCTAACACAAACCAGCTGCAGGAGTAGGGCTCCCATCAGCTACCAGCCAAGTGTGGGTGCAATAAGGGATCAGCAGGACACACACCCCACACTTCTGTCTTTGTTATCAAAGTACTTCATCCATGACTCAAACCAAGAGGACTTTAAAGTTGTTATTCTTGTTGTTATTGTTGTTGTTGTTCCTTGCTTATCTCCAGAAACTCTTCTGTTTTGTTTTTTTGGTTTTTTTTTCCCTGGGCAAGAAATCAGCTTCTTTAGTTCAGTCCTGGAATAAAATGTTCCAGTGCTATGCTGAACTGGGCTACACTGCGGAGTAATGTTTTTCAACTCAGATATAAACTGTTCTCCTTTCCCCTTAGATTCCTCAAATTAAGCTTCAGAGAACACTGTGGGTTCTCTCACTTCACACCTAGAATACACAGCAGCAGGCCTTTAAGGGAAAATTCTCTGAAAGAAAAATAGAATAATTTTCTCATGAGGATGTTATTCTGCTGTCTCTAAGATGAGCAGCAGTTGCAACAAATCTAGAAGTTCCTCAGTAACTCAGCTAGAGTGGCCCCAGTGGATAGACCCCCATCCTCTGCCATCTGCAAGAATCTGTTCAGCTCTGTATGGAAATTTTACACTGCTTTTATTAGGCATTACCCTGCAGTGAAATTTTGAAGAATGGAGTTAGCCACATCAAGTTTTCCATACAGATGCTGAAGGGAAGCAGCTGCATGTGGGGAAGCAGTTTTGAAGGCCAAAGACAAAATTCTGAGATTGTTATGCATATTGCCTCTTTCCCAGTAATGACTTTGTTGTTTTGTTTCTTCTACTCAAATGACTTGTTCTGTGCCGCAGACAACCAAAACTTCTGCAGGATTTTTTTCCTTATTTTCTCACCTTTTTCCTCCTTTAAAGTACTCAGAATTACCATTGTAAATCACTACCTGGATGTAGCCAATACAGCAGCAGTCTCCACTCGTGCAGTTTAAAGCCCCTGGCTATACCAAAGCTAATCTTAGCCTTGGGATCATCTAGTTCCACCCTCCTCCTATGGACATGGACACCTTCCACTAGATCAGGTTGATCCAAGCCCCATCCAACCTGGCCTTGAACACTTCCAGGAATGGGGCAGCCTCAGATTCTCTGGTCAGCCTGTGCCAGTGTCTCACCACAGTAATGAGTTTCCTCCCATCTGACCTAACCTGCTGCTTTTCAGTGTGAAGCCATTAGACCTGCTCCAACAGGTCCATGTCTCTATCAGGCTCCCAGACCTGGATGTAGCTCTCCAGGTGGGGTATTGTAAGAAGAGAGTAGAGGGGCAGAATCACCTCCCTCCACATGCTGGTCACACCTCTTTGTGCAGGACAAGGAAACTGCTGGAGAGATGCGAGAGTCCTCCTGACTGAGAAGCAGGGTCGGCAGGACTTCACCCCTGAGAGGCCAGGCCTTGACTTCAAGCCCTGAGAAATATGCATCTAACTCAGGGTGAGCCTGAGGTCTCCTCCCAAAAGCCTTTGGAGTTATTATGTTTACTAGTCTTAAGTTCTTTTCCTCTGTTTGTTACTTGTGCTCCATGTATGGTATTTCTAGAATGATCCCTCCCACCGCCCCCCTCCCGAGACTATATGTTCTTTCTTCCTTGCTTCTGGTCTTTGGAGTTTGTCCCTGTACTGTGTTTGGCTTTTGGGCATCATCCCTGTTTTTATTTATCATTAAAGTAAATTTTCTTTCCAGGGCACTCCATCATTCCCGCTCCTTTATCCTTACTTTGCGACACATTCACCCTGAAGCCAGGAGGCTCAAAGATTTGTTGCAGCCACCCTCACTGCAACACCTCTTTTGATGAAGCCCAGGATACATTTGATTTTTCTGGGGTGAATGGGAAGGTTGTCAGGTCACATTGAGCTTTTTAGCCAGTATTCCTTCCCTTTCCTGATGTATTAGGTACCTGTCAGTCACTGGCAATGCAGAAGGTGTCTCTTTAGGCCTGGACATGATTAACTCCACAATAAAGCAGGTTGCAGCTTTTGTCCCAACCTCAGTGAAAATGAAAGGCAAACCTTACAAAACTGTTTGTGTCATGTGGGTACATCTGCAAACTCTATTGCCGTGAGTTTGCAGATGATTTTTGACAAAAACTTACAAGTATGTGTACCTAGGAAAACATAAAAGCAAAGTGTAGATAGCTATGTTTATCCTGCTCTTGCAGCTGTAGCTTCTGACCTTTTTTCATTACATTCCTAAGCACCTCTACTCCTGTCCTCAGGGATCTCACCATTTACTACCAGGTACTTGCTTGTATAGTCTTCATTACTGATTTTAGCACAGCCTTGGCACCTCTGGATAACCTCCTTTGTAATAACTGCCCCATGTTAATAGTTATGGAGAAATTTGGTGCATTTCAGATATTACTTTGCAGAAGTGCAGTATGTGGCTGCCTTTTTCTTTTTAGATTTTCAGCTTGGTTATGATAATAGTGTCCCTCTGCCCTCCTGCTACAAAGGTCTGACTCTGAGCATCTGACTGTCACTCCATTTGTTCTCCTGTCTGAAAACAGAGGTGTTCTGAGGTGAAGTTTTTTCAACACCTGATGCACTTTTATATGAAGGGGTTCAGATACATCCACAATAGAGTAGCAGAAGTATGGAGGCACCTAATTTGTACAGACAGGGACCTTTTTTTGCCTCAGTGAGTGGACTGATGCCCAACAAGCCATCAGGGCATCCTCCCTGACAGGAAGCACCACTGGAGCTTCAGAGGCTACCCAGGGTGGCACCTGCCTCCTCCAAGCACCTGAAAACACTGCCAGGAAGGATCTGCTGCCTCTCCACCAGTCCCCAGAGCCTTTCTCCTCAGGTCCAGTTTGAATCTGGACAGGAACCCCATGAATGCCTTCACCCTGGCTCTTTCTCCTTGGGAGAGGTGCTGGGACCATACCTATGGAGGAGGCCAGTGCCTGGTCCCTGTCTCCTGTCTGTCTGTCCTGCCAGGCCTCCCTCCTGGTCTGCCCTCCCTCTGCTTCCCCTGCACCTGCCTCCCTCCTTTCCCTGTGTGAATGGCCACCATACTGTACTGGCCACCTGCAGGTATCCGGTGACCAAACTTTGCTACAGGGACATCTCTCTTGGTGGCCCCTACATGGAGGGGATAGGGCTTGGACAGGGACAGACCTAAAGCACAGTACTGATGTACTGTTTAGTACATCATAAAAGTTTTAGCTTTCATGTTTTCAGATTCTGTGCTGCTTAGGTGTGGTTCTAAGCCTCACACCAAGTGCCAGTAACCTCTCTTCACAGAGCAGGTAGACAAAACAAATCCTTTTCCTGCTGAAGACCAAGGACAACTTTCAGGTCCAAAAGCATAAACAGTGGTGGACTGAAGAGAGGAACGAGAAGGATGAGACTTCACAACCTGAAGCTGTAATTGAACAATTAGACCCCAATATGCAAATGGACCGAAACTTATAAAAGTGTAAAATCTCATGACCGGTCAACCATTTTGTGACTATATTCTTAATCCACCCCGGGTGCAGCCTTGGTCAGGCTCCTGTCCTGCCCAAGGTGGATCCTGGAGGCTTTTCAATAAATACCAACTTTATTCTCTAGCTCTGTCCAGTCTCTGTTTCAGGTTAGCCTTCCAAGGCATCAGTGCAGTTGTCTCCTCACAGCTCACTGCTGACAAATGCATTTTTGTCTCCTCTTTCTCAGGCATTTTTGAGGACTTCGTGTCTTGAGGAATTTCTCAGGTCAGCAGGCCGAGGCCTTTGCATTACAGTGAGACCTCTCCCTAGAGTGTTACTGAGCTTTTCTGCAGTAGTACTGAGACACACAAGAACGGGTCAAAATTATGTTTTCCTTGTTGCAGTCATGGTCTTTTTTTTGTGTTAAAAGTGCAATTGGAACAAAAGCAGAGCCCTGGACAGCCTGCATAGGCATGATGGGAGAGCCGAGCAGTGTCCCAGGCAGAGCACTGACTGGGACGTGATGCTGTGTTCCACCAACCCAAACTAGAGCTCAGTTTGTGCAGCTGGTGCTGAGGCTGGTTCCAGGGGGAGTGTTGGGAGGATTCAGTGTGGGTGCTGATGTTGGCTGGCAGCAAAACCTCGGGCAGGTCCTCCATCCCAGGGAGGAGAAGTGGCATTGTTAACAAGGGCATGAGGTGCTGGCACATGGCCTGGGAACTTGGGCTATCTGACTGCCGTGAAAGGCATGATGAGAATTTTAAACTGTATGCTCTAAAATTCAAGCTTTTCTTCTCCCCGCCGTCATTACCCCTAATAGCATTTCACTGAGAGTATGCTCTGTTTTCAGTGGGACTACTGGCAGGTGTTGCTTCAGGCAAAATCTAACCCTCACAGCTGAGTTTTTGCATCACGAATTTCTGCACTTGAACTTGTACAGATTAGTGATTATTCCAGGTCTTAAATTTGTTGTGGTTACATTACTTCTGCTATGAAGATTATTTAAAAATAACAGTATTTTAAATTGGCTGCTTTCAGTATGCTTCTTTTGAAGAAGATATCTGTATATGTGTATGTCTTTTCTTCTTTGCAACTCATGAACAGGCTTTTGAGGTGTCAAAACCAGTCAAGTTTAAGATCCCTTTTTTTTTTTTCAGTGCAAAATAGGAGGAAATATATATTTATTGGTCAATCTTACCTGCCTTCTGCTGGACTGTGCTTGATAGTTTCTGCCTAATGTCAATAGAAAAGCTTGTACATACAGTGTCAGTTTGCCTTTCAAAGCAGGTCTGGCTGGCTTCAGCACTCAAGACAGAAAGAGTGTGCATATATCACTCCTGACATTTCTCAGAGGCATTACTGCCTTGCTAGCTCACCTATCAAGCATGGTGAATTGTGTTTCTACTCATTGATTACTAGCTTTCCTGGGCAACTGAAAGCGTTGCTAGGTATTACCAGACATGATGTAAAATCAGTTGAATACTTTGGCAGGTACATTGTGTTAAGAAACTGCATTTTTAAAATGTCCTTAGGAGGATTTTATGTATGTCAGTTTGCTTTTATCATATCCTTGTACTGACAATATCTTTATTTTAGTATGTATGTATGCATCAATGTGTCTCTACACCAACCTTCTTCCATATTGTTATGATACGATGTTTTGAACAGAGCATTCATAAATTATACTGGAAAGGGTTGATTAAGAGAGTGATTTTATTTATCATAGTCATAAATCTTTAAAATCCACAGGGAAGGCTTCTCAGCCAATGACGTTATAATTTTTAATGCCTTTTCTGACCAAGTGTTGGAAGTCACACCTCGTCCCTGAATACCCTAAGGATTACGTATCCCCTTGTCAAAAACAGCAAGGTTATTATTCACTCATATAGTGCCAGTAATGTTCAGGGGCTGTAATAATCTTGTAGTGATCCATGTTATTAGATTTCAGTGGTCTGACAACGATTTATCAAATGCCACTTACTATATCAAGAAGGGCAAGGAAATAAACCTGTCCTGTCCTGTCAGCCTCAGCACCAGCACACACGCTTGCTTCCCCGAGCACCTGAGGCATGAAATCCACCAGGGCTATTTCTGATACACCTCGCCTTTAAATAAAAACGGGTATTTCTGGAGAAAGCAATTCGTGCGCCCGTTCAGCCGTGCATGGGACCCGGGTCAGGAGGGACACCTGTGCAGCCAGGCCAGAAATCCCCTCCCCGCGGTCTGCGGGCTCCCGGGCGCTGGTTCGCTNGGCCCGGCCGCGCTGCGGGCAGCGGAGCCGCCGAGGGCAGCGGAGCCGCCGAGGGCCGGCTGCCCTCTCTCGGCCGCCTTCTCATCAGCAGCCAAAACCAGGGCTGGCACCGGAGCGACGTGACCGCTCCGGGAACGCAGAGAGGCTTCGCGCCCTGTGCCCGAGTTAAGAGAAATGTTTCTTAAATGCAGGCGCAGGAGCTGACGGTGCTAATCTAAACCCACAGCGCCTCTCTAGCTTGGCGTGGGACAGGTGGCTCCTTGGTCTCTGTTAGCCCATCCAACAACAGGGCTAAGGAACCCCAGCACTGTTCTTTGGGCACTGATAACAGCGACAGAGTCAGGGCTCCTTAGTCCGATCCCATGCGGACTTTGCTCTTTTCTCGTGTCATTTATCACAGCAGTCTTTTGCCATGGAATTTACATTTTGACGAAACACCGCAGTTATCATTATTTCAGCAAGACTGCCAGGATTGGCAGCTATGGGGTCAAGGCACACACATGCCTGCATGGTAATACTAGAACTTTAGTGAGGCTTAGTGGGAAATGCCATCAAATTTCTAAGGGTATTCACTTCATCAGCAATCAAACTACTACTTAAGTATGGTAGATCAATCTTCTAGAAAAGCTTAGTTCTGACACTAAATTGTGGTTTGGCTGTGTGTAAAACAGAACTAGGACCAAGAATTTGACTTGGATGATCCATGTGAGTCTCTTCCAGCTCAAAACATTGTGTGGTTCTTAAAATAAATGATCATTGAAACAGTATTTAACATAATGAAAATAGCATGGTTAAGAAAAAAAAAAATCTTAGATCAACCTTTTAACAGTCAGGTAAGAATGCTTGTTAACTAATAAACTGACTTCAGTGAAAGAGATTTCATCTACACAGAGTCCTTGTCATCCTACTAAAAGAGAGCACTGTGCAAAGGATCTAAATTATATTTATGTGTTTGATAGAAAAATGTAATAATAATCTTATACTGAAGACCAAGCTAGCTACTGTTTGTAATGGAGCTCAGGTTGTTTATGCCTGCTGAGGATCTAGCCCCATCATTTTCTCTTTTGAGCTATATTTCTCAGCAATTTGCTTATAAATAAAAGGAAACATGAAGTATAGCAAAACTGGGTCTATCCACTGAAATTGTATCCTGCTGCTGTTCCAGTCAGGTTCTGGGTGTAAGACAGAATTGTTAAATAGCAAACACCATGCTAGGAGTTGAATGTATGCACTCTATTTCCAGCTCTCTTGCTATGTAACTTTAAATATCTCACTAAACCTCTTATCTCATAGAGTAGTTATCTGCAAATTGATAACTATCGCAGGCATGTCTCTGCATCTGTGTGTAAGCTGCTGTTTATGAAACCCCCTTAAATGCCTAGTGGAAAGACACTCTTTGAAGGCTTGTTACTGGTTTGTTGTGTGACATTGATATAGACAGAGCAGTTCTCATTACAAGTCAGACAGCCCTTACTACTGGGATGATGATGGCATTGGTAAGGGTACATCCCATGTTGAATCTTTCACCCTAGGCAAAACTATTTGATACTCAGAGTTTGGAATAGAGGTAAGTACTTTGCATCTTTTGAAGAGCTATGAACTTCCTTAGAATTAGAGGGCAGAAAGATTCAGAACAAGCTTCAAGGCCAACAGATTGTATATAGATGTAGAGAAGAGAAAAATGGGACATAGTGATAAAAGGGAAACTCACAGAAGAAATATCTCAAGCTTCCACTAGGAGTGGACAGCCATGAATCAGAATCAGTTGCAATGAGTCACTTTTAATGTGAGAACCTTTGATATCCTTTGAGCTGCAACAGGCATTTAGATCTTGTTGCAACCAATTCTCATTCCCCCTAATTAAAACCAGAATGCATTCAATACTCTAATGCAAAAGGCTCATGTAAATTATTTGCATTCTTCTACTTGAGTTGACAAGTCAGAACAACCCCACATGAGAAGGGACTGCAGTATGCTCTGATGGCCTATGCACAGTGCTCATTGATTAGACAAATATTTCCTGAGATGCATAATAAAAACCTGATCTTAAAAACCTTAATAGGCAGACTGAGTGTGCAGGCTGCCTGCTCAAGCTACCTATTCATCATGTATGGAGCTTATAAACAGTGGGTGACATGGTGCTATATTTTCATGTGGTTTTATTATTAGTTAACAAAACCAGGAACGTTATTTGAATAGCAATTCTATGTTTGGAAAGGTAGACACTTTTAAGGTATGCCTCAAGGCTATACCTCATTAGTTTGCTTATGTTACCTAGCTATATATCCCTGGGAATGGAGTAGGTGCTTTACATACAAATAAAAGATGTGGGCGGAGGAGGAAAGAGGGCTGAATTATACTCTTTTCTGCCCTGCAGCTTGTGTAATCATGCATGCTATGGCAAAGTGAATGTAAAATACCATGAGCAAGGTTTGAAGCTGGTATAAGTTAGTATAGCCCTGTTGAAGTTGACAAATATCATGGGCAGCTTCTGTGAAGGTTTAGACCTGCATTATATTCACTGCTGTGAATGACTGTAAGGAATCAGGTCTGAGGTCCCAGGCCTTGTTTATAAATACTAAATAAGCATAAGAAATCAGGGGGGAATGATCTGAAAACAAAATATTATTTTGTGTTGTACAGGTTTCTAGACATGTGAGCAGGTAACTGGACTCAGGCAGATAGATGTCAGCTGGCTACTCTTAAAGAGTAGGAAAAATAGATGTCAGAGAAGAATTCGTGTTCCAAGCCAATAATTGACTATTTTTTTTAATATTTCATAAACAATCTAGATTGGGAATAAAACTCAATCAATGTGACAGTGGCCTGGGTTAGTACACAATACAAAGGCCAGGAAAACGCATAAAAAACCAAATGCAGTTTCTGAGTTAATTAATTGCTCAGCACTGCTAAAGCAATGTAACCATTTATTAAAATAGACAAGGTTTTGTGTGCAAGTCACAGCTGAATTGCCTGCTAATTAAGAAAGATCTAATACTCATTTAGATAATAGTCTTGTCAATAATTGTGGACAAAAGGAAGAAAAATTTTATTAACTGAAAAAAAATAGAATTGATGACTTTTGGATATTGAAATCTGAAAAAAATTAATGAGCTTGAGAGATCTCAATACTAAATGGTACCAGACACTTCCTGTTGAGTGACTGTGTTCTATTAGACACCTGCCAGGACACTATTCTCTCATCACTCATCATTATCATTAGCTAGGGTTTTACTGTGTATTTGATAATGTACTTGAGGGAATGTTTAAATACACTGTGTGGTAGTAAAGAGCATGGGAATAAAAATTTAATTGTAATACTTTCTTTGTTTACCTATGATAGAAATTCCAAACTTCATAATATGCATAAAGACGCAACTTTGAAAAATCTGTAGAATTTTTTTTCCAAAATGCAGTGGAGGGATGGTCTAAGCCACAGATGGGTCTTTGGGCTAGATCCACAAAAGGTCTGGGGGCTCACAGAACATATCTAGTGAAGGGAATGGCTTGCAGAGAGTGACTGATGGTGGCTTTCCTGGGGAGGCATGGCAATCCAAAATGAAATACAGAAAGGGAAGCTCCCAGTAGTAATAGTAAGTGCAGGGACATTCTGAAAACCCTCCTTTCAGTGCTGATGGCACCATCCTAATGTGTTTCATACACTCATGAGCCAGGACTTTGCTTTGTTCTGTCAAAAAATCTTGGCTCTTTCCATTTACATGACCAGGAGTGCTGTCCCTGTCATGAACACCTTAAGGGATTATTAAGAGGTTGTGACTTATCTGGAAAGTGAGATGTGCCCTTCTCAGCCTTACAAAAACTTATTTTTCAGATTTGTGCCTTACAGACCATATACCTGGGCTTTGCAAGTAGGTCTGTGTTCTTCAGGTCAAAGAGGCAAATTGCACGTTGTGAGCCAGATGTCACCTTGATTGCAGGCATCAAACAGAAAACTTCAGAGTTCTTTTTCTGACACATTCCTGCCATCTCCTCTGGCAAAGATTTCACTTTCCTCTATACCAGACAAGTTGGTATGCTTTTCTATAGACCCTAGGGATAAGCTTTGGCATATCTAATCTTAGAGATCTCTAGTGTAAACTTCGGCTTCTGAGTGAATCATTGAGATTGCCTTTACAGACAGTAAGGAACAGGACTGTCTTGAGCAAAGTCTTATTGTATTGTAAAGCAGATGTGCAAAATATGTTGGGTGAATCATGCCTAAAAATACATATTTCTTTCCTTTAGAGAGCTTCAGGTAACTAGCTCAAGATACACTTCTAGAGAGAAACATGCATATCAGTGACCTCCATACAAGATAAATCCCTCTCTAGATTTCAAGGTCTCTCACATCTAAAAGTCATTGAAGGAGGTAATAAAGGGTGAAAAATAGACACTGGTGTCTGTCTCCTTCAACTTCTCTGTCTCAGACTTCTCCTTTAAAATTTGTAGAAATTATACTCAATTGTTATCTGTTGTCCTATTGAGATAGCCAGATAATGAGTTATGTTTTGTTAATGACCTTTTTGTAAGGAGCGGTCTGGAAGCCTGCATCTCTTCTATTTTGCTTTTTTAAAAGGTCTCAATGAAGAGAATGAATCATTCTAAGTCAGTTGGAGTTAGATCAGCTTTTTGAGAAGATTTTTATGTGTTTTGCCATTTCCCCTTTTCTGAAATTCATTCTCATATTGTTTGTGCTTGGAACAGTTTACCCCTTGTAAACTCAGAGCATAGTGTAATCACAGAGAAACTGATATTCACATAATTCTTTTTTTGCTTCTCCACATCTGCTGTTCATCTGCATTATGAATGTTCTGGGTCTTGGGACTTGTGCCATGGACCTAGTGAACTCATGGTTAATTGACCTGGACATTGATCAGTGAGATGTGACCAGTTAATTTGACTCTAAAGCATATTTGAGCTGGGAGTCATATTTTTCAGCATTTTTAATGGAAAAAATGCAAGATGTTGGATGCCTTGGAAACACATAACATTTAATAACAAAATAAACATCAAATGTAAAGAAATAAGCTGGTTGTTGACAAGTTGTGGCAAAGAGGAGACGTGATCAAGCTTCACTTCAAATGCTGGAAGATGCTGACTGTATCACGAAAAAGTTATGGTTGTATGTGCTGATAGAGGGATTTCAGCCCTGCATGCCCATTGTTACATAGCTTTGTGTTGCTTTTCTTCAGGTCTAGGCCAGTTTTCAAGAAACTGCAACTGTTCTGTATGCAGATAGTTCTGCCAAAACCCCTTCAAACAAAACCAAAATAACTCATGTGCCTAATTCAATCTTTACAATTTGGACTTTTTTGGAAAATGAATATGTACATCACAGTTTTAATTTTCAAGTCATTTCCAAAGAAAACCCATGTCATCACCTGTCAACAATCTCCGTGTAACAAAATACATTATTACAGAGATGTCACAGATAGCAGTCTCTAGATATATCATGGATAGCCTGTTGGTGGGAAGTCATTTTTTGTCAAGCTCATTCTAATAAACTCTCATTTACTTGGATTTTGTTTGTGGTGCTCAAGCTGAGAAATGCAATTTAGTGGAATTGTTTATTCTGCAACTTAATGCTAAATCAGGAGGGAGATGCCTTTCTTGGCAAGGATTGCAAACACTTCTGAATCCAGAGATTAAGTCTGCTTGTCTCTGACTGTACTTGATGATTTTGATTACTAGTGCTGATAAATATATGGGCTTAACTAATGGCCATAGAGTGAGGATAAAAGTGATAATTTGCTCAAGGGGCTTAAAACTGACATCTTGAAAAGAGAATCCTTGGAATGAATTCAGCTATATACTCATGTCAGGGCCATCTATTGCTATTTATTATAACTTCAAAACCCCACCTCTTTAAATCACAGAATCATCAGTGTTGAAAGAGACGTCCAAAACCATCTTGCCCAGCTGTCGACCCAGCACCACCATAACCACCCCTAAACAATACCCCCAAGTGCCACATCCAGATGCCTCTCTGAGCACTTCCAGAGACAGTGACTCCACCATCTCCCAGGGCAACTAGTTTCAGTGCCTAAGCCCTCTCAGTGGAATAAAAACATCTAGTATCTAATCTGAACCTCCCCTAAACACAATTTAAGGCTATTTCCTCTTGTCCCTTCACTTGATGTGTGTCAGAAGACACTGACCCTGGCCTTGCTACAATGTCTTTTCAGGTGGCTGTACAGAGAATATAAAATCCCCCCCTGAGACTCCTCTCCTCCAGACTAAACACCCCCAGCTCCCTCAGCTGGTCCTCACAAGACTTGTGCTCCAGAGCCTTCCCCAGCTCCATTGCCCATCTCTGGACATGCTCCAGCCCCTCAGTGGCTTTGTTTTTGTGAGGGACCAGAACTGTGCACAGGATTTGAGGTGTGGCCTCACCATTGCCCACCAGGGGGACAATCCCTGCCCTGCTCCTGGTGTCACACCATTGCTGACACAGGCCAGGATGCCATTGGCCTTCTTGGCCACCTGGGCACTGCTGGCTCATGTTCAGCTGCTGTCACCAGCACCCCCAGGTCCTTTTCCCCCTGGCAGCTTTCCAGCCACTCTGCCCCCAGCCTGTCTGGGGCTGCAGGGGGTTGTTGTTACCAAATATTTTAATAAGTTTTATCTTGAACAGTGTAGAGGGTCTACATATTGTTGTTCATATTTATGTCAAGACATCCAAGACATTGCTAGGAGGAATGTATTATCCAAAGTGGGGAAGAATTGAATTGATGATGATATTATTGTTCGCAATTGTAAAGATTATCAGACTGTTTACTAAAACTGTGGGGACACAGTTCAAGCTCATGAATTGTCCATTGGATTAGAAATCCTAATATTCAGGTCTATTATTTTTCCTATATTTGACCACATTTACATTAAATGTGCAAGTTCCTTCAGTTTTGTTAGGTATTTTTATAGAGACCATGTGCATGCAATAAAGTATTGTAAAACTAATGGCCCCATAAAGTCTGTGACCAAACATTCTGCAATTCTCTTTGATTTAGGGACGTGAACAAGCATCAAACTTACAACAAACTTCAATTCTCTCACACTTTATTCGGTGTGAGAACAAAACTTTACTGAGTGCTTGAGATTCACTCGGTCTCTGTCTTAACCTTTGTCTTTTATCAGGTTCACATCAAAGCTTTTAGGAGATACAGAAGCTTTTGGATGAAAAGCAGATTAGGACTGCAGCATGATACAGATTTTTTTTTTTTTTTTTTTTTTTTGCAATCCTGAAGTTTTTTAAAGCAAAGTACAGTGGCTTTTAACAGAAAAGAAAGTGTGATTGCAGACAGTTTAAAGTAGAGCATCTAGACATGAAATATAATATTTCTTTTCATTCCCCCCAGGCTGTTAAAAGCATCTGGTAGCTGTGAACCTTTTAGTCTAGCCGGGAAGTAGAAGTTCAACATTAAACTGGAATTGTCGTGCAAGTGTCAGATTCGTTGCCGTTTGAGGTGTCTCACAGCTTTTACCTACACTCTGGCCTAGCCCTTTCCGTGAGATGGTGATGCCTCAGAAAGGCATTAATGTTTTTATTTTTGTTATCAAGAAACTTTCCCTCCCTTTCACTGCTAAGTTAAAAATAAAGACAAGGAAATCTAGCCAAGCAGTTCTCTCTCTCCTCCTAAATCACCTTGATATTTTTTGTTCCAAACAGGCTTATTTTCCAGCTTTGCCTGGCTCTTTGGTAGGCTGGTAAAGAGATAAAGGATGTTTAAAAAAATTACTTCTGCAGAATGAGACTCAAGGAGAAAACACTGAATACTTCTTTTAGGCTGTTTCCTCTTGAATTACTGAACTTCTCTCTTTTCAGTGCAGGTATCTGGACAGCTCTTTCTTAGAGGCCATTTCACAACAGTTCAGGGATGTCTCTGCCAGGGTCACCTCACTCCATTTTCACATTCATTCTAACAGCTTCACCATCCCCCTGTACCCTAGCTCAAATCTCCATATAGACTCCCCATAACTGCCTTTCTCTCACCTTTATCCATTTTGGTTTTGTCTGTCCAACAAAGCTCTTCCTGCTATTTCACTCCTGGCTTTTTTCCCCTTTTATCTCCTGATTGTCCAAATCCCCAGACAGTGAATCACAGAATCCTAAAGGGGAAGTGAAATGCAAAAATAGGGTGCCTGGGTACTTGATGTTTTTGGGAATGGCTCCAGCCCCATCAGAGACTGTTCTTGTGAAGTCTCACCATGGAAGGTAGGCAGGATTTGGGTGCTTCATGTCACTCCAGTACATTTGATCCAGACATGAAAGCAGAACCTGGCTGGTACTCAACCACTTCTCTGCCCTCCTCCTCCTCTTGCTGCCAAATGCAGTTGTCTTCCTTCTTGAAAGCCACTGATCATCCTCCTTCAGTCCAGTGGCCTTCAGGAAAACAGTTAATTTCAGGCATGTGGTTTGGGATACTCCTTCATTTTCTCATTAGTTTCTACACTGACTGCAGAAGAGCAACAAAACAACTGCACTTTTCTTTTCCAAACAAGGCACCTAGCTGGCAGTGCCCTCAAACACAACCTTTTAGAGAAAGATGCCCAAAGCATAATAAACAGGATGAAATTATAAATCCATTGCTGTGACAGGGCTTACATGTTCTTAGTTGACTTGCCTGTGAATAGCTGGTTGTTTTCTTTCTGCATAGCAGTGTGTAATTAAAATATTCAAGTGCAGATTGCAGCCCATTTAGGGCTGAATGCTGCTGGATGCTGAGCAAAATTTGAATAGTGCTGAGAGATTTCAGCTGCCAAGGAAGAGAGAAGACGCTCAAAGTAGTCTGACTTGGCCAGCATCTGGCAGACTGCCTTAACATTGATTTGTTCTTATGTTAAGATAAAACTGGCAAGGAACAGGAAAGCAGTTTAGGGCTCAATTAACAGACAGCCTTTAAAAATGTATTTCACTTTCTGCCTTAGGCTTTGCCTTAGGGCTAGTCCTGTTCAAAGAGCTAAGACTAAAAGAGAAAAACTGCTTATATACATAATATCCTGTAAACAGTTATCCCCTCTATAATAAGGGCAATTCAAAACATGTCAATGTTACAGACACTCAGGGTAATCAATCAGGCTGGTATCAGGCCAAATTATTCAGTAGAGTAGCTAAGATTGATTTGGGAAATGTTTGTTTGTTTGTTTGTTTGTTTAAAGTATTCACAGTGTTTGAACTGGAAAAAAAATAATATCTTTTCAATTTGGGCATAAGTGGTCTGGGCTGAAGAAGTTATATGGCAGAAGGAGGCTGTTGCTTTCTTCTGGTCATGGAGAATATTGTGATGGAAAAAGTAAAATTGGGATCATGCTGTTGGGACATACCACATTAGATAAATATATTAATTATGGCAGTGGCTACTTAGTTCCTGTTGCACTCCACAAAGGTCCAAAGGGTCGATGCTGTAACTAGGAGTAGTTTTGATTAAGTCACTTATGTGTTCTTACAAAGGCTTATGTTATGGCAAAGAGGAATGGCTTTTGGAGAAGTGTTTTTGGAAAAGCAGTGGAAGTCATCTCTGCAGAATGACTGTGACTGAGGCCGTGGTACTCTTATCCACCTTCCAGGAGCTACTGCCTGGAGAGAGGATGTCCCACTGCTGCTCTCCCTGTCTGCGAATCATCTAGGAGACAGGGGACTTGAAATTCTTCAATGCATTACAATCTTTTTACTCCTTTAATGAGGTCAACAGCCATACCACACTTGGCTGAATTTTCTGAGGTTTTGCAGAGGTCTTTGTGAAGAAGTTAAAAGCTAAAGAAGTAAAATGGCAAGACAAATATCCATCTGCTTTATCTTGTTAAGTTTATTTCTGATTATCTGACTTTATGAAACCTTTTTGCCTTTCAATCCATTAAGGTAAATTCGGGTGGTATCAGAGGGAATAATTCCTTCCAGAGCAATGTTAGTCTACATTCTCTTTGTCTATACAGTTTCCCTAAGTTGTTATGGCAGTCCTGATAAGGGAGATGTATTTCACCCTTCTCAGTATTTGTTTTTCATTTTGGAGAGTAGAGAAAGAGTGTGTCTGATCACACACTTCCTTTGTTCCATTTGGAGAAAAGTGCAGAATAATATTTCTAAATTAAGCTGATTCAGGGTTTATTAGCACTGTAGAAAAACCTGATTGTGCTGCCCAAAAGATTGAGCTTGGGCTAGCTTATGTGATGGAGAAGAGAGAGACAGCAGAAAGGATGTGGGAGAAGATGTTGCACAGTGAGATAATGAGCTTGGGAGAGGCAGGCTTGCTGCTTTTGCTTCTGCAGGAGGAACAGGGTACAGGGCCAACCTCTGGGAAGGAGACACCACCTCTTTTCTTTAGCAAGAGAAGCCACAAGAAACAACCCTCAGGGGTTTAAACATGCTGCCATAATTCTGAGCAACTTGGCCAATTAGCCTCAAAGAAGCACAACATTGCATTGAATGTCATTTTATTCTCTCTTTCTTAATGGGAGCTTCTCTGCTGAACTTACATGAAAAGCACAGCATGGGATGTAGGCTGGGGAATGAGAGATGCTGCTCAGCTGTTCTCTGTTCACTGTTCGTGTTCAAATCTGTAAAAAGGATATCCAAGGGTGATGGTGAGAGAAAAAACATTCAACTAGCCTCTTAGACAAAATATCATATTGGGATGTTGAGTTTGGGGTATTTTTTGTGTTTTGATTTAATTTCAAATTAGCTGCAAAATTGAGGTGTGAAAATAAGGGTGAAAGGTTCTTTTTGTAAGTCTGAAGAATCCCTTTGAAGGTTAATTTATCATAAGCTTGTAAATGACGTCCTTTTCATGAGAAGTTGAACAATGGCCATTAAAAAGTATAGGATCTCTTAACTGTATCCAAGTGATAGTAACTGAATACAGATATATAAAATGCTTTAAAAAGAAATGAGTAACTAGTTCTTAAAACAAACTTCTTTTGCAAACAGACAGTGGTTTTTTTATGTTCATTCTTGCTAGGGAATTGAAACTACAGTTATCTACATTATGTAAATCCAGTTTTGCAATGGCAGTTAAATTTTATTTTTTTAAGATGTCTGATACGAAAAATACCAGAGTATTTAAAATTTACCCTTGAAAAGCCATTCAGATTTTAAAGAGCAGTCACTATTAAATATTACACTTGATTAAAGATGGATAGTAGATTTTCATCTTTGCTGAGACTGGATTTTTCCCCGCACTCCAGAATAGTTGAGTGCTTTGTCATCGGTGGAGGTGAAGTCCTTTATTTTCTTACTAAGATATATTTTAATGTGGCACCTGCTGCTGTTCTTGGTAGTCTTGGAAGACTTATTCACAATCTAGTTTTAAAGACAGATCAAATAACAGGGATATTGTCTAATTTTTTTTCTCAGATCTGTTTCATTATCTACCCCTATCATTTCACATCTTAAGATGACAGGCCATTAATTTGTCTGCCAAATTGTTTGTGTGGTACCTGGTAGACCTGAATTCAATTGGAATCCCTCAGTATTATATTCATCATAATTACCATTTGTGTTGCATCAGCAGGATCAAGTCTTCTGAACAACTTTCAAGCACTCCTGTTTCTTGCAGCCCTTGCAGTCATAGACTGACTACCTTATATTTTGTTAATCAGGTAGAGATGTTGCAAATCTTTATCTGTAATGCCCTTTTCAGCTCTGCCTGTACAACTCATTCCTTTCATTTATCTTCAGTTTTCTGCCTTTGTATTCTGCTCTGCACATCTATTTATCCCTTCACAACTAAATAGTTCACAACTTTTTGTGGTATATTCCAAAGAGTCCCTTTGTCCCAGCTGACAGTCTGTGTTTGGCATAAATGAGTGGACCTTGTGCAATTGGAAAAAAATCCTGACTGGGTTTAAGTGGAGTTGTTTGTGATATGGATAAAGACCAAACTGGTTTGTTAAGTGTGTAAAGTCCTCAAAATTCAGTGCAGGATAAGGAAATGAGTGGATGAAAAGGAGACTTCTTAGTATTTTGAAAAACTTCCAGCTAGTTATTTGGTACCTTGATATTTCCAAATACTGTTACATTTATAAACCAAAACTGAAAAGATGCTTGCAAATGAGTGAGGTTCACAAAAAAAAGAATCATTACATTTCAGCTCCTCAAGAAATTATGTCTGCTGAGTGTGTCTGAGGATGAACTCAGGGTTAGAAAACACAGTTTTTAATCATAACCTGTGATTCTTTTCTTGCTGTACCCCAAATTGCTTGTAACTCATTTAATTTCTCCCTTTCTCAGTGGGTATAGCAATACAACTACTTCACCTCGAAAATAAAATTTTAAAGCACAATTTTGTTTTTCTTGAAAAGCAGTGTAGTATCCATTTTTTGAGAATCAGTTTGAGATTCATGGACTGAAAAACGTTTTTCCTCTTCCTTTCTTTTTCTCCTTCCCATAAAACAAATTTGTGCTCCTGACCCCTCTTCGATCCTCCTCATGCTCTAGTTACTTGTCAGTATATAAATTCTTGGATATGGTAATATTTCATGCACTATCTTCAACTTCTTTGCAATTAATATTCTGTCCTCTCATTTAAGTCCAGTCCTGTGTTCCTAATGTCAAACTGGTTTTGTTCAATATGACCAGCAAGGAAGCATATGTTTTCATGCTGAGTCTCACTGCCAGTTCTGGAGGTATCTCCCATTAATCAAGAAGGCCACTTTGTCATCGTGCAGCTAAAGTTATCACCAAACTTTAAGTACAAAGTTTGAATAATAATGACTCCTCTTTAGTTAAATGGCGTTAACACAGCTGAATAGCTTCCCTGATGGTTCATTATATTAGTCTTTCAGAACATTGACTGATTTGTTGTTATTACCATGAAAGCTTTTGTCTTATGAAAATTACTTGGGACCACAGGTCAATGTTTTTCATGTCACATCTCTATAAGAAGTACATTGCTTTATTATACTTTGCATTCTGCCACTGCAACCTGTATGTTACTTAAATTTATTTGTCATGATACCACTGCCAGGCTGCCATTAAATTGTTAAAGGATATTCAGGAAATGTTGTTGCAGTAACCTTTAGAGGAAGACATATGGAAATGGACTATATCTGTTAATTAACTTTTCGAACTGCAAACCTTCCAAGGTATAAGGCGTGGTATGAATCATTACACATGAGCAGAATACTTAGAGGGTGATGATCATGTGTTTCTTGAGACAACAGATCCTTCAAGTTCAAACTGCCTATCTGTCTGTTTAAACTAAGAGACTAAACTGTTAAAGAACAAAAATGAAGTCTAGAGAAAGATCGAAATATATCTCTCTTGTGTCAATCAACACCAGTATCAAAATAAAATGGCCTGTGATTCTTGTCTGTCTCAACAGCATTTAAAAATTGCACCTCACAGAAGGAAAACAAAGCATAAGGGATGCATAAGAAAGAAGAGAACCCATGGGAGATGCTCCTGAGGTGTTTCAGGTTAAGCTGAACCAGGGATCCCAAGTCTTGGGTACATCACACTCCGCACTGGAGAAGGCACAGACAGAGATGTTGCTATATCTGAGCTAACACACTGTGATGCTTCCCAGACATATCCTGGGAATAAAAAATTGGACTGCATGCAGATAAATTAAAGCTGGGGAGGATTAAGGTATCCTGCTCCAGACACTGGGATCTCTAACAAGATTGGTATGTTAAGGGATATTTAGGACATTTATTGTTCATACTTCAGGGCTGGTCAGAATTTCTGAAGCTGGAGTTCTTAATGCTGATCCCATAATAATATAAGCACCTGAAGATGACAAAGATCCAGCACTGTTGAAAGAGGCTCACTGCTTTTCTGTTTGTTAAATTTTCATCTACATTGGTTCCCTGACATGGTTTGGTGTGAGGCTGCATGAATCCCTGTGGCAGCATAAACTAGCATAGGAACATGCTGGATTTTTGAAGGTGGCAGAAACAGGGAGTTGTGTGCATCAAAAGAGGTTTGGAGTTGCAGTGGGAGCAGTAGTCCCAACAGGCAGGTGCTGACAGCATGGAATAGGGATAACAAGAGAGTGAGGTTAAGCAGAACATGTGCTGGTAGCCCATGCAAGTATGCTTAGGTGAAAATATACATGGATAAGTGTGATATGTGTGGAAAGCAAAATGATAGATCATGAAAGGAAATCCACAGCCTAGAGAAGAAAGATTTGTTTGCTCTGAAAGGAATGATGTTGTTCATTAAATCTGGCAGAAACCCCCAGTTTTGCCAGGTTTGACCTACCTGACCCCACTGCTCATAAGCCAAGAGATGCACAACAATCTGAGCCTGAAAAATGAAAAGGGTCAATTGAATACAAGCTTTTTTCCCTGTGGACATTAAGGTAACTGGGGGAAATTGAAAATTTGTGGTGAACTCAGACAAAAGACTGATGGCTAAATCAAATTTTTTGTACTTTCCCAAGCATTAGATTTCATAGATGGCTCTATGAATTCTGGTTAGGTACAAGTGGCTAAGCTATGTGGAACATGAGGTATGCTCACAGCATCTCTCCAAGTATTACCTTGTTTTCAATCCTTTGGGCTATTGCCTGGCACAAACAGTATAAAAGAGGTTGGGGGAACTCTATAATCAAGCTTAGAATATTCAGAGAGTGCAGCCATGGAATGACATATTTGAGAGGAAAAACTATTAGAAGATCAGAAATATAGGATGCCAATATAATTGTTTTTTCCATTGTTCCACTGTTCACTGTTGTCTCACTAGGTGAAAACCAAAACAGAGTTTTTGGAAGGAGCTGCAGTGTATCTTTCATTCAGGTTGCTTCTCCCTACAGTGTATTTCAGCACCCAAAATTACACTTTT
Source organism: Cisticola juncidis (assembly GCA_013400215.1). Taxonomy (NCBI): domain Eukaryota; kingdom Metazoa; phylum Chordata; class Aves; order Passeriformes; family Cisticolidae; genus Cisticola; species Cisticola juncidis. The sequence goes on along the minus strand of VXBR01000283.1, from coordinate 1,776,227 downwards.
AGAAAGGTTTTTCCAGCTTAATCTGCTGCTTTCATTAGAGTTATTCATTTTCACTATTGCTTATAAGCTTAGGGCTAACCAGCAAGTCTTACAATTTCTTGCTTTTCTGAAGCAGTTCCTCTATGAAACAAATGTGGATGACCACAAGTTTTTCTTGAATTTTGGGGTAGCAGTAAACCCCTAACTTGTTTAAATATTTGAAGTTTTCACTTGGCTTGGATGAAATAAAATAGAATGTAACACAGACTTAGAAAAAGAGAAATTGCTTGAAGGAATATTCCAATGCAGTTCACTAACCATTAAGTATTGTTCTACTTTTCTGAGCTTAAATCTCTGCTGACATGAATCTTTTATATCCTGCAGTGCAAGTTGTACTACTTGGATAACTAATACAGTTAAAGCAGTGGTTTCATTAGACCTGAGAAAGTTTGGAATTGGTTGTGATTGCTGAGCAATTGAGTCACCACTCTGTGGCAGTGGAAAGTTTTTAGGTTTTAATAAACAAATATTCTTGAATGTATTCCTGAACTTGATTTTAGCCATCAGTTGTTAAAAAAGAAGAAAAAAAAAAGCAATTTGAAATCTTCCTTTTGAGACAGCAAATTGAATGTATATTTTCTTTGTGATAGTACATGTTGGTTCCTCTTTTTATCTGTGGCTTTTAATTTGAGTTTATTGCATGGAAATTAGAATGAATGATATTAAATAAGATGAGCAGAAAATGACAGAAGAATAAAGGGGAACTGTGACAGTCACAGAGGCAGTTCTACCAAAACCATGGCCCAGTGTTTTCTACATATATATAATACTGTACCAAATTCAGCAACTGTTTATGGAAATTATGTATACTGAAATGTGACATGGGGTAGGACAACCCAAATCTGTTGAACATTTTATTTGTTAAAAAAAACATACTTCAGCCTATCCTAAAAAAACAAAAATCACATTTTTTGTCCCCAAATGGACCCAAAAGAGATGCATTTATTTTGCTTAAAACTCCAAGCTGATACTTTGATGAACTTCATGAGGTTTCTGCTGCCGTGAGTTAATAAACTTAATAAAGTTCCTGAGATAATTAAGGTCCCTATGTATTGGATTGTGGCTTGGCATCTGCTGTAGCCATCCTTCCCCTAAAATGGACATGTGCTGGCCTTGTTTCTGCTCCTCAGGGCCCTCCTCTGCCTGCTGCAGTCTCCCAGGTGATGGGCATTAACCTCACAGTAATGCTGGGCACCTCTGAGGACAGCCAAGGGAGCCCCTTACACTGACTGTGCCCATTCTTCAGGCAGCTCCTGGGCCACTGCTCCCCTGCTGATGATTGTCTCTCCTCTTTGCAGAAACACAAAACAGGAGCAGGTTTTACCTGTGAAGACAAAGGCAAAAAAAGGCGTTTAACCTTTTCACTGCCAGTTCTTCTCTAGCCTTCAGCACATCCATTTTTTCACTGATTTTCCTTTTGCAGTCTCATGGACTTGTAGAATCCCTCTTTCTGAAATCTTTGAGCATCAGATGGTTTTGTCTTTCCTGATTTTGTCCCAAAATATTAAGTTGTAATTTTTTGCTCCCTGTTGCTTAAATTCCTTATACATTCACATTTTGTGTTTTAGCTGTCATCAGTGACATCAGGCTTTCTAAGCCAGCTAACACTTCTTTTTGACCCATTCCTGAGTTCATGATATTTTGAAAATATCCTATAAATTGCATCTTATGTAGTCTTTTTCTCATAAATGAATAGATCAGAAAAGAGAAAAGAGTCTGAAAAAGAAAATTTCAGTATAAACAATCTGTTTGACAAAATCATTAAAAAATGCAAAAGTTATTAACAGAAACGGTAAGGCTACAGTCTTTAGCAAAAAATGTTTTACTGCTGCCAGTCAGCTGAAATATTTTTTCTTAGTCAGTTTGTTTGTTATTAATCTCTTCTCTCCCCACTATCCATAGGGAATGAATACTGTGTACTCAGACAGCAATAAACCTTCAGCTGCAGACCACTGACAGAAATCTATGGACCACCAGTTTGGGAAGCCTCAGCTTTAAACTCTAAATGATTCAACATTTGTGTAAGTCAGACATGTTTTGCTATTATGTAACTAAATAATTTTATATACATGTTCATTGTAATGCTAAGAGGTTCAGACAGTCTATGAACTGTTTACTCTTGCAAACTGTCTCTCTAATAATTAGGTGATAAAATTGAAAATGTTTGTGAACTCTACATATGTCCTTAAAATGTGCAGGAAAAACTGTCTGCTGTTTGCTGGATTTCTTCTTGTTGAAGAAATCCTTGCCACAGTGACACATTCTGCACTGCTTACAAAATGGGTTGGGTTTTTTGGTATGAAACTTCAGCTTAAAACAATACTGCTTAACAACTAAGGCTCTATTATATTGGTATTTAAGGCAAGGCTTGTATATTGTTGTTTGATAATGCAAATGACATGTAGAAAGTACAGAGCTAACACTCAGAAAATTTTTTTCCTTAAGTTGAGTATTTCAGGCAAAGACAAATATTTAAATTTTTACTTCCTCTGCCCTTTTTCTACTTTACAATGAGTAGTACTATGGAAGTGCAAAAGTATTACAAAGGGGGACAGTTTTGACTAATATAGGTTGAAGTGTTTTATGAATGGAAACTGAAACACAAGCTGTAGAGAAATCACTTAAGTCACTGCTGAGATGCATTCATCTCTGGTAGTGCATAAAAGTTAATTAACAGTGCAGAGAACTGGAGGCAATTCAGAGAGAAACATTATTAGATGAGGATGTACAAAGAAAGTGAAACATCTTTCAGTTTACTGGCTAAGGATAGATGAATATCTACTGATGTCTGTGAGTGACCTTGACAGCAAGGAGGAACAGTCTGACTGGAGTTGTTCCTTGAGGTGCTCTCTCTCTGTGGGAGTAATAGGATAAAACAACAGGTGATCAGGTTGTGATGTGAAACACTAAGGCCTTTTCCCTCCTAATGTCTGCTGCTATTGAGCCTGCATCCATATAACCCCTATATGCAGAAAACATTTCTACTGATTGAGCACATTCACATCGGGCCACCTAATGTAAGTTGCACTTTTCTGTTGTATATGTAGCAGCTGAAAGTGGAGAACAGCAAAAGCCACTGAGGACTGGATACTGAATTCCAAACTTGGGTAGATTTCAAGACAAGGGAGAGCAAAGCCATTGCTTTGTGTATTTAAAGCTAAACTAGAAACTACTGCTTAGAGTATTTTGAGAACAGTCCTGCTCTCACAAGGAAGTGGACTTAAAACTTTAAATCAATCTTTTTAGACTGTATTTCTTGTTGTGGGATCATAGAGTTTCCTAATGCCAGGCCTGGATAGACTCACAATAGTTATTAACCTCAAAAATCTATTTGCATGGACTTGCCTGGTTTTATTCTGGTTACTCCTTTGTTGAGACAATTGTGCACAGAACACTTGGTGGAAAATAGGTGATTAAACTGTGCCTGCTCCTGAAAGCTGAATTTTCCTATCCTTAGTTTTCTCAACGTTTTCTAGATAGATTTGGGATATGGAGTTTGTGAACAGTAACAGGTTTTTACTGATGTGATCAAGGACAAATAGGATTCAAGAGAAACCTTAAATTTCTCCTGACTGTATGTCTTCTGCTGTCACTTTCTTCTCTCCTAGATTTTTCAGGATTTTCCATTACTGTAGGTTCTTCATGCATGTTATACAAGTTCCTACGTCACTGTCAAAATTATGTGACTTTAAAATTTTAGCTGTATTTCTTCTATTCAAATGGTAAAATGAAATTGATTTATCTGTATCTTTATTCAGATTAAGAATAATTAATATTCTAAAAAATAATTTCCATTTCATCCATGATAAGTTAACATTCAGAAGCTCTCTTTCTCTATTGATATCCAGAATGAAGATTTAAAAGTACTGAATCTTATTTTGAATATAACAAAGTTGTAAAATCTATGAGCTTACTCCTTGCTTGTTTGAACTGAACCCTTGCTGTATGGTTCATTGGCTAACCAGGCATTCAAAGAGTTCACAGGCAACTTGCTGCTGTTTTGATGAGTGACTGAGCTCTGCAGATGAAGGACCAGGAGAATTCCTGGGAAAGTGAGCTCTGTAGCAACTGGAAGCAAAGTTGTAGTTGCTGGATGTTTCCACTTACCCATTGTTCTAGCCTCTGTGAGCTGACAGTCAGTTGGCAAAAGGAGACAGAAGTATATTCTTGAAAATATTGCTGTTCAAATGAGTAAAAGCATAGTGTAAAAAATAAAACAAGAGTGAGAGACAGGAAGATAGCATGAAAATAGCAATCTGAGTTATAGTCACAAGGGAGCATTACACATGGCATCACATAATGCATGAGTTAATCATCACAACATTCTTGGGAAGCGAAGCAGAAAAGTACAGAACATGACAAGAATTATATTCAAATGCAATAAAATCTTATTTGAAAGTTGTTTACATTTTAAAAAGTAGTAAGGGTAGATGAAACTGGTTTGCGAAAATTCCAGGAACTTGGCAGAATTCATCCATGCAGTGAAATTAATTCAAGGCTGATATATTTTCCTTCATAAAGTTGATTGCAGCAGGCTCTCCCTCCCTGGAGGCTGAGTTCTGTGCAGCATTCCTTAAGAAAGCAATGGTGGCAAACCAGGCTCAGGTAGAGTGAGGGAGCTGAGCTGTGTTTGCCCCTTACATGGTTCCTTCATGGGGGTGATTGGGAGAAGTTCTGGCAGAGCACCGTGGCTGCACTGCTGCCTGCACTGCAGTGGTGTGGCAGATTATCACCAGTGTGTGGCACCCAGAGTAGACCCTCCCACCAGTGTTCCCCATTGCTGCTGATAAGAATGTCCTCACTCTGCCAAGACTGGCTGTTGTACTTAGCAAAAAGGGGCCAAGTGGGGGTCCCCATGGGACTTCCATCCTGGTGCTAATCTGGAAGCAAGCAGAAAAGAGAGAAAAACGAGGAAAGACAAGATCAACAAAGGAAATTATTTGAGGGAAAAAAATCATTAAAGCAACAGAGGCAAATCAATTAAAACAAAACAAAAGAAAGGACAGGAAGGTTAAATTCACTCCCTGGGTCAGATGCATCCTTGGAACCTCAGCAATACCCCTGACCATAATGTATATCCTGGTGGAGCTAAGGCATTCCCTGAAACATGACTTTTGTCATGATGCATGATGACATCTTCTAAAAAGCAATAGTGTGATGTGTGTTATCCAGCCTTCCCTGAAAAACTGGGACCTTCCAGTTGATATGGGTCATGATGTGGTTATGGGACTTAAGTGCTAAGAGTTACATGTACCCCTGAAATTAATTTGACTGCTGTGTACCAAAGTCTAATTTATTTCCTTATCATCTTCCAACCATTAAATTGCTAGATCTGGGTTGTGTAAATGCTTTAAAGAAAGGCAGCTTCTAGTCACTAAGGAATATTGCAGAAAATTGGCCTTCCGAGCATGGTTATGTAACGCCCACTTATTTTAATTAGACTTTAGCTCTCAAAGTCCCACTTTACCTAAGTGGCATGATCAGTGAAACACAGTAGATCTGTGATAACAAATGCAATCTATCTGCTCCTTTCAGCAGTGACTTCTTTAATATTATGTCTTTCAGGCATGAGAGCCCCAAGCAGCTGCTTACAATGTTGTCTGTTATTAGTGCTTACTCAGAATGGGTCTTGTTCTCCAGCAGAAGTGCAAGAAATGTCTGTGTAAGCATTGCATAGCTTTAATTTTTCTACAGAAGAGTGGTCCTCAGGGAGGAGAGTTAAATAAACAGCAGCCTAAACTGTGCTCCAGGTAGCTGAACACCAGGAACACGACCAAACCAAATTACTCACAAAGTGAGGCTGATGTTAGTCTTTTCTCAGGAAGATACGCCAAGCAGAGACAGGGTTTTTTTAAAAATAAGTAAATTCCAACTAATTAAAGGCTTCCCTTCCTTCCATTTTAACTTGAAATTTTTGCTGCAGTAAAGTCTTTGGAAGCATGAGAAAGTTATTGTGGTTACATCCATTAACTCCTCAAAGCCTGCAGCCAACTGCCTCTTCTTCCTGTATTTTTTGTAATGTGTCCTGTTGCAGAACATGGAGACCCACGTGGCCAGGCACTGAATGAACACTATTTCAGTGTACAAACCCAAAAAGAAAGCTAAATATTACATGTGTCATATCCTAAAAAGATAATTTGTGTATATAGGTGGCAACAGTCCCTTTCTGGTTTTTGGTTCAATATTCTTGCACTTCAATCTGAGGAGATGAAACAATCTGTTTCCATGTAATCATGGCAAGTCTACAGGAAATTTCTGATAATTATGCTATGCTTTGTTATGATGATGAATTACTGCACGTTTCTGTCATACTCATTAGTCTCACTTTGCAGTCTTCACCCTGCATGTGCTCTGAGATAAATTGGACATTGAGACTAAAAGGCAGCATCATCATGAACCAGATTGTTTTAAGGTCACCTTTTTTGTCTTGCTTTCTGACACCAGCTGCTCTTTCAAATGGGAGACATCACATCTTTTTCTCTCACTATCTGATTTAGAGACTGAACACTTTATAGAACATTCTATCTCTTAGTAAAAAAGCAGGAGCTAATTCCAAGAATAAGTACCTTACAAAACAAACAAAAAAATCCAATCTTACATATAGATAAAAGAGTCTTGGAGTGAAAAGGAAGTGTAGGCTCTGCCTGGAGGGAAGAGATATAGCTGATAAAAATTCAGAAGCATATAGATTGGTAGGGAAATTTGAATAAACCTGTTCAGGGAAAGAGGATAAGCAAGGTAATAATCAAATGATACAAGCCATAGTGAGCATTTGCAGCAGTTTGTTTTACCAAGTGGATTGTTTACTTCTCAGAGCAGGCAATGCAGTCGAGCATCTGCTACATGTCTCCTTTCTCTCAGTGGACACTACAGTTTTTGCCAGACACAAAGCATACACGCAAGAGGCACGTTGGGAAGAAGCTCAAAGAACTTGCTCAGTCATCTGGCAATATCTAGTCTAAAAGAATAGCTAACCACCAAATGGATAAGTTATATGAGGAACTATACCTGTGCAAACTGTATCCATAATCAGATTTATTATGGTCAATTTCTACAAAAATGCTGCAGTGGAGAAGTTAAAAGGAGACTAAATGCACAGAGGTCACATGAGTAGTAAGATTATCTGAAATTCTTTAAAGAAAATTGCTCAGGGAACTGATATTTACAGAACATTAAGCTGTTGGAAAAATTACTCTTTTTTTATTAGATTCTCTTAATAAAAGGTAATTTCTCTTTTGTCAAAAATGTACTGTCAAAAGGTGAATACGTGTTTCTACATAGATATACTCTCTCAGTGCTTCATGTCTCTTTAGTTGCCTCATGTTTAAATGTACCAAATTTGTGGTGATCTTGCAGCGAGGGGGTCAGCACCAAAGTCTCTGAGTATATGTAAATACTCAAAGTTTGGTATCTGATGCCATCTCTGCCCAAGATTCTGCAGCACAGGCCAGTTCCAGCTTGGATCGTAGCCCAGTTTGCTGTCTACTGAGCCTGCATGAATAAACAGAGAGGTGTGAATTTTTAGTTCAAATGTTATCCTGTAATAATGTGTCTAAATTGACAGCAAACCTGAGGTGACGTAAAATGTGGAGTTAACTTATGACTGTCTAAATCTGATCATATAGCTATGCCTTAAAATGACCCTTAAGCCCAAAATCACTCTTCTGTAACTCTTGTGAAAGGAATTGCTGGTGCTTTCTGCTTGACTGGTGCTGAAGACAGAGTATGAAACGCATCCTTGTACTCCTGAGGAACAGATAAGAGTGAGCTTGTGCTTTGCTTTTGTCCTGTTTCCTCCTCTTGAATAGGAGGGAAACCTTAATAAGCCGCTCTTTATGAGTGCTACATATACTGTGGTGGTACCACGGCCTTTCCAGATAAAGCTGTTCAAATTCCTAAATTCCAGAGATTCAGCTGACAACCGAGATAACAAATTTGTTATGCCTACGTGCAGGAGTCTGTTTGTGTCCTAAAGGTTTGCTTCACTCACCCCCACAGAGGAGCTGCTGCCTTTTCAGATGCCCTGGAGTATGCAAGGCACCTTGACAGCTCTGCAAGATGTATTGCCAACAGGACAGGCAGGTTGTGCAGTCCATCTCAAATGGCACTGGCTCCTTCTGTGTGGGCAATGGATGGAGCCCTCAGTATCAAAGCTGTATTAGAGTCACTAAAGATCAAGGCTGGAGTCAGTGGAGCTGAGTGAGTGATTCAGCTCAGCAGCTGCTGGTTCCCTTGGATGGGGTGAACTGAATTGTGCTCTAGGTTGCATTGGCTGGATTTCTGCTGACTGCAGCAGGCAGATGAACAACAGATGAATGTGTGCATGCCTAGATGTACATAACTGTGTTTAAATAGCCTAAACACAAAAATAGTTTGAATGGTCAAAAATCAAGTTTTGAAATTTGAAAGGATAGTGGCCAAAGCTTCTTTTCAGAATTCATACAGAGCAATCAGAGTACCTGTAAAGTTTAAAGGCCTCATGGGTATTTTTCCTATGGAAGTTTATAAGGGTAAACAGTTATTTACCTGGTGTACAAAAATTAACATATAAGACAGACCAGCTAAGAAATTACCTGTCAGACAGATTCCCATAGAGAAAAGCAGAGTCTATTGCTTTGTGTTTTTTAAATGCTAGAAGACACACTAATGATCGGTGCAATGTTTGCAGGAGATGAACTAGAAGCAGAGAGCATCATCACAGTTTTTGGCTGTTCTGATACCAGTACCTTTGTGGGGCAAGATTTCCCATTCCTCACAGTGAAGAGCTAAAAGGCAAAAGGTGTGCTATTTCTTTCAGTAATACATTTTTCAGGGAGTAAAGGTTGAGCTTTATGTGCTGTTTCTCTGCTACAGGGCTGGCCTTGTACTGAAGACAGAGGTGCAGTAGCATTCACATGTGCAAAATTTAATTACTCTGATTTATCAAGCAATTATTTTTCCTATAGTTTTATTTAACTGTGGGAGATCTCATCCCTTCTTTGAGCGTAATGAGTGCATTTGCTTCGGGAGGCAATTTGCCATTCACAGATGAATTCTCTTTAACAGAGACTTTGCTTTTATTTTTCATTTTCAAATGAAATTACATTCTCAATTTGTTAGTAAATTTGAGTAGTAAATTTTGTAGTATATGGGAGCAGTGAATTCTTTATTGCATGATGACAGAGCTTCTGCAGGAAAACAATTCTCATCCAAAGCTTCCTTGTAAAATTGGTAAGCCATGCTGATGGAAGATGGAAATTTTGAGTTTGAACAACCAGGCTGGGGAAGGTCTCATATTCAGAGTTTCTATTTCCTGCATAAGAGCACTTAACTTCTAATCTATAACATAAATTATAATCACCACTTCCATTTTTCAGCCATTTAAGTGAATTAAGGAGTGTTCTGTTTCCAAAGTACTTGGTGTAAGTGCCAACATCCAGCACATGGTTTGAGTCTCTAATTGACAGACTTGCACAAGCTTTTAGCTCAGAGTTTCAATAAGGGGATACCAAGTCATCTTGTTACTACTACCTCTGGCTAGCATAGTTCTTGCTATGTTTACTTGTGATTCTTGCTTCCATTTAGAAGCATCTGTCTCTTCTTAGCACCATGATAAGGATTTGTTTGCACTATGTATGTCAGTGGTTTCTTCTGAGGGACCAGAGAAATCAAAGGAAGTGAATCTTATTCTGAAAATATGAACTCAACAGAGAAGTGGGTTAGTTAGGTTGTCCTGCTGCTGCTGTCCTGGGGATAAAGGTAAACCTTCTTTGTAAGCTTATAGAAAGAACCATTACTGAAGAACCCTCATTCACAGAATGGTTGGGTTTATATCAGTCAAAGATGTGACTTGCATATGACAGAATTGCAGATTTCAATAGTGAGGGTCTAGAATCAGACAGCAGCCCTCACTGGGCGTAGAAGCTGATTCCTCCCAGTTTTGACTCCATTCCCTGTCTTTGCACACTGAACATCTTCCAGTATTTTGTCTATTTTTCTTTTAAGTATATTCCATTGAAAACTTATCTTTTTCTCATTTAAAATTTCATGTGATCAATTCTAAACTATTGTGCTAAATTGGTCTTTATAATTCCCAATTCATGTGGAGCATCTCATCATGTTCTCCATTTTGCCAAACCACCTTCTATGTTTTTGTATCCCTGCTTATCACATACATAGAGGGTGGCATCTCACAAAGTCTGTAACTCTCCCCAGATTCATTTCCCACCCTCGTAACAGCAGAAGAGAGCCTAATTTTCATTAGAAAAGCAATCCAGTTGGAACAAAAATAATTAGGATACATCAGAATAAAAAAGCCATGTGGACCATGACAGGAGAGAAAATGCTCTTCACATTGATTTTTCTTCTTTTCATTCTTGAATGCTTCAGAGTTTTCACTTGATTCATGGTGATAAGATGCACTTAATGTACTTGCAATCTAGAAATCACAGGATCTCACAGAATCACAAGAGCTGAAGGTAGAAGGGGCCTCTGGAGACTGTGTTGTCCAAACTTGTGCTCAAAGCAGGGTCAGTTACTGCATATTGTCCAGGGCTGAAGAGTCTATAACATCTCTGGGCAATGTGTTACAGTACTCAACAGTATTCAGTGTATTTATAACATCTAGATAGTAAGGCCAGAAGAAAGGATTAGAACCATGTAGTAAATCACCTTCAGAAAAAAATAAGGAAAGACCTTGTCAGTCATTTCTGCATAAAGCGACATATTAACTGTTACAAGACAGTCTATTTCATAGGAAGGAATTTTATTTTCAAATGCAACTAGAAGTAACTGAGACTCTACAACATCCATTGGTAATTTGTTCAAGTAGTTATTTGCCTCTGCAGAAACAGAGAGAAAAACAGCTGAAAGGACACAGAAAATAAAATGGGAAAAGACCCAAGATGCCAACTCCCTTAATGTGAAGCTGTGTCATTTATGCCTAAGAATTTTTTGATGGATGTTTTTCTATCTTTTCTAAAATAATACTCCAGTGATGGAGACTGAGCTCTTTTGTGAATAACTGTGGCTGTCCAAAAGTTTTTCCAAGACCTGGCTTTGAATTTTCCTTGTTGGTATTTATGTGAGAAACTTCTTACTTTACCCCTACTGTTCATGGAGAATTGCTTAGTCTCTTCCTTACAGCTACTTTTTTCACATTTGAAAAACTGTTAAATTTCCTTTCAAATTTCTCTCCTTTAAATTATATGACCCATTTAACCCTTCTTGAAGAATGTTTTATTGAATTCTATCATTCATTCTGCTCTCTTAACTCCTTTCAGATGACCTAGACTGTTCTCGAGGAGCAGTGCTTGTAACTGAAAACCTCCAGTGGATGCTGCACCAGCAGCTCTTACAGCCAGCCTTTCATTTAGGCAGTATGTTTGCTTTTGGCAATGTTATTGGCACATGCTCTTATCTGATCCATTTTAATCCTCAGATCTTTTACAGCAGAGCAGATCTGTCATTCCCTATCCTCTGTCTGTGTAGTGTAATCTAAATGCTTAACTTTTTTTTCTTTTCCCTCTAATATAATGCCGGGTTTTGCAGGAGTGTTCTTTAGCCTTTTAAGATTATTTGGAGTTTTATTACTAGATCTTTCAGTGATTGAAACTTCTGCAATTTTGGTATGGTCTCTGTATATAACAATTATATTATATTCATAATATTAGTGATTTTTGAAAATATATTATGATATCTGCAATATTGTATTTAAATATAGTTTAATTTTGAGTGGAGTATCCCAAAATTGTTGATGCAACTTCCAGCTCTGAAAGTCATTAAGTTGCATATTTGTTGAAACCAGGACAGCCTACCACATAAAAGTTAAATACATTCTTACCATACTTTTTTGAATGATCTTCCTTGATGCCTGCTAGTGGCTTCTACCAGAGAAAAGACACTCAGATAGGTGAAGTTTAATTCTGAGTCAGAGCATCATTTACAATGAAAATTCTCCTGAGATCATAAACTCCAGTCATCAGCCTAGCACAGCCAAGCCCTCCCCCAAACCGTATCCATAGGTGCTTCTTTTAAATGCTTCTAGGAATGGTGATTACACCACTTCCCTGGGTAGACTGTTCCAATGCTTTACCCTCTCAGTGAAGAAACTTGTCCTAATATGCAATCTAAACCTCCCCTACTGCAGCTTGAGGCCATTTCCTCTTGTCCTGTTGATTGTTACTTTGGAGAAGTGACCGGTCCCCATATGGCTGCAGCCTCCTCTCAGGTGATCATAGAGGGAGACAAGGTCCCCTTTGAGCCTCCTTTCCTTCAGAATAAACAGCTTCAGCTGCTCCTCACAAGACTTGTGCTCCAGACCCTTCTCAGCTCTGTTGCCCTTCTCTGGACATGCTCCAGCCCCTCAGTGGCTTTTTTTGTCATGAGGGGCCCAGAACTGAGCACAGGATTTGAGGTGTGGCCTGACCAGTGCCAAGTGCAGGGGGACAATCCCTGCCCTGCTCCTGCTGCCACACCATTGCTGACACAGGATGCCATTGGCCTTCTTGGCCACCTGGGCACTGCTGGCTCATGTTCAGCTGCTGTCACCAGCACCCCCAGGTCCTTTTCCACCTGGCAGCTTTCCAGCCACTCTGCCCCCAGCCTGTGGCACTGTGTGGGGCTGTTGTGACCCAGGTGCAGAACTGGCACTTGGTCTTGCTGAACCTCACACCACTGGCCTTGACCCATGGATCCAGCCTGTCCAGATCCCTCTCCAGAGCCTTTTCACCTTTCAGCAGAACAACACTCCCATCCAACTTCATGTTATCTTGTTACCAGCAGTTCTTTTTGGGACCAATTATTTTTGTCTTATTTTTCATTGTTACAATTTAGGAATTCTGATCTCATACAAAGAATTAGATTCATTTACCATGATTTGATATTGAAAGGTCCATGCAGGCAGTCATGACTTTTCTTTTAGGTGTTTGTGAATTATTTGTTTGACTCTTCATTGCAAGATTTTTCAAAAACTGAAAGTAGGTGAGTGATTTTCTCTCCTCTAGCCTCCTGCCTCTCTTTTTTTTTTTTTTTTTTTTTTAATTAGATGTAGGAGTGGCTTTTCTGGTTTTGTGGAGTCTAATTTATTTTTGACAGGTTTTCAAAATATAATCGTTTATCATCCATGGGACAACAGGCAGGCTTAAGGAAAATACCTATCGAGAATTTCCACTGAGCCTGTCTTGGAACCTCTCATTTACCTATTTTCCAATCTGTTTGCCACTGTTCTGGTTTTATTACTCATCTCTATCTCTGTAGCTCATTTTCATAGCTGTAAGATCAGAGTTGACATTTTTAGTGAAGATAGAAGCAAAGATGACAACACTGTGACCTTCACAAGATTCCTGTTGAGCAACAGACCAGCATTTTTCTTAATAGTTTAATAATAATAAATTTTCTCCTATGTTTTACATTTTTACAAGTTAAGTTTTGCCTTTCTCATTTTATTCCTAGACTGTTGGCACCCTAGCTTAGGATACTTTGTGTCTACTTTTTTTGTTCCTTTTGTTTTTGTTTGCACTAGCAGCTCTCTACAATTCTTACTCCCCTTTTTTACTGACATTTTGTTAAAACTAGCATTTCCACCTCCAAGTGTTTATTGCAGTCTGCTGTCCTGAGCTCCATGATTTATGATGTTTGTGTTCTCCCTTCTAACCATCTGAGGCTTGTTAATTCTGTCTTCTATTTCATGGTCACTCTGACAGGTTACTTTGCATCTGCACGATCTCAGCCTGTCCTTCCAGGCTGGCCAAAGCACAGGCACAGGCCTTTTCCTCTACGTGCTTTCTTTAGCTTTTGTAGAAACAGAAATGTCACCACAGGACTTTGTCACAGACATGTTCCTGCTTCCCTGTTTTCCAAGTGGTCTGGATGATGAAGGAATCCACCTCAAACCTGTACTGTGCTCTTCATTTTTTTGCCAGTTGCTCAGAAAAATGCATTGTCCATCTTATCTTTGTGACCAGACCCAAAATGTGACAATTTGCTTTCACCTTCAACATTTTAGCAAGTTTTTATTTCTACATCACCTGGGATTCAAAATAATGTAATTTATCCTTGATACATAGAGAACATGTAATTTACTTCATTTTTCACTGAGAGCTGATCAAGATATATAGACTTATGTCTGCTAAATAAAGTAGGCAGTGTGGAAGCATTCAAAATCTGGTGCCTTCTCAGTCAATTTATCTGTTGGTATAAATCCCATGAGTTCAATATGGTTTCTTAAGCAGAAAATTATCTGTATTTTTCCTTTGGAAAGGAACAAAAAATTACATGTATTTTCTTAAAATCTGAAGTTAAGTTTTGATTTTAATTTAGAAAATCACAAAACATGTGGACAAATTTTCTGACCCAAGTAATTATTACTATAAATACTATATCAAGGGTAATTCATAGACCAGAAGTAGTATTATTGCGAAGAAAAATACAGGATTATGAGAGCAAAGACAAAACCCAAGACAAAGAAAATCATTTTGCAGATCTTGTGCTTGCTACATTACAAGGCAATGAGGATTTCCCTTTTATATGATTAATCCAGATTTTAATAAGTAAATTCTTCTGCAAAAAGGCAGTCAATTTTTCATCATTAATGTAGAAGTTAAAAAAAATGTTCTTTCTCAAGATGAATGGAGAAAAAGATATAATAATATTGACTTTCTTAAACCTATCTTATATGATGGATTTATGAAATGAAAATGATATAGAAATTCCTTAGGCTGTGACAGGAAATACAAATCAAGTCAATGGAAAGGCAGTTGCACTGAAATAAAGACATTTCAGAAGATGATGGGTTCACTACAAGAGGGTCTTCTGTTAAGTACTCCCTATAATTCTGTTTTCAGTGGAGCACCTGACAAGAAACAGGCAAAGATGAGTGTGGATACATCATGGTTTTGTTCACTGGTAGCCAAGGATGTATTAGGGCTGTAAACAAACCAAATGCAGCGAGGATTGGAAGGATGGAAAATTCTTTGTCCAACCTGGAGTACTGTTTCCTGGTTAGCACAGATCCAAAAGAAACCAAGAAAAACTTCCTTAAGTGACTTACCAATGCTTCAGTTTTGATTTAACTCATTTAGCTAAAGGGGAAAGATTATCCAGCTACTGTGATTAGAGGTATAATACTTACAAAGATAAATCAGTTGTGTCTTCTGCGTCTCTAATGTGATCAGGAAAGGTCTACTAAATTGTGCAAAGGTGTGTTTAGTTCTGTATTACCTTTATACTGTTTCAAATAATTTTTCTGGAAAAGAAAGCAGGTGTCAGGGAGAAGGTTTTGTGACTTAAGGTGACTGTTGACTGGTAGTCTTGGAAACACATGGAAAGGGTGACCTTGGAAGCAGCCACATCTTACCAAGGCTTTGAAAAAGATACTCATTGCTGATGCCTGGGCTTGTGGGTTTGCACTGCATCATGGGTTTGTGCAAATTATAGATGAAGATTCTTTTTCAAAATTCAATGAGTTGATGTCAAATTTTTTTCCCAAGGAATACAAGAGTTTATCTTTAGTGATGGCAGTAAGCCTGAACACACAATTACTTGTGTTCCCTTATATTACTCCATGTGGGAATTGCTAAATGTTTCTTCTTGCTGTTAGAAAAGCAAAAAAAAAAAAAAAAGCCTTTGTTTTCTTGTAAAAGCTTTCCCCACCACCACTCTTCTTTTCCTTTTTCTTTTACTAAAATTTGGGGTTATAACAGGAAGCAAAAGGGATGAGCAGAGAATTCTGTCAATGCTTTTCTTAGAATTGGGGTTTTTTTACTCTTCTTTTTTTACTCCTACTCCAAGATATAAATTCCCAACACCAAAGAATGAAATAATAGGTAAAATTTCTCAAAGGTCATAAAACTGGAGCAAAACTTCCAAATGCCTGCAAAACCATCACCTCAGATAGGCAGAATTACATCTCAAATAGGCATTCAGCTTTTTATGTGGGAGTAAGTGGTTCATACTAACCTGTCCTAACATGAGAAAAATGATTTCACTTGAATTCATGGAAGTTGATATCAAAACACATATTCACAGGGCAGCATATACCAAAACTGAAAACATCTTCAAAATCCATTTTAGAGCACTTGAATAAAGCCCTTCTCTGTGTTAGATCCTCATCCCTGTTCTTTTTAACTAAAGCACATCTTATGCCTCATATGCACTGAGAATCAAATTCAGGAATTACATAATTTGCTACAAGAGAAATGAGTGACTGCCTTAAGGGGTCATCTCCCATTCTGCTACTTCACAATAAATCTGAATGAAATCCTATTTCAATGAAAGTAGTCACTAGAGGGTAATAGAACAGAATTTCATCTCTGAATTTTAATGCTGAAACAGGACAACTAAAAGTTACCATTCTAAAAGTGCTTTTGGTGCATCTGCCCTACCTTACAATAATTTAGAAGTTCATATATTTCCTTAAATTGATCAATTACAATTTCTTCTTTTTCCTTTTTTTTTATTTAGTGCAAAAATCTAAAATATCTTTTATAATTGTTTTTGAGAGCATGGGAAATACTAGACTAGAGGAAAAAAATATGATTTATTGTCTATAATTTTCCTCCAGCATAGGCCAACAAAACTGCCAAGATGAAATTTGGTGTTGCCTTACTCCTTTTTACATGTCCTTTTGGTGGAAAACCATAAAGCTTTCCAGTTGTTACAGCCACTTGACCCATTTCTGAGCAGAAAAGAAGTAGATGATTCTGACACTGGAGTATACAGTCACCACAGGACAACAGGCAAGGCATCTCTGCTGTAGGTTGAATTAGGCTATGTATATTGTGGGCCCTAAAATTGTTAGATTGATAGAGGAGATTTTTTTTTTAGGAGCTTTTTTTTTTCTTTTTTTTTCTTTTTTTTTTTTGCTATAGTAAAAACAACAATTTTTTTCATATAGGAAATCTTTATCAGCATTTTTAACTTTGCTTTCTTCTTATCTAATAGGTGTTCTCTTATGATTTATTAAGAGGTATAGGACATGTATTCTGTTAAAACTGTAGAGAAATCAAGTACTATAACAATGAAATATTGTATGAAAGGGTGGAGAAGTTTTTATACCTTGTGGAATTTTTATGTGTTTGCTGTATATAAATTAGCCCTATAACTTCACCAAGGACAGACAAGAATAAAGAAGTTCTTCGGGAAGAAAATCTGGAGTTTTAAATAACTATCTGATGAACTGAAATTAAAAAAAAAAGTAAACTTAATAAAAAGCAGAAAAGTACCTATTTTCTTTGGTTTAGTTATGAATACCACTGTTCTTTCTGATATTTATGCACTTGAAAGTGTAAGATGAGATGAACAACATTCTAAGAAATGAGCATATTGTAGGAAACATTTCTGTAAATTCAGTTTGAATGAGGATTCTCTCCTTGTTCTGGATTTCATCACAAAATCTTTGTGAAACTTCACTAAATAATAACTTATTAAGAAAATTTTGCATAAAAGTACAAATGAGAAAACTATTTGCTTAATTATGTTCAGCTTGAAACAGTTTAAATCAGAACCATAACTCTTAATAAGGATCACCCGTGCAATGGCATTGCACTTTATGAGAATTGGTTGTGAAAAGTTTGTACAGTAGATGTTTAGAAAGAGAAATACAATGTGAGAGATGAAATAAATTACAGAATTAAGTATTTGTTCTTAGTATGTGTTCATACTTGTTAAATTATTCCTCACTCTATAAAACAAAATATATATTTTTGTGAAAATATTCCTAGTTGGTTCTCTTCATCCTCATGAGTATGTGTATAATACAAAGCAAAACAACACAGAACAGTGTTAGAAGAGCATTAAAGCCATGAAGAAAAAAAAGAACCCAAACTTGGATATAGAAGATTATTGAAAGATTCTGTAAACATCCTGAATATTACATGTCCTGATAACCTCAAGGAGGACTGTTGAGCATGCAACTTACTGTATATAATATTAGGGTTGCAATAAATAGGGCTGATGCTTTCTAGTAAATGGCACCTTCTTCACAGACTATTGATTCTCTAAAATATTATTATCCCACGATGCCTCCAGTTGTCCCTTCCTCCCCACACCCCAACCTCACTTGCACATATTAGAAGCTGTAATATATTAAATATATGGGATTTCAAAACACATGGACAAACATTTTCCCATTTCCTGTAATTTAGCTGTGAAAATACTACCCAGTCTTTATTTTCTGCTGAATTTCATGAATCTTTTTAAGATCATAAGAAGGTACTATGTTGAGAAATATGCAATAATCCTCAATTGCAATATATGCAAATGGCATTCAAAACTGCTACACCCATGGCTGTATTAAGATTGTATATGCAAGTATAATGCTGTCACTGACTGACTTTGAGGATTTTAATCTTCCATTTTAAGACTATTTGGTGGCAGCTGTTTGATAAAATAAGTACTTCAGATATCATTTGAAAAACTTAGCTGAGAATAATATGATTATCTAAAACTGACTGCAGAAAAAATATATGCAGTTAGAAGGATATAAGCCTATGTAGACGAGGAGAACTTTACAGGCTATGTCTTCATAGCAGATAATTTTTCTTCACAGAATATAGAGATATTTTTCATCCAGTATTGGGATAAGACAGAGAAAAACTCACAAGGGAATTGTGGAAATTAAGTTTTTACAAAAGGTGTAGCCTTTAAACGTATATCTTCTGGAACAAGGTCATCCAACATTTATGGAACTGTTTGAGCTTTCCAACAGGTCTAGGCATGTGTCTGCAAAACAAAATGTGTTAAAAGTGATTTATTGTGACACTCCTTGAGCAGCAGGACAGTCAAACCCCCTTCACTGGCTATAGACCTCACCCTGTTCAAGCTGCTGGAACAGAGTCCAGGGCCTCCTCAGAAGGGTCACTGCCCAGGGGCTGCTGTTGGAGAGAACCTGGTAATGTTCAGCTGGGAAATTACTGTGGGACAGCAAGCCTGGATTATGCTCTCTGGCGTCTTTGCTGAGTTAAGTTTTTCCAAAACCTTCAATCATAATATTCACAGAACCTTAGTCCTAAAGTTTCCCATAAATTTCATGCTCATAGTGGCATTGAAAGCTAATTCAGGAACTCTGCTTACATTTTCAAGCAGCTGAAAATATCTAGCCTTTGACCATTGTCCTTCTTTAACTAATTCAGCTTTGTGGTAAACAACTAAAAACATTTTGTCCATTAGATGTGCTATGCTAAAAGCAAATAAATAAGTCTTCTTTCCTTATGCTAAGAATTCTCAATCAGATTCTAACAAAAGAGCTTATAAAAGAAGTTCTTTTCCAGCATATGTAGGAGAAAAATAAAAGGAATCAGAAATCACCAACTGTAAAGTTAAATACAGAGTTTAGGAAAATGCTGTGTGAGCACAAGTTAATTCTTCAACATAACATGGCAATAGAAAAGCTTGAGATTTTAAGGCTCCTTTGAAACCAGTTGCTAAAATATTTAATGAAATTTAACTATTTAGGAGTATTTAGAATTCAGATCAACTCTTGTGTAAAATGTTCATGTTACTGAAGGCTGCCCAAGAACCGGAGCTTAAGATGGAGCATGGAGAAAAATACATTACTCAACTGGAATTGTAGAAATTATTTTATGTAGTTAGGAGGCAATTTCCTGAATTGGATTTTGTCCAAGGTTCTGCATTTGTCACCTGAAGCTTATGGGAAAGACCACACAATCTTTCATGAGCACAAGTTACCATGACCTTTGCTTTAATGCCTCAGGACAGAAGATTCAGAATAGCTGCTCCTGACAAAGTGCTGCTCCAGTACAGATATGAGGAACATATCCCCTTATTCCTTGCTTGTCCTGAGTCCCTGATTTTGTTGTTCTTGGATAAATAGGAGAGGTATTAAAAAATAGAGTAACTATAAAATAATCTGGTAGACCAGAGAGTAGTGTCACTTTTCGGTGAAGATTGTGACTTTGCTGACCTAAAACCTCCTATTTTCTAATGTATATGGTACTAGCATTTCCAAAACTGAAATTTTGCTTCCTGACTTCATAAAATGGTGGGGCTCTTTAAAATTCAGTACAGCAAATGTGCAAAGCATTGTGCTGGAACTCAGTGTTATCTGATTCCAAAGATGAGGATATAAGTAAAAATCAAAGACCAAACAACAGAATATTCTTTAAGAAAAAGGAAGAGCAAAACAAACTAGTGTCTGCCTGTGGACTGAAAAGCAAAAACTTTCTTATGCATAGAACTGTTTGACCTTGGACAGTGTTTTCCATCTGTGGATTGCAAGGCATTTTATTAATGATAATCAAACATCACAGCGTCTTTTTGTGGGAAGAAAATGTTTTGTCTGTTTTGCATGTGGGTAATGATGATACTGCTCTTGACTGCTCCTTTCAGAAGCTGCAAGTTGAAATGAAACTGAGTTGTGATGATGAAAAAAACCCAGGTTTTTGGACTGAAATCCTTTGAACCTTTCCAGATGATTTTTTGTATGACTGTCACAGGAGTGTGCTTACACTGTGAGATTACTCATTGTGTCTAGTTAAGCCATGTTAATTAGAAATAGGACTACAGACTCATTGTGCTATTATAGTCCTCTTTCCATGTAGCTCGATTGATGTATTATGGCTCTGTCGAGTTAATGAGTCACATGAGATGCAAACATTCTTTTTGTTCAAAATTAAAAAAATATCACTGCACGTATTATTTGAAGTGCTCAGGAGAAAGAACTGGTCACAGGTGCTCTATAATGCAAATGTTGTATGAATGGATGACTGGGCTGAGTCTTCCATATGTGATTTTTTCTTTACAATCCCCAAAAATCCTCCTCATGCAATGCATGAATCGAGACAGAAACTGAGATATCTGTGGTTAATTTATTTTTGTTTTATGAACTTTACAGTCTAGCATGCAGTGAGAATGATTGCAATACTTTCATAATATTTAAGCACTGTCTTTCCTGAAGGAATGTAGTCAAAGAAAAAGATTAGATTAAATAAACAAAGTCTTTCCATCTGTTCAAGATGTGCAAAAATAAAAATCTCTTACAGCTAAGCTCAGGAGCAGGTTGGGTACTTCTGACAAGCAGACAAAACTGTCAAACATTCACTAGATGACCTCCTGAGGTTCCTTCCTACCTGAATTAACCTATAAGCTTATATTTGTAAAATATAATAGTCCCACACTTGTTGCCATTACACCCATGGTTGTGATCCCTTTGGGCTTCTAGTTGGACATCACTCACACTCACTGAATAAGTAGCACCTGGTGGAAAACAATGCATGTCATTAAAAATGAAGCAAGGAGAAATATAAACTGGTGTGGTTTGAGGAGTCAAAAGAAGTTAAAAAGCTGCCACTCACAACTTTTGCATATTCTCCTCAGATGAGGCTGTGTAACCATTCATAAGATCATAGCTAATACGTATCAGTGCAGTGCAAAACTACATAGCTTAAACAACTCCTTTGGCAGCTTGTTGGTGACTCTTAATTTGTAAATGGCATTGAAAGATTGGGGCAGTATTTTCTGAAATTGCTCCAGCTCAAATTTCAAGAACTTGACCCAGTCCTCTGGGAGAAAGTAGTTTGATTCTAGGTATCCAGATCCTAGGCACCTCTATGTCATGTAGCAAACAGAACAACTGAAAGAATTGCCCTCATAATAATCTTAGCAAAATCTTAGCCCTAAATAATCTTAGCAAAATCTTACGTCTTCTTTACCTCAATTCAGGATCCCAGGCTGTTTGCTTCACACTTTTGTCCTTTTTACATGAGGTTCAATGCTGTCATACATATGCTTCCTCAACCTATACCCCTCTCTTCCCATAGATGTTTTTTCCCCCAATATGTTTGGCTTTTAGCCCTGCCCTTAGCCTTTCCACCACTAGCTTGATCCTTGATTTGGCCTTCAGTCATCCTCTTTCTGTTTCACCTCCATTTTTTAATATGTCTTTTCTTTTTAGGTTCTGAGGGGTGATCAAGCAGTTTAGAACTTTTTTTTTTTTCAAGAGCTAACAGACCTGGCTCACTTCAGAGTGGACCATAAGGAGTTCATGAAAGTCTGACAAAAATGGCATTATATGGATGTATTCTGGCAACTTATTACAGTATTCCCCCCTTCATCACATGCCTGATGTCTGAAAGGAATGTAACCTTCTCTTAAAACAGCTGAAGGACCAGAATAACGTTCCTTTGATAAAGGGTTTCTGTCTCTGAACAATGAAAAAAATTCTGCCTCTTCCTCAAGCTTGGCCTAGATATTTGGGCACTTATACTGAGCACAGGACAATTAATAAAAAGTTGTTTGTCAGTTTAGATTAATTTTGACACATGTTGGCATATCTGAATGTTTAAATACAGCTTCTACTCTTTTACAGGTAATACCAGATAGCTCAATGGCAGCCTGTCCAGCTCTGCAGTGTTAGAACTGATTTCATGACCAACATAAAATAGCTCTTTTATCTTAATCAAAATTAAACACAGTTCTTTAATTTCTTGCTGCTGCTGCTACAACTAGAAGTGATCAAAAAATTTTATTTTAAAATATGGCTGAACTTAATCTACAACTGAATCCTGAGCTGCAGACTCAGCTTCCTCAATCTCATGTACTGGGACTTTTCCTTTAAGCACAAATAAATTTATTCCAGATATGAATATGGATATGCACAGAGTGCATCAGGATTTATGTTTCTGGCTAGAAATAGAAGTAATATTACTGTTAAAGACACCAGTTTCCACCTCTGTTTATTTTTGTGTTTCTTGTTTATTGTTCCTCCTCACAAGGCTTTGCACCCTGGACAGTGCTAACTTTTAGTAGTTATGGTTTTTAGTATTTTCTGTTTGGTCTTGGGACTGTTATAACTTTTGATTATATTTCACCAAGGAAATCGTGCAGGATATACTATTTAATGAAAACAACTTGCCAAGATACAGAGAGAGAATTGCTTTGATGAGGATTCTCTGAGCACAAGACAAAGAAGAAGAATATTTGGAGGTCTTTGGTGCTCACAGAGATGCATGTATTTCATAAAATTAATTGATCCTAGTCTGTCAAACACTTTTTTTTCATGCTGAAATATTATGTAAGAAAATCCGCATGACACAATACAGCATTATATTATACTTGCTAGGATCCTGGCTCCTTGAGGAGCTTGCATACCCTTACTCAGACCTTCAAAAAGCACTGAAGATGCTCAGAGTCCTTTCTGGGACAGTCAGACTCTCCTAGGATGAGAGGGGAATACCCATAAGTCCTCTGCAAGGGTAGTGTCACCTTCCTATGCAAAAACAACCCTTGGAACAAATTCAATTTTTTACAGTCAGTAGCTGAAATGCCATGTCTCATGGAAAACTATAGATCTTCCAGTGTTATTAATATCCTACCTTTGGGACATACACACATTGACCTCTATTCCCAAAATGTATCTTTGAGTACTGGAAGTATTTTTTACAGAATATAAGGCAAATATTTTTGCACAAAGATTATTGTATGTGATGGAAGAGGGGTAATTCAGACATTCAAAATAATTTCCAGAGGCAGGTGCACTTTGTAGTGTCCAAACATTGAATTTCTTGATGCTTAACAAGATAGTGACAAATTTCATGGCCACTGACCTCTGTTTTCTGGAAGAAGCTACTGATATTATAGCTGTCTTTCTAATTTTTTCTTCTCCTACTGCCCAATGTTAAAATGTACCAGTCTTTCAAAGGTTCTTTCAACATCAGACCTCTTCAAAGATTTCTCAGGCTGGTAACCCAAAATAGAAGCTCTGGGCATGCTAAAAATACACAATGCATTGCAAGCATATTTAGAAGTCAAACGTGAGTGGCAAACATTGAGATTTGTTCCATATAACACCAGAGAGTTTATTGCCCTGGCAGTGCTGGGGTAGCCCCTCTGCTGTCATTTCAGTCCAGTGCATGTGGGTGTGCAAAAAGCTCTGTGTGCTGCACCAGTGGCAGTTTCTCTGTGGGTGGAAGTGCAGTTTACTTGCATGTGCTCTGTCAGATGATGCAATTGCTGCTTTACTGCCTTTTCCTCACAGGGATGCTGCATGTGCTGCTCTGGAAAGCAGCCCTGTGCCAGAGGGAAGGCTCAATCACCCAACCAAATTGTAAAGGTGACAAGGAAGAGGGAAATTCTGTTAGGTACCCAGTAAGGTCTGAATGGTGTTGATACAACTCAAGATGTCACTGAAAGTTGCTGGACTGGGCTGTGGGCTGGGATTTTCTCTTCAGTGTTCAGAAATTGTGTTCTCACCTTCCTATCTGTGGCTATTCCAGAGTCAGTGAGGCTCCTGTGCATCTAGAAAGAATATTTGTCTTCCACCTGGGCATCAAATATAGAAAGAGAGTAGTTAGCTTGTCTAATGCTCAGGGACGTAAGAGCAAATGCTTCCCCTACAGTATCAGCCCTCAAAACTCCCTCAAATGGAAGGCAGTTTTCCATGAACATGTAAGCCTAGAATACTCAGATTGCAACAAAATGCAGAGTTGTGACTATGGAAAAGAAAGAAATACACAGACTAAGTGCTACAGCATTTTGAGGCAAAGCCCCTGAGCTATCAGTGATTTGTTCTGTGTCAAGGATATAGTATGTGCTGTATCTGGCATGTTCAGTTCCATAGAGCTTAAATATGAAATATGGCTCTGTTTCTTTACCCCATTTTTTCATATTTTCAGTGTATGGCTCTGTTTCTTTACCCCATTTTTCATATTTTCAGTGTATAACACAGATGCAACTCGACTCCAACCTCTCTGACAACAAGGGGCCATGGAAATAGGAGTTAATTGGATTTTTTTCCAAATATGATGTTTTCACTGATTATAAAGGGCTAGAGGAAGCTCTGCTAAGGGGAAAAATGACCCAGAGTATGGCAGGGTTAATAACTAGAAAGCTTTAAAGTCAAGAACACTGTGTTCTGCAAGATTTTGTAGCAGTGCAGGTGGGTAGTATGTGCAGAAAGTATGAAAGGTGACAGCTGGACAGTAAATTCATGCAGCTGAGGAGTTTCTTTGTTTTATGCTTGAATAGCATTTGGCTCAGTGGCATTTTGGTCTGTGACTGGGCTCATCACACAAATAAATGGACTGTTTTCTTTCTGGCCCTGAAGGGAGCAGGCATGTGTTTATGCTGCATATATTATCTGAGCAGATTCAGACCCAGCATCACACTGGCACATCCAGGACAGCTTCAGGTCAGAGCAGGGTTTCAACCACCTCCTTCCAAGTTGTTTTTGGTGACTTTGTGATCTAGCTGTGTCTTGATGCCCAGGGACAAAGGAGCCAGCTGGCAAAAGTCCTCATCCCCAGCCTCTCAAAATCTGTTTTAATGGGCTTCGGGGAGATTTGAATTAAGGTTTTTAGGCTGAAGTTCCCATCGCTTGGTGCCAGTAAATGGGTCAGTTACTCCAAAGTGTTCTGTACTTACAATTCTTGTAGGAGTCTTCATATTCATATTTTCCAGAAAGCCCAAAGACCTGTCATGTTTAAGCTACAGGAGGACCAGTCACAAATGTGCTGTTTGCATCTAGGGGATGCAGCACTCTTAATTGCTCATCCTCCACATATGCTCCAGAAAATACTGATAATGATAAAATATTCTGTGGACTGATAAATACTGCTTTCACATACACAACCTCAATAGATCTGATATATTTCTCAGGAGAGAAGAAACAATTAAGAGTAGTTACATATACTGAAATTTCTTTCCTCCTTCCTACCTGTTTGCTGTTAGTAAACAGAAAGCTACCAATTTCCTTTGTACTCCAGCATGCTAGAAATTAGTGGAGTAAATGAACATGCTGTTTTACTTTGCCAGAGACTGGCTTATACAACAGATTTTTACTCTGTAAGACAGATTTTGCTGTATTTGTGCTTTTTTCAACTCCCCCTGAGGAGTATTAACTCAAAGCAATCACAAGACACCCATCCTTGCCTGCTGCTTCTTTGAACTGCTGTATCCTCTTCTTTGCTTCTTGCTTTTCTATTTGAAGCTTTTTTTATTCTTTTTTTTTTTTTCTTGATGAGGGAACAGCAGCAACCAAAAACATAAAGGGGTGTGTGCTTTCCTAAAATAATAACTATTTGATGTGAGAAAACAAACACACAGAACACTTCTGCTCACATAGGATTTACTTTCAACAACTGTGTTCTTTCTGCCCAAATGAAGATTGGTCGAGTGCTCTGAGAAGTACAGTACTGGGAAAGGAAGACGTGTGCACGCTTGGAAAATGCTGAGCTGCTTGTGAAGCTCTAGACACTGCATGTTTATGACTTGGTTTTCTAAGCAATCTCCAGAGCTTGAACGGATTACAGTGATATTTTAACGAGGCTGCTGGCATCCATCACCAGCTTTCACTTACTGAGAAAGGTAAAGGATGGAACAATGTAATTATTTCCACGTAAGCTAAGTGCTAACGGCTGATGCTCATAAGAACTTTGATGCTTTAAACTTCTTCATCCTCTGAAGGAGAACAGGTAAGTCTCACAGGCTTCCCTTCCTTGCTGGTTTTGGTGAGGGGCTTGCAGGGGACTGGTGTGGAAGGGAAATGTGTTTGCTATGAAGGCAAACTGTTTGTCTCTAGATTTGGAACATGCAGTATAGCACATTGTCATTTTCTGTCTGTCGGGTTACAAATCCATTACCTAACAATAGCTATTATTTCTTTCCATAGCCAAGATATGAATCTCACCCCAAATTAATCCCTAACTATTAAACTACATTTAATATTATTGGAAGAGAATGTGTATATCAACCATCTGTGTATACTGAAATATCCATTTCTAAATCTTTTTTAGTCATCCTATAATTACTTCTAGACTGATTACTCTGGTTAAAATAATGTTATTTCATAGGAAAAATGAAATAATATGTATAGGATTGTACATAAAGATGATTTTTGTTGAACAGTTTTTCCCAGAAAACAGAATTTCCTGAACTGAGATCTTTGGGCAGCTTACTTTTCAGGTGAGGTCTGCATTATTGTAGAAATAGTGTGGTAAACAAAGGGTTTCCTTTCTTGCAAGTGGGAATCTAACAGCATCAAAAATAGATATATCTTTCCCATTCACCCTTGAAAGAACATTTATTCTCTTTGAGTAATGGCACTGCTTGCTGTGCCTCTAGAGGTGAGGCTTCCTATCTGAAGACTTTTAACATAAAAACCTTTATTACCATTTAGGGAAAGGAAAAAGACCCTTTGACCATAAACAGGTTTTGTCTTAATTAAGTTTTTGGTGTCCCCTGAGAACATTTTCTACCTAATGTATTATTAGTATTGAAGGGCAAAAATGTTACATGATTCTCTTAAGATTTTTGTTTACAAGAATGACTATTAGAGAAAGAAGTATTTTGAGTTAAAAATAAATATTAACACTTCTTGTTTGCTTGTTTTAAAATATGGTTGTTTACAGAAAGAATTTGTTTAAGCTCCATTTCCAATCTGGCTATGATAATTGAAACAAATCCTGCTGGCAGACACAATTATAAATAAACTTCTAAGAATAATTAGAAGTGTAATTAAGAGAAGACTGAGTTATTATCACTTTCTCCTCAGTATAATAATTCTGCATAAAAACATGAGAAATGACTCTCATTAAAATCTCACAGCAGAGAAATCCACAGAAGGGAGTGAGAGATTAAAACAAAGCATTCAAGATGTGCAAATACTGTGATTAATTAATAAAATAGAGACCAGCTCCCAGGAAATGCCTGAAAGCTATTGGCATATTTAAGAAACAGATATATCATAAAGAGCTAATATGTTCAGGTTGGTTTTGATTTGTCTTGTTTTGCTGGTTTATTTCTCTTTTTTAAGAGGAGGTATCTCAATGTACCTTGTTTGATATGCAAATACAAATCTATATTTGTGTATTTTTCTGGTATCATTTAACTCTGTGGAATCCTTCTGAATACCAGGACCTTATTCATCAGTAAAGCTTTCAAAATATGCATCGAGTGACTACTTAGAAAGGATTTAAAAGAGGCTGGCAGAGGATTGCTGATGGAGATTTTCCCCCCACCAGCTAAGGGGCATTCTCTGTTAAACTTGAGAGACTTTTGGAGCTGTTCCAAGTGACTTTCACCACAAGGATGCTTACAAAGACACCTCTGCTGGTGGTGAAAAGAAAACCAAACCAGCTGCTGGGTCTGCTGAGAAGCAAGAATGAACAGGCATTCGAGAAGTTTTACCAGTCAGAATACTGGTGTTTAGGAGATCAGCTGCATTCAGAATAGAAATGCCAGCAGCTACTTTAATCTGGCTTCTGTCACATTCCTCAAGGTGCAGTTATTCAAATACTGTGAAGTATCATGACAACACCCATAGTGTATATCTTGGAGTATTAAATAATGTTTAGGACTGCTTTGCTGCTATGCAACATTAATTATAGCAGCATCCTGTGTAGTAATTAAGAGGTTTAGGTGTATAATCATATAAATATTCAGGTTGTGTTACTTTTTGTAATGCTCAGAACTTAATCCAGGAAAGGAAACCTCCACCTCTTTTGCTGAAGGGAAAAAATACCCAAAACTAAACAAACAATAAAGAAAAAGAAGAAGGAGGGGAAGAAAAAAAAAGAGGGGAGAAAGAGAGAGAATTTTTTGTTTTATGGTATTAAATAGTAATGTCATGTAATACACACCCAAGAGCTTAACAGAACTGTAGTAGGACTAATTTAGCCCATGTCTGTCTAATCCTTCATTAGCATACTATTATTTTTTTGCCCAGTGGGTATATTGCCTGTTGAGAAATAATGTGCATATTTATTCAGCAGTAATAACTGTTGCTGCTTGAGAGCTTTTTTTTTTGCCACGTGTGAACCTGCTTATCTAGAAAAGAATTTCAGGCAGATGATCACCCTTGGGGTTCAGTGAATTCGTGCGTTGCATGTCCTGTCTTACTACAGGGCTGTACAGCAAGATTGCTGTTTTTCTAATGAGATTCCACTTTGAGCACAGACACTGCAAGCACATCATTGCCTCTCAGAACATAGCACTTGTCTTCTGGAGTGGTTCAGGGTAAGCACAGAACTGATCCATTCCAGCAGCTTTAGCGGGGCAAGGCTGCCTCTGTTTGGTGCAACAGGCTAAGCAGTTTCTGGCTGAGACTGGAGTAGTCTCCTAAGAATGCAGCTCAGTCATGTTCCCATAGAAATCAGGGAGATTTCTCTACCTATTTCAGAGGATTAGGATAAAGCTCTCTATTTTGACATCTAACTTGTGCTCAATATCAATGACTTCCCCTCAAAAATACAACTGCCACTGCATATTGCGTGTACAAAATTGAAGTCTAGGTCAAGATATCAGTTTTTAAATGGGTTGAAATCATTCATTTGTATGCTAAGACGTTAATTTCAAAACAGGTTTTCTTTTCCTAAAGAAAAAAAAGATGCTTTGTGTATATATTTTCTGCAATGAAAATGACTGTGCCAGGTAGTCAGATTTTTTGTGCATACATGTTTGATACAGCAGTATTGAAATGCTATTTTTAGAGCTAGGGTGATGTAAGGAAGCAGTGCTATATTACTGGTACATAACAAATTTAAACTGAAGCTAACTCTGCAATGAACAAAAATTAGTACTGCAATTGATTGTACTCACTACACTGATGTAAATTAAGGGTGATTTCATTGGAATAAGTGAATGTAAGGGGTTTGCTTTTCCATAGAGGAAATACAAGTCAGATCCACTAATATTTATTTCAGACTAACTTATGAAAGTATGAACAAACCCAACAATTATCAAACACAAGTTGTAACCTTTTATCATTCTTTAGTCAGTTGACAGTTAAGTTGTAGTAAAGCAGCATTTATTTTAAAAGAAAGGGAATAGCAAATCTTCTGTTTTTAATTTTACTGGCTTTACTTACCATTTGCTTACCACATACTATTTTCTTTGTGTTGTAAATTTTTGACAACTGTGGTATTCTAGTCTGATTTGCATTGATGGAAAACAGAAGAGACCAGTTGCCATGCAGAATATGGAAAATAATTATTACACTAATAATATATTTTTAATATGTTTAAAATAGTGTTTAGCAAAGCTAAATATTCTGCAGATAGATGGAACTAAGTGTATATCCTCTGTCATGCTTTGGATTTTTTATTTTGAATGAAGGTCTATTTCTTATGGTTAGATTTATCAATTAATTGCTGATGAACTGAAAATACACTCACTGAAGCTCAGACTCTCCTGCATGTATTATGGCATTTAAACTAAAAAGGCAATAAATCAATTCAGTTGTTTGTGCTTAATTGATTGAATAACAAATGTGACACAGGATATTGAAAGGTCAAAATGAGAAACATGCCCAGAATATTTATTTGCAAATAATTTTCACAAGTTTTTAATCAGAAGTTGATTATAATTGAATGATACCTTTTATTTCATATATTAAATAATGTTCATTATCTGGGCATATCTTTGTAGTTCTGTTAAAATTACTGTATCTTTTACATATGATACTGCATTTAAAAACCTAATTCACTTCTCAAAGCTCAGATAGTGGAAAAAGTGCAGAGATTATTATTGCAAGAATAAAATTATGGTCTTCATAGTATTAAGCTATGATTGTGATGCAGGCTAATGTTTTGGGAAGCAAGCTGTTTCATCTCCCTTCAGTGTCTGGGCCATCCTGTGGCAGGCAGCTGGGTCAGCTGGGGAGGAGGTGTCCTGTATCACTTGGTGGCCTCTGCACTGTGCTGTGGGAAGGCACCTGCTGCTGACAGGCACTGCAGAAACAGCCTGAGCACACAAAGAACAAAGCTGGTGCTCTGCTTCCAGCTCTCTGGTCTTCCCTGCTCCTGACATACAGGGAGATTCCTGAGAGATTTTTCTGCTTCAAATTCTTAAATGTCTGACAGTCTGTTCTCCCATCTCCCAAGTTGCCTCTGCTATGCTTCGGGGTAGAGTAATTGCCCAGCACGGTGAGGAGCCCACCCACCCTGCCCTGTGTCCCTGCAGCACAGACATCCACTCACTTCAGAGAAAGGCACTGTTTCCCTGGCCTCAGCCACCACTTTGTTCTTGCTGCAGCACTCACTTGCCTTTTTCAAATGCCATCTTTCCACTTGGCCCTTACCGACACTCTGGACTAGAACATATTGACAGAAGTGTCTCTTTCCTTCCCATTTGTCTCCCTGGGGACCTTTTCTCACTATCAGGTCCTGGCAATAGAGTCTAAGATCAGAAAGTGCTTCTGCCCAAGCCAGTCCCATGGCTTGTTTCATGCCCCTGTTATTCTGGTTCCTGTAGCAGGGGTCCTGTCTGGCTCCAGGGCTTTACCATGGAGAGTTCTGCCAGGTTTTGGTGGACACCAGCTGGGAATGAGGGCTGACTTGGTCCTGACTTGCTCTGGTCCTCAGACTCACAGGGCACTCATTTTCTCAAAGATAATGCTACTATTGAAAGGATATAAAGGTGGGAAGAGAAAAGATACATAAAAAAATTGAATAGGAATAGAACACATGCATTAGTCAGCCTTTTCAATGAATAATAAAAAGCACTTATATGAGATTAAATTCAAGTCTTGTGTAAGTGAAAGAGAGATACTGTTCTTGCTTTCTGTAAGAGTCAGAATTTTAACTAAGCAGCCTTGCATTTTCTGAAAAAAAAAGCAAAAAGTTGCACAAATTATGACATCACCAAACTGACCCTTCCTAATTTTTTTAATAATGTGATAGCTCCTTCTTACATGCTAGTTTGCTTTCATTTTGAAATCACCTGTTGTTGACCTGCTTTCTTTCTATTGTTGTTTTGTTTTGTTGTTTTGTCCTTCAAACTGCCCTTCCCTAAAACTTCTAATGATATTTTCTCCTCTACAAAGAACTTCAACACTGTTTGGTATTCTGCCTTGTAAAAATACAGGAGCACATTAAAATATTAATACTTTGTTGTTACACTTTTTAAAGACTGTACTGTTGGGGATAAAAACAGGCACCAGCATCAATGTAAAGGAGTAATAGTGGAAAGATAAAACAACAATTTATCATGCTGAAAGAAATCTTTCTTTGCAATGTGTTTGGTGAAATACAATCATGTAGACTTAATAATTCCTTTGCAAGAATTTGTGAAATCTCTCCACCTCTCTTTGTTCTCTTAGTCTAAATGTTCCCATATTTCTTTGGATGTTGTACTTGGGGGATAAGGAATTCCCAGTATATGCTCATATCAATAAACATATTGGATAAACTGAATATGTTCTGCAATCTGCTTCATATAGCAGCTCTGCTAACAGAATCTCATGGTTCTTCCCGAGCTTTGAATATGTGTGAAACATCTGGCTTTACTAAGAAAATGAGGCCAAACTGTAGATTTTCTTTATAAAGCATGAAGGCAGTGTGGTGCAGCTAAGCTACTGTCAGCAAAGTAATTCTCTTCCTTAAGATAACCTGTCCCTTTCACAAAGACCTGGTGTTTGCCACTTAGATAGGGCTTACTAGATATAGGTTGGAGTTTTTCAAGGGGAGAATGAGATAATTCTGCTCTGTGACTGCAAGCTAAGGCAGTTCTCAGGGTCTTGCCCTTTAACTTATCCTATCACTGTAACAGAATAAAGAGCTGATCTAGCTCAGATCTTTGACAGTAATCATGCGTGAGCAGTTTGGCCAAGATCTAGTTCTGTACTTACTGCCAGGTCACGAGGAGAGAAATCTTGAGGTCTTTTCATTTCTTACATCTTACCTGGGCAACAGAAAGACAGCTTAGTCAGTGCTGAACAAATGCCATGATCTGACTAAGGATTTATACACTTCAAGGGAAATGTCCTCTTTCAGACACTGTGGTGTTTTGGGGAGTTCTTTCAGATGCCAGAGCCAAAGAAATCAGTAGAAGCCTGCCACAAATTGCAAGGATCAAGCCCTGCTCAGAGTCCACCCCCTTGGCATCAACCTTGCAGAAATCCTGAGTTGCTCCTACTGGGCCATCAGTCGAGGCACTCTGGGAGAAACCCCTTTGAGGCAGCTCCAGTTACTCAGTTATCCCATCTCTTTTGTGCACCAAAACTACATGGCCTCTGCTGCTTCACTCTTCCATGGAACTTAAATGTATCTGTTAAAGCAATTATAAGGTTTTGTCAGAGACTTCCCTTTTGCAGTATCAAAAACAGTGTCAAAGACAGATAGGTAATTCCTCTGCATGGTGGTTCTGGTTTAGAGGTCACCCTTTCAGCCAGACAAGTGTCTGCTCTCTCTGAAGTTCAACATGATAAAGAGGTCAGGAATAAGCAATAGTTACTGTTACTGCAGAGACAGAGCTTAAGTGGCCACTGCTCAACTAGAAATTCATATAAGATCAGAGTAAATGACATGAAGCTGTGTCAGAGGAAGTTTTGACTGTATGTTAGGAGGAAGTTCTTCACCTAGAGGGTAGTTGGGCACTGGAACAGGATCCCCAGAGGAGTGGTCACAGCACCAGCCTGACAGAGTTTAAGAAGCATTTAGACAAGGTCTTCAGGCACATTCTCAGGTGGGATTCTTGGGGATGTCCTGTTCAGGGCCAGGAGCTGGACTTTGATGATCCCTTTGGGTCCCTTCCTATTCAGGGTATTCTATGTTTCTGTGATAACCATGGGCCTTTCTTGTCATTTCAACATCTTGCAGATCATCTTTGCTTTTCAGAAGGCAGCTGCACCACCCTGATTCTCCAGCCTGTCGACACAGCCGGGTGGGTTTCCCGTGGCTGCCAGCCCCGCTGGCCCGGACACCCCGAGCAGGGTGGCAGAGGGGCACTGCTGCCAGGTGGGGCTGCTCTCCCGAGTCCTGCCGGTGCCGAGCAGCCTGGGGGAGCATCCCACCTCTTCTCCCTGCTGCACTGCTGAGGGCTTCTTCCTTTCCTTGCAAAGCTTCCCTGCAGGGCAGCTAAGGACATCCGGGTAGGGTGGCTGATCCCGGGAGGAGGAGAGGCGGGAGAGACCATCCCCTCTCTGTGCTGCTGCTGGAGCTGTGCTGGAACCGGAGCCGTCGATGTGGCTCCCCAGAGTTAGTTGCTGAGCAACCAGAATCAATTAATATGCTTTGCAGAAAGTGCAGGGGAAACCCGGGCTGCTGTCAGCGAGCAGGCAGGAGGCTGAGGGTGACTCAGGAACCCCCTCCTGCCTGCCACCCATTTGGTCCCACCCTATCTTCTCCAAACACTCCCTTAGCCACCGTTCTTTTCCCCTTTCTCCTTCCCTACGGTGCTTAATGTGCGTGTCCCCAGATTCTTCAGGCGAAGTACCTCGTTGCTTAAGAAGCTTCCTGCTTCAAGGCTTTTGTTTTTGATTTGTATTTTTTGGTTGTTTGTCGGATTTTCTTCAACACTCTTCTAGAAATTCTAATATTCGTGTTCTTTGGTAAGGGAAAGGGATAGCTGGTGTTTTTGTCAGATGGTTTTAAAGATGCCTGAGGATGAAACAGATTGTTTGGTAGTACACATTAGGCAGCAGCGATGAAAATGCATCATATGTAAATTGGGAAAGTTTTTGCCTCTTCCTTTGTTACAAATGATCAGCACGGCATATATGAGACCAAAGAGGTAGTACTGATTGTTGTGAAACATCTAAGTGATAGAGTAAATGAGGGGGTGTTGTGGGATTTTTATATCTTCTCCTTTTCGGTGTAGTGATTTCAGGGCTTTGGTAAGGTATTATTTTCTTTCTTTTTTCTTTCTTTCTTTGATTTTCTTTGGAGTCCCTCTGATGACACCGCGAATCTGGGAATGAAGAACTTCTTAGAGCTGATTGGAAATGGCATTGCGGAGCTGAAACTTAACTGGAGGAAATATATCTCCTGAAGAAGAAAATATAATGCACTGTAAGGATCTGTCTTCTGGTGAAAAATTCAAGCCTAGAGAAAACTTGTCTGCTTTGTTAGGAAGAATGGGTTGGACAATTTTCTTCAATTCCAAAGGATATCTGAATGCCATGCTGAGCTTAATCTCTGCAGCATGCTCTGTGCTTCTCATCTTTTCCTGATGCACTGCATGGTAAGGCCTTTTTCCTTCCTTTTAATAATAACTATCTTTCTGATGTGGTGAGAGGTATAAAATAATAGCAATAGTGAAATGAAAATTGAAAAAAATGTACAAACGTAACAAAAGAATGTTTGCTTGCATGGTTGTTTTCAGGAGCAAGTGTCCTGATTACTGCAGCAGCTTTTAAGATCATTTCTGTCTTTCTCCCGTGCTGTGTGACTGTGTGTATGTGCATGTGTGTGTGTGTGCACACCTGTGCTGTCATTTGCACTTGGACTGGAACATCTGCAGCTGTACTGTACATATTTCCATGCTAACGAGGATGTTTAGGAATTCGCTCTGACATTTCTCTCTCTTTTCCCCTCCCTCCCTCCATTCCCCTCCTCCTGCCTCCTCCTTCTCTTGCTCTCTGTTTCTCTGGGGTCATGGTTCTATACCTTCCCTGCACCTCAGTCGTGCACTGACCACTAGAAGGCAAAAATGGGAGGAATAAGAAATCCTATATCAATGCAAGAATAGTCTTGAGTAATATTATTTTAGTAAATGAAAGCTACAGAAAGGTTTTGAATGTCTGCAATACTGGCAGGTACAAAAGATTTATTCTATTTGTTTCCAAGGGAAACAACTATCAAGTGCAGACTTGGATGCTGTCTTTTAGAAACAGTGGGAGACAGATCCTCTTACAGATGTCAAAAAGCCAAAAATGACCACTGTAAATTATTATCCAGGTCACAAAATAAGCAAATCCAGTATAGGATGTTCTCACATCAAGTAATTTTTGCTATGTATAAGAGGAGTGTTGAGAATTATTAGAAATACCTTCAGTGGGCATTGCAAGATATTTTTGGTTAATAACTGTAAAGTGGTTTCATCTTCCTGGATAAAAGGTGCTAGGGGAGTGCAAGGAGATGTAACTACCTGTCTTACAAATACTTAGGGTCATTTTCAAGAAATTTCCAAACAGATTGGGAATTGTACAATTAATAAACTGAGATGGAAGAACAGATTTCTTTTCTGGGAAGACTGGTTTATATGGGTCTCTGTTTCAGAAATTAGGGTGGAACTAAAAGGTGATATAGTGGTGATGTGAACTGTATGTATTTTCTTATGCATCCTGTTTGATCACTGAGTTTGGAGAGTTGAGTGGTTCTTGAGTACACTGTGGTGAGGGTCTGCCCCCACTCTGAGGGCAACCCCTTGGAAATCTGACTGCTTCTGAGGGAGCTGGAAAAAGGTCAGGAGCAGGTTTGTGTGGCAGCTGTCATGGACTGTGCAGCTGGGTATGGAGATGACAGGTTCCTGGCAGCAGGTTTTCAGGATGGGAAGGATAAATAAAGCCAAATCACAAAAGCCAGGCCACAGCAGGACTCATGAACAAGAATCAGATCTTAAATACTGTTCAAAAGATTTAATTTTGTGGTAGTTTCCAATAGATCTCCTCCCTGTATGATGGAGGACTCCATAAGGCAGTTTTTAAAGAGAGAATGGTAATGCAACTTCTTCAAATCACTCAGCAGGAGGAAGCACAGATGAAAAAACACATTGTAGTGGGACAATATTTCAACAGGGTTCAGAGGAATCAGCCTAGATTTTAGGAGTAAAGGTTCAAAACACATATACCTGTGCATTGAAGCAGATTTTTTTTTTGTATTTTACTATCTAAAATGTGTGACTAGTGTAAGAACCAATAAGCAAAATTGAGGAAGAACTACGCAACCCATAAATGTCATCTTCACTGTCAGAAGGAATCTTTTACTGGTAGAAGCCATCCCCTCAGCTCTCTGTGTGAACAAGGACTGCATCCTAAATTCAAGCTGCCCTTTGCAAACCTCAGAGCAGCAGTTCTTTGTCAATTAGTGGAACAACTTGCATGACTATTACTGTTTAACCCCAGCTGGACTAAACACTGCAGGCTGCTTGCTCACTCCCTGTAGTGGGATAGAAGAGAGAAACCAGAAAAGTAAAAGTGAGAAAACTCATGGGTGAGACAAAGACTCTTTAGTAGGTAAAGCAAAAGCCACA
Source organism: Cisticola juncidis (assembly GCA_013400215.1). Lineage (NCBI taxonomy): Eukaryota > Metazoa > Chordata > Aves > Passeriformes > Cisticolidae > Cisticola > Cisticola juncidis. The sequence goes on along the minus strand of VXBR01000283.1, from coordinate 1,739,288 downwards.
CACACTCAAGCAAAACAGAGCAATGAATTCATCCATCACTTCCCGTGGGCAGGCAGGTGTTCAGTCATCTCTGGGAGAGCCAGCCTCCCTTGTATGTAATGGTTACTTGGGAAGCCAAATGCCATAATTTTGAATATTCCTTCTCCCCTTTTCCTGTCTTTCCCCTGTTTTATATGCTGTTTTGCCTGTTTTATATGACACCATACAGTACAGAAAATCCTTTGGGTCAGTTGGGGTCATCTCTACCAGCTGCGTTCCCTCCCAGTTCCTTGTGCAGCCCCAGCCCAGTCTCTGGTGGGGTGGGATGAGAGGCCCCAAAGGCCTTGGCACTGTGGAAGCTCTGCTGAGCAAGAGCTAAACCAGTGTGAATATGTTTCTAGCACCAAACAGCCTCATACTAATTTCTAGAAAGAAAGTCAACTCTCTTCCAGCTAAACCAAGCACATTCTCTATTCCTTATTCTACACCATTTACTTCATGCTCAGGTACCAAACTATGCAATACATCCTCATTATCCCTTCCCATCTTTATATATAACACCCAGATGTTACTCCCTAAGTCTGTGAACCACCCTTGTAAAATATCCAGATAAGTCAAAAAATCTCTATTGAGTGCTTTTAGTCCATGACTTCGGGCTCCATCTCTTACAGTGGTCACTCAGAATGGGAGACATCAAAGCTAGTGAGTAAGAACTACTCATGTGAATAAATTCTAAAAGATTTCATAAGATCAGGCTCTTTGATTGTCATGGCAACAGATTTATTAGGCTTCAGGCATGATTTGGATTTCCCTTCTAAACAAAATCCTCTTTCTTTTTACCTATGCACATCTTTTGCCTTGTAATTAAAGCAAGAAAAATAGGTTAATTACATTCTTAAATATCCTACAACTGTAGATACATTTTTAGAGAAAAATTGTCAAAGTATGCAAAAATTTACATTTATTAGTGGCCTCCAAATAGAAACAAAATGTATTCTTATTGGAAACATTCATTGCCTTGTTATTTTTCTGACAGTGTTAGCATTTCTACTGGATAGTGTTAATTTTTCCACGAAACCATCCTGGGTTCACTTGAACCATCACTGATATTACAAAATACTCACTATTCTTAGGTTCAAGGATACTTACCCAGCTTTTTACTACATTAAAGATGTTCATTTTATAGTTAATACATGATGTTTGGATCTTTAGTTGATCCAGAAACATTTATCTTTACAGTATAAAAACACAATATGAAATCATAATTGTCGTAAACTTCCTACAGAATATGGACATATATTGAAAGAGGAAGGATAAAATCATCTGGGTTTTATTTCTCTGTGTAATTTTGCATGCTTATAAATGTCCAGGTTATTAGGATAGATCTTACATTACAAGCAGTATGTAATTAATTGTCTTTTGTAAAGAACAGTTCCTTTTTGCGTAGGATTTTTTTTCCACAAGGTTATGCATTATGGTAGAAAGAAAAAATATTACAAAAAACAAGCATAGCAGCTTGATATGTATCCAGTACACTAATGCAGTAATAGGTTCATTTGTTTATTGTGTCCCTATAATATATATAGTGAGAATAGGGATTCTTTTCTAAAGAGTGTGTTATTTTGAGAGAGAAGGGTTTACATGATCCAGGGTGTTCATTGTCTTAATTGCCCATAATTTGCTGAGACTTAAGACACTTTAGCAACATTTTAAATAATTTAAAAACTTGCACAACAGCTGCATTTGACTTTCTCTGTCAATTCTAAAGCAAGTAAATTTAGTAATTTCCTTTTCTTTTAAGATACTTATAGTAAAGGTTTGATGCTGAGAACACTGGTGTTTCATTTCAGCCCATTGAACTGTTTCTTTAGACAAACAGTATGAATTAAAGCTTGAACCATCTGCATTGTCAGGGAAGTTCTACTGAGCAGTGGAAGTATTTTCCACACCTGCAGCACCTATTTCCAGTCAAGAACAATGCAGCCCATAAGAAGTTCCTGTATTCAGAATGCCTTGAGCTGCCTTGATTCAAGATCCAGCAGAAATCTGATTTTTGAAAGGCCTGCAAAAAACCCCAAACAAATCCCAAATGAAACTTGAAGTTTTGTCATTCAAGTGTAAATCTCTACAGAAGGAATAATTCTTGCTCAAGTAATTTCTATAGATCACCATCTGTGTTTTACATAACCAGGATAAACAAGTGAAATTTTTTTAAAAATTAGAAGTTCTAAAAATCAACAGGTTTGGAAATACTGATGTCAAGATGACACAAGATTTCATTTTGACATTTTTAATCAGACTTCCATGTGTTACCAGAAATTGTACTGGTATCTGTTTATCTGTTTTTCTTAGTGAAATTTTGCAACTTTTTTTTCTAACAGGAAAGTGTTTTGTCGTGAATTTTTTCACTAAATCTTTTATAGCTGTCCCAATATTTATTGGGTCTCCCAAGTCATTCCTTTAACTAGAAGCTTTCTGAAGGGTCAACTTTAGCACTAAATCTTGCCTAGCCCCATATTACTGATACTGAGCAGCAATCCTCACCAGGTCTAGGGTGGAACATAATCTCTGATGGTGATTTCCTCAATTCCCTCCTTCAATTCTTCTTGTGTCTTCAACAAAAAGCAGGCCTCTATTTTTCTGAGTTCCACAGATACCAGAAGTAGTACTTTTTACTACAAAAGCCTTCAAGAAGCCTTCAAAAGGCATGCAGGAAGGAGTAGAATTATTCAAATATTAATATCCTTATTAAATAGATAAGGAACTGAGCAACAAAGAAACTGCCCAAAGCTATACAGGCAAGGGAAGAGTTCGGAATTGAACCCAAACGTCCTCGTTCGCAGTTCATCACTGTCCCTGCAAGGTTGGTCTTCATTTTGTTCATTTCTTTGCTTAATGACTTATATTTGGACTTTTAAGTTAATACTAGCTGAAGTATCAAATGTGAAAGGGAATTACTGATGCATACTTCCTTTCCAGTCTGACACAGTTGTCCTAAAAATTCTTCTTTGTCTCCTGAGCCATTGTGTTTGAATGTAACCATTAATTATGTAATTGCTTTACACAGGGGACGTAGATCCTATATGAAACAGAAAGTTACTACATATAAACATCCTAAAAATGCCATACATGTTCTGGGGGATACACATATATACCTGTTTATGCTGTCAGGGTTTAGGGACAGCTGTGGGGCTATGCAATGGTTTCGAAGGCTCTTAGTAAATTAATCAAATTTTAACACAGAAAAAAATCCAGTTAAAACATAAGTTTGCTGTTTAGAATCCACACAGGTCATTATGAATCCACCAGTTGTGGGGAAAAGAGATGAAAGAGAGAATATGATACCTAACAGTGATTATTATTAACCCTGGTATGTCTCCTCTGTCCGAGGTAACCTTTCAGTTTTGTATCCTCTTTATGAGAAATGAAAAGATGGTTTGTATGGAAAGCACTTAGCTGTTAAAATTACATCTCAAGTTGGGGGGACAAAATCTGACTTGTCATCTTAATACAAACTCAGAAAAATTTTGTACATGTCAAGAAGGAAAAATAGCTTTTTGCAAATATGCCAGAGTTTTGGGATGAGTTCTTCAGAAGAATATCCCAGAAGCTTAACTGGTATCTGCCTCACGTTGGTCTACTTGTGCAGCTCCAGGTGTTAGATGCCTTTGGATAATGACAAGTGCAGTGCTTGCCCAATAATCCAGTGACATATTAATGTAGAAGAGTATGAAAGTCTGATTAAAAACAGTACTTTACTGGAAATATCATCTCACTTTGGTTTTATTCCTGCAAAACATTAAGAATACTTAAGGATACTTAAGTGGACCTAAGGATACTTAAAATGGACCCTACTGCACCAAGTATAATTTTTTTTTTCTGACATAAACTTTTTACTGGCTTATAATGGAAAAAATATTAGAAGGGAATTCTTATGTCAATACATATTCCATTGTAGTAAGGAATTACATAACTTGCTTCAAAATAATGTTCTCCAGAGCACAGAGCTCAGCAGCCAGGAGGATCACCTGAGCTCTAATTTCTTCCACAGTGATGATGCAGAGGGTCATCTTCAGCCTACCTCAGCCTTCCATAATGAGCTATACCTAATGTTATCTGTAAATATAATTTTAAAAGTTCTGAAGGTCTTTTCTCGATAAACGGCAATTTTTTTTTTGCATGAAACCTTGGATATTAGAGTATATAAAGCTGTTTAAGTTCAAGCACATGCTGGTGCTTAAAACTTAACATATCATATGGCCTCTACTTATTTTTTAAGCCTGAGGGAGTAAGGATATCCAAATACCTTTGAGGATCTAACCGAGGGATTTATAATATTTGCATATTTTCCACAACATTAGAAACCAGGAAAATAAATATTATATTGTAGTTGGGTCATTACTGAACTTTGACAGGTAAAGTGCTTTTTATCTGGCTAAGAAATATTGGAGAACAACTGAAGTCTATTAATATAAATAATGAAAAATAACTAATTAATTTCATGCATTGTAAGAGCCTCTCATTGTAAGAGATGTATTAAATCAGTCCATACTCTTAACTTCTGAATTCTGAAAATTTGTGATTTATCATTTTATGCATAAGCCTTTAGATACTGAAAAGCAACACTTTCTCATCCATTTGAAACAGTAATACATTTGATGAGAAAAAATAGGACTTTTTTGACATAGCCCAAAACTTAGCAATACTCTCTGCAAAGTAAGATTTTACTGAAGTATGTTAAGAATACCAAAAACTTTCCTTTAAGAAAAACAAGCCTAATATTAAAAACAAAACCATGTAACTTTTTGAATGGGAAAGCTGGTGACAAGATTGTTTAAGAGCTCTGTGTTGGAATTCCTTTATTCCTTTTTTTACCTTGCATGTAAACAAAACATTGAGTAAAAAGTTCTTTGTTCAGATGTTCACAGTAAGTGTAAATTTCACTGAATACAGAAGCATTACAAAATACTTGGCAGGAGAAGGTAGGATTTCAGAAAGGCTTTTAAAGAATTCTTGAAAATGGCTCTTAATGGATGACCACAATGGGCCTTAGGATAGTATTTTTTCTGTGCTGCTGAACACAGTACTTGTCCTCTATTTGTATTAATGAAAGCTAGAAAACAAACCTTTCTATGAGGAAGACTTTCAGTAATGTCATACTCATTTGGTTTGGGGTTCTGTGACCTCATTCTATAGCAAATGGAATTTTGCACCAAAATGCTCTCAAGTATCCAAGCACAGTTGGATGAGTTCTGAAAACACTGCTGTGGAAACATATGACAATCTGCACTGTACCTGCTCCTCTGGAGCCATTCTGAGGTATTGTTGGCTCAGCATAAAGATAATGGCATCTTTGACATTACTTAATGTTATGTTCAGCATGTCTTAATGTGTCATTTCACTGGGAACACCCTGACTGTGTAATGTGATTACACAGTACCTCATTGCAGGCTTTTAATATCATAAGCAATTTGGAGGGGATTGAGGAAGGGCTAGTCTATTCCTTCTGATTCTAATTGTTATGCCACAAATTCTGCATCTCTTCATGTGCTTTCAAAAGGAATTTTAAGGGATCATTGCTGTCTTTCAGCCTAGTTGCTGGCCCCACCCTGAAAACCATGCAGTGGATGTTTAATGCCGAAAAGTGACGAGTGTCTGCTCCAGTCCCCACTGAATTTTACTAAACTAGTAAAAGACCACAAATTACATCTGCAGTGTTTCAAAAGAGGAAGGAGATAGATCAAAAGCACCACTAAATCCCCCCCCCCCAAAAAAATCCATAAGTAGACCACGTGTAATACTGCAGAGAGAATCCTATGGTTTTGCTGAATCTATCTGCAAATCCATTTGTGACCTCTCTTAGTTTCAGCAGGTATTATGAGCACATGAAGAAAGCACACCAAATGGACATCACAGGGATTTTAATGTCAGGAACATTAATGTTCCTTACCTCACAAACACCTCCTACCCACAGCCCTTTGCTTCAGCCTCACATGGAGGTGCAGCATCTCCCTGCAGAAGTCAAGTTGCGTGTGAAGAGAGAAACAACCTTTCTGAGTCTCTCCAGCTTAAGCATGTGAATAGCACAGTGTGAATATGATGCAAACAGACAGGATCAATAAGCAATTTCCTTCATAAAACAGAGACCTTCAGTTAAAATTAGTTAAAATTTTTTACCAAGATACAGCATATGAGTTACTGTATATCTAAAGAATCTGTCATCCTCTCCTCCTTGCCTACTTGTCTCTAGCAGATGCTTGTACAGATTCAGCTTCCCTTCATCCTTTTTGTGTGTATCCCAGTCCATGTAAACCTCATGCCAGTGCATCTGGTTACATCCATGCATTTCGTGTGGGTAGAAACCAAGATTCTCATCCCTTCAGTGCATACATGCAAATGTCTCTCCTGTGAGGAGTCACACCTGGGAGATCACACTCTGTCCTGCCTCACCAGGGACCTGATCTCCCAGTCCCCCTTGGTTTAAGGGTGGCTCCTCAGCCCTCAATAATACTGCTAAAACCAGATTTCTCAACTGCATGAATGATCTGTGCACAAATCATGTCTCTCATGTAATTCAAATAGCCAGCCAGCATGGCCTCATGGGCCATGGCCATGTGTCACCTTGTCTCTAGGTCTCTGAGCTCTGTCAGTATGATCATGTGGGCTGTATCCATCACAGATCCTCCCTGCTCCTCAATCCAAAGCCCAACCTCTGTGCTCAGTTTTCACTCATATGATGATTGCTATCTTTTATAAAATGATCCCACTGAGATGAGCTGAGATGCTTTGGGCAGCTGTTTGGGCAGGGACATCACAACCAGGTAGGATTTTCCACTTCAGCTGCTTGGTTTGCTTTATGCTTTGGGTGTGAAATGCAGCACTTTGCACGTGAACACAGCCGTGTCCTCAGTGCCAGGGTGAGAGCTCCCATCCCACTTGTGATGTCACAGCTGGTGTGAATTGAACAGGAGCCAGGAGAGAGCACTTAGGAAATCCCCACAGCCCCAGCTCTCTGCAAACACAAGAGGCTGGGCCAAAGCTGCTATCTGCTTCACACTTCTTTTTCTCCTGGTCTGGAGGCATGAAGTCCCATCCTCTTTGCTTTTACAAGATGTAAAGATGCTGATCCTCCTGGAAATCAGGTTAGCATCACTGTGGGAGACAGCTTCCAGATCTGTTTGTCAGGGCTACTGAACCTTGCCTGTGTGTCCCAAGGTGAGGATTAATCTGTTAATATTAGTAAAAAGCTATGTAAATGATCTGTACCACGCTGACAGGTCAAGTACTGCATTGCTCACTGGCTGCTCTTCCTGACAGCTTAAGATACATGCCAAACAATGCCTACTTTTTCAGACCCTGTTTGCTGATGTAGTTTGACTGGCTTAACTCTCTCAGGATTTGGACTTACTGCTTCTAGCCTGCTGATTGGATGATGAAGCACAAATATGCAAAGCTGGTGCTTTTCACATAACCTAGAATTCAATACGGACATTGATTTATGCTTGTACAGGACCATGGACTCTAAGAAAACCTCTTGGATCCATTACAGTACGTGTGCAGTTCAGGTCCTGAAGGACACATGGGAAGCAGTGAGGGCGAGCAGAGCTCAGTGCTGTCCTTGGCTGTGGGCAGGAGGCAGCAGCAGAAGCTGCTTTTGTGAGCCACGGGCAGGATTTGGCCCTGCTGCACCTGCAGGAGCTGCAGAAGCTCAGAACAGCTGCAAAGCTCAGCACAAACTCATCTGAGAATGTGAATCCTACCAAGAGGAGGGTGTGCTTGAAATTCGGGCACCTTTTTGTTCTGTGCTTATCACACAGATGGCAGCTAATATCAGTTACTGAGATCAGGGTCTGACAGGGGTAGATATTGAAGAAATGATAAGAGAAGCAGCCTCTTTTGGAGAATTAAATTCTGAGTGAATGCAACTTCCATAACTAATTCTGCAAGCACATGGAATGCCAAAAAGATAGTAACTAATTTCACTGTCTGCTTGACTACATACTTGGTCCCAGTTATCAGAATTACATGTGGATCTTTATGTTGATTTTTGGTATTAATGATTAATACTTTCATTATCTTTAAAGCCTTTTGCAGAGAGGATCACTTGCACAGATCTTTTCTGATGTCTCTCTGGTTGTAACTGTGCTTTTCCTTAACTACCTAAGCTAGAAAGCCGTGCTGCAGCCTGATGCAGGGGCTGTTCTCTGTATAAGCTGTTACTCAACAAGGGTAGGATGGACAAAAGAATGGGACTTTCTGTGAATCTTCATGGTTGCATCGCCTTCTTTGAGGTTACTGGAACTGACAACTTACTTGGTGCCTTATTTTCAGGGACTAACACAGGGCAATAGAGTCTATATATACATCAGCAATTTGAGTTTACTACAAAGTTTATTTTGTTCCTCTCGCTGTTGCTCATCTGGGCAATTTTTGATTTCAAAGCCTAATGCAGTACCTAGGGGTCAGTGAGAATTGTACCACTGATTTCTTCCACAGCTGGATCACATCTGGCTTGTTTCATCTTCACCACTGGTACAAATTGCTGTGGTAGAAAATACAAATATACCATGGCTTTGCACTTTGTTTCATTATCTGGAACTTACTTTCCATTCCTTTACTTTTTCAGATGGTTATCTGCCAGACACTTGGAGTTTCAGCAAATGCTCAGGGCATATCTCTGTGTCTTTGCACAATGCCTTTGCACATCTCCACTGGTGTGAGAATTGCTGCTCCACAGCTGGCTATGTCCAAGATTTAGCACACCCCTTGTTTTGTATCTCAAGCAGCCTGTCAGCCACAAAACTCCATGAGAATGATTGATAATGAAAGGAACTGATTTCTTCTTTCTCCTTGTAAAATGACAGCACAACTCCATTTTAGGTCTTTGTATACACTTGCACCAAACAATGTGTATAAAAGTACCCAGGTGGCATGGATCTAGCTGGATCAATCAACAGGCAGGGTGAGATGGTGGGACATGGGCCTCTAAAGGAGTAGCAGAACTGTGGCTGTGGTGTCAAGCAGCTGTTCCTCATGGGGGTGCAGGCCTTTTATTTTCTAGAGACTTCTGATCCCACTGGCTAGGTAGCAGCTACCTCGGGCACAGTTATGTGTGCAGGAATCCTGTTACTGTAGCAGAGAAGTAGCTGATGTCAATTACAATTGACTACCAGTTGGAAAAGTTGGAACAGGATGAATTTATAAGCCTTGTTTGGGAATTTTTAAATATCTTGTTTACTGTGCTGTTAAAAAAAAAAAAAAAAGGTAAAATGCTAAAAAACAATGAAGACTGATCATCTGTAAATCTTCCTTTGGTGTGATGCTTAGTGATATTCTAGTGTTTACAGTTTCGACAGCAAAATGACACAAGAAAAAAAAATCAAAATTAGCATTTACAAGAAGTCAAGAATGAGAAAACAGAAGGAAGGCAGCAGAGATTTGTGCTAACAGAGGGATTATGGCTCTCAAGGAAGAGCAATGTGCCATCTATAAAGCACAGTCATTTTTGCAAATCCCTGTTTTCCTGCTTGGCAATTACCACCTGGCAACAGTGAGGAAGGCAGCCCTTACACTGCTTTGACAAGATGGCAATCATGTGCTTTAATAAAATGTTTAGTAGCTCTGCACAGCTGAGTCCCAGCAGCATATGACTGGGGAGAGAGTGCTAATATGAAGGGAAGACAAACACAGTTTCTCAGAGCCAGAATTGTTGATGCTGACCAACTTCCCAACTGCAAAGGGTGTCTCTGTGTTCATGAAGGTGTCCTTAGGACCCCAGAGGCCCTGACTCCTCAGTCCCCACTTGGTGCTCTGGCCACCCAAACATCCTTCCTATGATAGGCAGCAGCACCCACCAAAACTGTAATTGGAAGTGCAATGCAGAAGAGTTTGTTCTTAACTGGTTGTGGAGCCTAGAGAAGGTGGCACCTGTTGGTGAAGCATGTTGTAAATGCAGGTACCTATGAGAAAGCTATTCTGTTCTTAAACATTTGCAATTATCTGCATGTGGTGAAGTGCTATGGATTTGTAAGTCATGCACTTTTTCTCCTCAGTAATGTTTACTTTAGCCCCAGGGACAGTGCAGAGTGTAGCTGTGACCAGAATGGATGACTTCATGAGAGGAGGGAACTTACCCAGCCTCACTGACAGATTTTTGTGAAGGGTTTCCCAAAGCCAGCCTGCAGCAGTGCATCACTACAGATACGCTTCTGACATTTGTAGTTCAAGAAGCAGCGATACTAAAAGTAAAACACTGCCAGTGGGTTTCCATAAAAAGCCTGATTCTTGGATTATTTCTGGGGGTTTCAGAGTAGCTATGAGCTGTACGACCCTAAGCTTCCTCTTGGAAGGACTCAACCAGCCTGCATCTGTCTTCCTTTCCACCCCTGCCAAACAGAGTGAGCTGCAGCAGTTCTGCAAGTCCCAGGGAAGCGAGGTCTGGAGAAAGGAACCTGAATTTGGGAGCAGCTGGAAGAAGGAGACACATGAACTCAGAAATAAAAAAGACTCAGGAGTCCTTTGAATGTTTGCTTTCAGAAATAAGCCAAAAAAATTCTCCTGGTAAAACATTAACTTCCAAAAAAATTGACGAAGTTAATTTATTATCCATAAATAGGAACCTATTTTTCCTTTTGGAAAAATACCTGGAGTCTTTCTTATCCATGCAAATAGATTACCTAATATTCCTATGGCTTCTGCCACAGGTCCTAGTCTGATTACAGGCATGATATATAGGTAAGTGTAATTATGATACAGGTAGATTTATGTGTCCCCAGGCAAGTTTTAAAATAACAAGAGTATAAATATTTGATTTATGGAAAGAAAATGCCCATTATTAAAATTAGTCCACAAGCTAGTACTGTGAAAAGCTTTCTTCTTCAATACAGCTGTCAGCCCCGCTGAGATTTTAAACTGAAGTTTGTCTAGTGTAACTCTTACTTTCTATTTAAAAGTAAAGCCAGAAACATTAAACTTTTGTCTCGGGTTTTTAAAGTAAAGGAAAGCTAATATAATATAATTGCAGCACTAATGTAGAGTTATGAGCTTTTAGGCTCCCCAGTTTTTGGCAAAGAAGGGTTGCATGTCTTGATTCATGGAATAAGATATTTCCCAGTACGAATTTGCCATACTCTTTCTCTTCAGAAAAAAAAAATCTGTATCCCTTCCTCTCCTCTGGACCATTTGGCATGGCTCTCTGGTTAGTGACTGCCTCTGCTTCACTCCAGAACTGGCTGCACTTCAGTCACCAGTCACTGTGCGGAGTTTCTGTGTGAATTATTGGGGTGTGCTTGACACCTGGAGCTCTGAGGAAATGAGAACTATGGTTGCAGTCTCAGACAGCAGCATCAAAGGCATGTGGAGATGCAGGGCCAGGTCTGTGGTCTGGCTGAGGCAGTGCCCGTGCCAAACTCAACAGAAAAACTCACTGGGTGACAAAGCTGTCTCCCCTTGGCCCCTGGCATGCACAACATGGCTTTTGGTGTCACCTTAAAAAAGAGTGGTTTAGAGGGTGACACAAAATCCCTGCAAGGAGCACAAGGGCCGGATATGCCACCTGTGTCAGTGAAGTTTGGGCAGAGCCAAGGACAGACAGGACAAGCAAAGTAGGACTTAGCTTGAGTTCTTAAGCTAGGCAGGCTTGTGTGAAAGCAATTAACTGGCTGGGAATTCTTTGGAGAAAAATTAGTTCAAACAAAGAGAAATCTTTGGAAGGTTTTTTTTTATCAGGAGGAAATAGAGAGGAATTTTGTTTAAGGATGTTTTAATGAGTTGTGTTAATTTATTTTCATCCATCATTGGCATTTATTAACACTGGATTGATAGGACAGTATCATTATTAACATTTTATTAATTGTCTTTAGCAAAGTGTTTGGTATAAAAACAAAAAGAAACCTTGACTTTTTATTTGGTGGGGGTTTTTGTGCCCTTCCTTGGAGTCTCTAGAGCCACAGATCAATTGCTAGTGTTTAGTGACCTTCTGCCCAAGAGTGTAGGGCCTGTGGGTGGGTCTTCTTCAATGGCTGGCACTTGCACAGTGTATAATCTAAGATGACACTGACCCCTTCAGCCTTACAGGAATAATATTCTCAGCACGATGAACTGTTCTTGAATGTTTTCTCCAGTGTACTGTTACATGCCCAAACATTTTTTTTTTCATCTTGAGCATATGTCCAACATTTCCTCTCTGCTCTCTTTGTTACATGGGTTTGATTGTAGCCAACAGCAAAGGTCAAAAGACATTCTACTGTTTCTATTTCTATGTTTCAGTAAAGCTGAATTAAATTGTTGGTACTGCAAAGTGACTTCTTAAAAAGCTTATGCTGCAACTCTTCAACCAGTATAAACTGAAGATGAGCTGCATCAGTTTAAACCAGAGGGTGCAGAGGCAAAATGTGGTCCAAAAAACAGGTTGCTGATCTGGAAACCAAGAAAAAGGGTTTGGTTCTCTGGAGCACTGGGCAGCTTCATGAATTTAGATAAGATTTTTCATCTTCCTCTGCCTCAGGTTTTCTGAATGGGTGGTAGAGTGACACTTTATTTTTAAAGCACTTTGCACATTCAATTTTTTAGTCATCTGTAAAATTTCATTTTTCAGTAGTCTTTTTCCTTTCACAGCTAACATTTATCAGTATGACTGCTTAGTCTACGTTACAGATAGGTTTTAAAATCATAATATCTGGAAATGTTATGGTATCCTGGAATAAGTTAATTTTTTTTTACGAGTGTCTGTGAGTATTTACTAGACGGTACCATTTCTCAGTTGAGATTTGGAAGCAGCACTGACTTTTGTCCATCAAGCACCTTCAATTTATTTCCTACATAGTGAAGAAAATCCAAACATTCTCTTAGAGTATGAATGATTCTGATCAGCATTTTCAAGTTAACCTGAAATAATATTTAGCTCAGCCTTCAAATAGCCTTTGGAAAAGTTTGGCCTAAATGGTTGGGGTTTTTTTTAATCTTAGATTTTTTTTATTAGAATTTCTTCAAATATCATGAACTGAAAACACCTCAATATCTCTGCTATGATTAGCATTCACTTCCCAGCTTTCTTTCCTGAGGAAAGTCCTTTTTCTCACCAGTGCCTGAACAGGGCTTTAGATGGTCCATGACCATAAGATTTTTTTTCCACTACTCTGGTCAGTTCTCCAAATCAGCTCATCCCAGCACTCCTTGATGCTGCCTTAGAGCATGAAAGGGAAAGAAATCAATCAAAATCTCCCCAGAGGATCACTTGGCTTAAAAAATAAAGACAAATGGATACTTTACAAATGTGAGCAAAGTATCTTAATGGACAAAGCATCAATCCTGGGATTGATGATACCATACGATACCATAGGCATGGTATGACAGCAGCTAGAATAAAACCTTCATTTGTGTGAACATGCAGAACATCTTGGGCAACAGTTCCTAACACATAAGGCTTTGTTTTGAAAACAAAGTTTAAAGAAACATTATCCAATCTACTGTTTCCAGGCAAGTTGCTATTTATTTACTTACCACTGGTTCAGTGGGACCCAGTGCTCTCCCTGTGTGTTATAAGATTTCTGGGACTTACACACAATCATTTCCAATGACCAGTTTTGCATAATTCAGATACTATGAATATTTTATTTATTGTTAGCAGCCTCTTTATTGCTAGCAATATTTTTAATGAATCCATTATATGTTAAAAAAAATCAAGATTAAACTTGGCTCTGTTCTGGTGTTATAAATCCAGATTAGCTTTCTTTTTAGCAGTAATTTTACTCAAGTTTTTGTGAATGGAATTTGACTTGGTGTCCATTGAAGAAAAATGTGGCAAAATATACATTCTTTTCTTGAAATCCTTGTGAAGAATTACCAATATGCTAGTGAATCCTCTAATACAAAAAGTCAGTGAAATTTATGGCAATGTTCTTGGTCTTATTCACATTTTATATGGTCACTGTTTTAAATTACCTGTACTACATTAAGGTATGCCAAGATGCATCCTATAAACAGATACGATTTACCATGAGCTCGAAACAATATGATGTGTATGTTGCATTATATTAGCTATCAAAGTATTTTCCTTATAGATACAGTACAGTACCCACTGCAGAGATTTGGATTGTTAGGCATACAGAGTTGGGAGACATATGCACATAATCTCTTCAGATCTGTGGCCTCTTAAATTGTATGTTTTTAAAGAGAATAAGCGGTAAGAAAACAGAACTGAACCCAAGTGGCTCAGAACTGAGCCCAAGTGCTCCATTGGCAAGGTGAAATCTTTTGCTAAACCGTGGAAACCTCTGCACCTCAGGAAGCACATGGTCTTAACAGTGACCAAGCAGGGAAAAAGGTTGCAGGGAGCTTGTGGAGTCTCCATCTTTGAGATATTGAAAAATTCCCTGGACATGGTCCTGGGCAGCTGGCAGTAGGTGATCCTGCCTGACCAGGGGGTTGGACCCAGTGGCCTGAGGAGGTCCCTTCCAATCTCAGCCATCCTGTGACCCTGTGATGCCCACAACTCCCAACAGCAAACGCTTGCTATAGCAATGCATCAGTGCACAGGGGCTGGGACAAACAGCTCTCCCTGTGCTATTTTCTTCACTGCCCGTCCCAATGGCCTTGCCAGAGCATTTAGTGAGTTAATTGTGACCTTTTATCTCCCAAATCCCAGTTCCCTGCTCTGCTGCAGAGCTCTACCCCAAAACCTGAAGGGGAGATGTGTCACCTTGCCCTAGCGTTTTTCCCAAATGTGTTACTCCTGGCACAACCAGCTTGTTTGCCCAGGAGCAGGGGACCAGCACAAGTCGAGCTACTATCTCTTTTCCATGCCATGCTCACTCAGAGCACGAGCCAGAGGGACAGCTGCTCCATGGATCGAGGCCCTGACTCTCCTGGCTGTGCCAGGTTTGTGCAAATCGACCTTCAGCAACCCGCTTCAACCTTCTGTTCTTCCTCCCTCCCTTTCTTATACTTCATACTGTTGTAATTTTGCAAGCTGCTTGGGCTAGGTATCATTCTCACTCTCTGTGTCTGGTTTCTAGCCCAGACGTCAGCAGGGGTTGCTGCATGCTGCTGCAATATAAATGACTAATGATGATGATAAAAGGTGTGGGAGTTGGTTGCCTGGAGTGTTACCCTACTTTGACAGCTTTGTTGTAGAAACTAGCTTCTTCCTCAAATTATCTGCTATTTTATCTTGTTACATCCAATATTTTACAAGTGGCAAGGGATTTTTGTCTGCCTCCATTTTGGAGTGCTCATCACGGGGCTTTGAAAGAGGCTCTGAAATTTTCAGTTTGGATGGTGTTGCTGTGACACTGCCAATAGCCCTCAGCATCAGATGCAGGGTACTGGAACCTTTAAAAGTCAGCTGTGTCCTAAAAGAGACATTCAATAGGGAAGTGCTCTATTTTTAAATTTGGGCTGATACAGGTAATAATTACACACAAAACAGTATGTGAAAAGAACATTATCAAGGTTGCACAGCTCAGCACTTGAAGCTAAGAAGTGCTGTAAGCAAAATTGTCTCTACTCCATTAATTTGCCACCTTGCACAGGTGCATCAGTCACAGACTATTTTTGCGCAGGATCCGAGTCTCACTTGGTGTGCATAACAAATGACTCAGTTTGTGAGTTCAATACTTGATTTTCTTTTCAAGGCATTGTTCAGGCTCTGCTGTGAAAGCAAAATTATTTCCTGCTGGGGCATTCCAGGGTGTTCCACTGTGAGGGCCCTTGCCACGTGCAAGCACTGACTGATTTCCATTTATAGCATCTTAATAGCACTTCTGAGTATCTTTGCTCCCTAGTACAGCTGATAACCTAAGGCAAAAAAAAAAGAGCAAGATTACAATATCCATAATTGTGGGTGTCTAATGTAAATTTTTCTGAGGACTTGGCAGCACACCCTGAAGCTCCTATTACCTTCCCCTACACTACTGGCCAGTGGTTGCCACTTTCAGATATTCCAACTCCCCAGGCCCAAGGCAGGCTCCCAGGAACACAGACCAGGGGAACAGGCTTGAAAAGCACTGTGTGAGCAACTTGTCCTGTTCCTCAGAGCAGCATCTCAGACTTGCAGACAGAAGACTGCTGTTCCTCTTCCCAGATTCTCCTAACACCTTTAAATTCCGGCCAAAAAAAAAAAAAAAGAAATCAAAACATTCTACTAGAAAAGCTTTATTTTTTCTCCTCTTCTATGGCAAACGCATGGTGCTCCGACTGAAGCTGGAATTCAGTGCTTTCTAAAGCCTACCTGATAATGCATGAACAGGTGAAGGCTGAATTCTTTCTGGATCACCTTTAATTGTGTCATTTTTGGGTGGTCTTTATAAATTAATGACAAAAAAACCTAAACCAAACCAAACCAAAACCAACCAACCAACCAAACAAACAAACAAACAAACAAAACAAAAAAACCCACAAAAACAAACAAACAAAACAAACAAACAAACAAACAAACAAACAAACAAACAAACACCCAAAGAATGTATTTTTAGAGGCAAAAGGAAGACCAGCTGTTCAAATTTTGTTACTGAAAACTATTAATGTCATTTCAATGTATTGGAGTGCTGAAAGGATGCACTGAGCTAGGAGAGTAATTAAACAGTAAAATAAATTATGAGAGAAGTAATTTCTTTTATAAAACATATCACTTTAAAATAAACATGTTTTCAGACACACAAAACTTTCTTCAGGACCTATATCAAACCATCTCAGCCACAGTAAAATTGAAAATACAGTCCTTGCTTCAAAATGAAGATATTTGAGTATTTCACAGAAACAGTTGTTGGGGTTTGTATGGATTAAAAAAATAGTTTACAAGTATCATTCCTATAAACAGCAAAACTAGGAGATTTTTTTTTCACAAAAAAATATTTTTAGTGAGACAAATGGCTGGTAAGTATAATTTCAAACCAAAGAGTTACAATTTTAAAATTATTCTAAAAAGCTGTGAACACAACTTTTCTAAATCAAAAAGTGCCTGTTGGTTAGATTTATTTGTAGTGTCCCTTAATGTAGTCATAATTAATAATTAATTTTGGAATAAAGATATGGATGGAAGTAACAGTGGAGATTTTAGGCTTTATAGATTTTTATTTTACCTACCCACTAAAAGACCTTTCCTAGAGAAACTCTGCTTCCATATCCCTCAGGCTTCTGAATTCTCTTCTGGTGCACATTTGTTTTGTAAGGAGGGGTCACATCTGAGCTAGAGGTAGCTTGATCCATTACAGGCCAAATTATCTTCTGGCCTTGGCTGAACTCAGAGATATTATATAGCAACAAATTAATATAAATTTATGTCACTTTCTCTTCTCTTAATATTTCTTAAATGTCTTTGAAGCAGCTCAGTTTCCATTCCAACATGCAGCGGTGAGGGCAGATCTTCAAATTGCTTGTGACAGAGGTTATGTGCCTTCTGGCAGATAATGGAGACCTGTCTTTCTCTGAGACTTGGATATTGCATTTTTTCTTTGTACAGGGCTTCAATGTATTTTTGCTCCTAAAAAAAAAGCCTGGAGAGATCCTTGAAATAGAAAAATAGGAAATAGAAAAATTATAGCAGTAATTCAGCATCTCATTCTTTCACAAAGCTTTTTTCAGCTAATACTACTTTTAACTGGAAAAAGTTGCAAATTTGAGGACTTCCTGTAGATTTTATTTATTTGTTGGTTTGTTTGTTTATTTATTTATATCTGAATTTTTCAGCATCTAGACATGCTCATGGAAGATTTTTGTTGTTCTTCTTTATTAACCTTAGGAAAGATGGGCAAAAGACTGGAAGAGAGAGCTCTGGCTTAAAATATTTATCATAATTTCTGGTGTGTGATAGGGAGAAGTGTTAGTTTCCTTTTCCTTTTCCTTTTCCTTTTCCTTTTCCTTTTCCTTTTCCTTTTCCTTTTCCTTTTCCTTTTCCTTTTCCTTTTCCTTTTCCTTTTCCTTTTCCTTTTCCTTTTCCTTTTCCTTTTCCTTTTCCTTTTCCTTTTCCTTTTCCTTTTCCTTTTCCTTTTCCTTTTCCTTTTCCTTTCTTTCAAAAAGTGTCCTTTGTGCCAACTTTGATATGTGTAAGTGACAAAGGCCAGACATTAATACCTGAAGCACAGAAAGATTTTTCCATTTGCTGCTTAAAACTCCTTCATGTTAATAGAAAAGCCAGAGAGAAAGGCAAGAAAAATAACCAAAAGCATGTAATAGCCTCTGTATCAGCACACCACTAGACAGACTGGGATTTGTCAGTCTTGAAAAAAGATGAATACAGGGGTATGGTAAGAGACTTACAGCATTCTAGGTGGCCTGGAGAATAAAGGCCAATTACTCATTTTGTTCCAAATTGCCTAATAAGGAATGAAAAAGAACAAGTGGATACTTTTTCAGAAGTCCCTTAATTATCTTTTGATCTCATTGCTAGAGGACACTGTAGTGACAGATTCACTGAAGAGTCTGGATTGCAAAATACCAAACAGAAAGAAAACAATATTGGGTACCAAAGTCAAAGAATAAGATGCTACTAAAAATAGCTGCATTCATGCACTAATTAAATTACTGACTACTCCTGGGATAAAGTTGTTCCTTGCTTTTCATTCATTTAACCAATTTGGGTATTTATTCATCTTAAAGACTTTCTTGTTGCCTGCTAAAGTGAAAGCAGCCCATCAACTCTGATATCAGGGAATGTGAGAGAATATTGTCACTAACTTCCAACAAGCCAGGATTTCATTTTCCTCTATGTGAGCAACAAATAGAAGCAGAAGTTGGACCATTTGTCTTTTTCTAATAAAACTAAGCAATACTTGCACAAATATATGCTGTAGATATCTAAAGGTCTGAAAAGAAATAATGAGTATTTTAAAAATAGGAAAATGGCAAGTGTGTGCTACAGTACCAGTGAGAGTCAAAGGTTTCTGATTCTGAGCATTAGCCCTGAGCAACCAAACAAGGTGCTGTGTATCAGGAAAATGGGTTGTGAACACAAAATAGCCCAGTCCAAACCAAACAGAAGCACACTGAATTTTCACCACTCTTTAGGCTGAACCAGAAAATTAGTAACCTCTGTACTTGTTAAATTTGGACTTTTAGTCATAAATGTTTCCTCTAGTTGTGTTTTATATTGACAGTTAATTTTGATCTCATTCCTCATAGTGCATCTCATACCAGAAGGGAAAGGACTGTAGGTTAAAGGGTAATTTGCTCTCTCTTTGTTCAGTTCAGTTCCACAATCTAGGAAATTAGGATTAGTGAAACCTTACGAATCCTGACGTAGGAAGCCCTGCCGTAGGTGGAGGAACCAAAGGCTGTCAGTGAGTCTGGAGATGGCACTGCCAGCACAGTAGTAACAGCCTGGTGCCTGAGGATCATTATTCTGCTATGGATTATAGCTTTGTTTCTAAAATAAGGATATTTGTATGGAAAATATTTGATTTCTTTACAATAGAACTTAGGTATCCTGAGCATATCACAGCTGTGGGTAGTCTCAGAGACATAAACAAGGAGAAGGAAGAATTCTAAAACTGGCTTCAAGTCCTTTTCCTCTCCTGAGTTCTAAGCTGCCTGGGGGATAAAAACTGCTGCCAGAACAAACTGGATCAGGCCCAAGGTGGAGAGCAGGATGAGCCCTGTAATACATCACTTATTTAAATTCTGCCCTCTCAGAGTAACCTCTTTGCATCCCTTTATTCTAGAGGGGGTCTCACATTGCTGACACCTTTGGAAATATTCTGACTGTAGTGCTATAAATAGCAAGTATTTCCCACTGACTAAAACCTGCAGCATAGCAGCAGTCTGATGTGGGTTTGTTTTTCTGCTTGAGGACTACATAAGTGCTTGTGTCCTCTCTCCACTGAGACATCCCTTTGCTTTAGGCACTGGTCTCTCTGCTCACTGCTGGGGAGTGTTATTGAACCTGGCTCACATTCCTGTTCCTTCTCATCTTTTTTCTCTAATGAAAGATCTCCCCATGGACACCTTCCCTAGTTTCCTCTCTCCCTTCTCTTATGGCAGGTCTTTGCTTCTCTTAGGTATACTGACTTCTACTGTTTATTAACTTCTTCTCATTCCATTTTGATTCCCCTGCTATCCATACATAGAGTGCACTGCCTGTGCACACTGCTGTCTCTGGGTGAGCTTTTTGTCAAAATTCCTATAACTCCAGAGCTTCTCTTGGCCTTATCTTGCATTTACATGGTGCCTTTGAGTTCCTTGAAATCCAACTCTAAGGATAAATGCAAGTGTGGTTCCCTGCACCTACCAGTGCTTCTGTGAGCAGGATCTTGGCTGATATCTGACAGCATTCTGTGTTACTGGAGTTTAGGAGAGGACTGTCCAGTAAAAAAGCACAAGGATCAAGAGCAGGTACAAAGCCATTACAGAAGTGAGAATGTGACAATGTAATCCCTAGAAAAAGAACAGTAAACAAGCACAAACCTGTGTGCCAAGTGTACCTTCCTCCTGCACATCATAAGCAGCAGCACTTAGTGTCCTGCTCAGCATCTTGCTTGGGGACTGGTCAGGATTTAAGCCAAGCACACAACTTCCCAAGTTTGCCCTTGGAGGAAAAAAAGGTTAGAAGTACTTCTTAGGAGGAAAGGAACAAAACTGTATTTGGCTGTGATGTTCAAGTGAGGTTAAATCCTCCAGGAGCCTCTCCTCCCCGTTTGGTAAATCAAGCACTTGTTTGTGAGATAAGGGAAGGTGTCAGCTCCAGCAGCATCTGAACTCACACTCTGCTTTGTATGATTTCTGTGCCCTCTTCAGTTTGCTAATCAAAACAAGTTTCCGCTGTTTTTCTTATCCCCGGAGGGTGGAACTCTCCTCAGAAAATTAAAGCTCTCTTATCTCTTAATGTGTCATCACAACTAATAGCCTGGGGATTGTAAACAAGTTTAAATATCAAAACAATTTGGCTGGTGATTGTCTGTGATTATGGGTTAAGAATACAAAATTTGTGCTCGCTGATATTCAAGGTAGATTGGAAACAAGGAGCCACATCCTCAGCTGATGAGAATGGAGGTGAACTGGGGGAGGAAGAATGCTTTGTGCCAGCTGAGCATCTGATCCTGGGAGGTTTTCAGAAGTTTCCATTCTTGTTTTTCAAGGTGCCAGGTAATACATGACAGCACGGGGCTGATCAGGAGGAGCACTGTGGGCCCCCGGGAGAGCCTGGATGATTCTCCCCTTCCCTGAGTTCCCAGGAGCTCAGACTCTGTTGGCTGAGCCCTGCACTCGCAGCCTCTTCGGGGAGCTCGTAAATAATAACCTAGAGGAGAAATGATTTAATACTAACAAAACTTTTTCAAGATCAAGTCAAGGTGCCAGCTTATCCAAGAACTGTCAGATATGTCAGAGCAGGTGCTTTGTGAGGGATGTGCTTTGTATCTTTGATGTGACAAACATACTGCAGTAAATTCTCTAACATGCACTTGCTACTGCCTTTTCAAAGCCCTGCCATCAAGCCATCACCTTTTGATCAACCACTCTGGGTGAAAAGATGCAAAAGGATCTTTTGCTAGATATGCTTTTCCTTGGACTGTTTGCAATGGCAGTGATGTGCAGCATGTTCCCCAGATTTGGGGATATGGTAGTGGGTATTTCATGGCACAGCTGGATTTAAAACTTTTCATGTCAGTGTGTTCCTTTTTTGGAAATATTTGTGAGGCCTCAATTTGTTATGGACCATTTTCTGCTGTAGGCTGAGTAACCTGTTCTTCAAAGAATGCCACAGATGGAAAACTGAGGCAGAGAGAGAATAAGTGGATTTCATGTAGATATATATGAAGTCAGCAGAAGTGCAAGGAGATGAATAGTGCAAGGAGTGTCCTAACCACTGAACAATCCTTGTCTCCCATGTGCAGTGCAGAATACACAGAATATTTATCTTTTCATTGGATGGGTTTTTGGAATACATATCTTTTCAAAGGCTGATGTTACGTTAATGATGAATCATACAAAATGAAGTAGAAAAGACATTAATTTTGATGTGGCAGGAAAGTGCTTTCCTAATGAGGTAGTAATTAAATAAGAAGGATAGTTGTTTAAAAAAATGAAAAATTCAGTGTTCTCTAGCCCTCCTATCTCAGCAGTTCTAGCAGTGGTTCTGGGTAAGGAAAAGGAATGTTTCTGTCAAGCATGAAGTACCACCAGAAAAATATAGAAGGAAAAATCTGTCATAAGAATTATAAAAATATTAGATGATGTCAAATAAATCAGTTTCTAGAAGAGAATGATAAAGACTGAGAAAAGGTACCCAGAAAGCCAGATGACTTTTCTATTTTCTTAATTAGGGTAATTATACTAAAGCTGACAGCAAGTATTTCCCCAGTAGCAAAAACCACCCACCAACCCCAGGCAGCAAAAACACAGCTCTGAGCATGAGATGTGTGAAGGTTAAAGGCTTGAGTCTGCCATTAGGAGAGTGCTGCTTCTCTCCCAAGGTCAGTCCTTACATATGGAGAAGTAATTTTGATTCTGGTCTCCTCACTGTACAAAGTCAAGGCTTACCTTGATTTCAACAGTGCTATATTTGGCAAAGTACTAATATAATTGTATTTGGTCCCAGTCATGTCCTGTTTGAATGTTAAACTCCTCTTAATACCAAGCCATTGTGTGCCCCCTCTTGTATCTTAGGTGATGTATAAAGCAGAGGGCAGCACAGACCTGCTGGAGCAATCCCTCCAGGCAAAGCTGTGCTACCACTGCCCACACTATGTCTGTTTGGGGGTTTTACTTCACACCAGCTTCTGTCTGGATCCCCACTCCCATGGGCTGAAAGCACTTTTTTGGGTGTAATTTCACCCAAAAAAGATGTAGTTTATGCAGTCCCAGGATGCACCATAGCCAAATACAGCACAAGGGCACATAGAGACAACCTCCAACAAATCACACTGTGCCTCAGCCTGTGTGTAAATGCCCAACTGCTGATGCCCCCTTGTTCATCCCATTCCAGCCACCAGCTTCTCTGTGCACATTTCATCGCATCACACTGAGGACTTCTCCCTCAGTTAAGGCACTTTAGAGGGACAGAAATATCCTGGGATCTGATTCATGTCACCTGACTTGTAACCACCCACTAGCTCCTTGCTAATAAGTACAACTTGCAGTGAGGAAATATGTGACTGTACACCCTCAGATCAGAGATTGTGCAGCCCAAGGACCTCTGCCTTTCTCAATTAGCCAGTAATGGGTGCCTGGGAGAGACTTTAATTACAAGGCAAAAATGTGGTGGTACTTCCCCGAATAATTTCTTAGCTTACAGAAAATTCACAACTCAAGGATTTGCTAAGCCAGAGGCTTTGTCTCTATATCTAATAGCCTTTGATATGTCTCCTTCGTTTATGAATTATTTAGCTGCTTTTTAGATTGATGTTAATTTTAGGATCTAGCGTTCTGCAGGAGAGAATTTGATATTGACTTCATGCTGCACAGTTTATTAAGAAAAGAATGGGGGTGTTAATAACAGGAGATCAGATGCTGTCTGAGCCCCCGTGCTGCCTCTGTTCACATTAATCCTGGAATCAGGATTTCCTAGCCCATGTGGTGCAGGGTCACTGTACCAAAGTGAAGAGTGTCAGTGGCTGCAGAGCAACGCTGCCCTAGCTGGGCCTCTCTCTGTGGGAATTTTGGTGTGAATGGGAAACTCTGCCCAAACCACGGGATGCAGAGTCAAATTGTTCCTTCTCTGGCTTTTTTCAAGCCAGAAAGGCTTGTCCCACAAGATGCACTGTCATATTTCTGTGGGAACCAGAGTGCTGAATCAAGAGTGTTTAGCAGCTGAGGGAACCAGCCAGAAAGAATTTCATTCTCCCCTCAAACCCCTGCATTACAGGCCTGGAATTTTATCAGTCTCTATTTGTAATCCTACTTGATTTTTTAAATAAACAGTGAAATGCAAACAGTTGGCCAGCAGGAAAACCTTCCTTACTGAAGAGGAAAAGAACACAAAATCCAAATGACTCATGGCTCCGTGGGTGAAGTAATGGCTGCATGTCACAGCCTGGGATGTGGCTTTGTGGTCTGATGCCACATGGAGTGGAGGCACTCAGGTTGTGAGTTAGTTCCTTTGGTAGGAACTCTCCAGTGATTTCCCAGAGGCAAGTTGCTTGTTGAGATACCACTGACTGCTCAGTGGCAATTAACAAAATAGGGAGGACACACACCAGGGGCAGCCAAACCCTCCTCTGGACACCAACTGGGGCAAATACGACAAAACCCTTCTGCTGCTAGAAGAGGTAGGTTCTGCAGGAAGAGTTGGAGATGGCTGTGGCTGAAGGAACTCTGGAGACAGAGTTTCTGAGGGCTGGAAGGGAATCTGGAGAGGGACAGCAGGAGCCTGTGTTGGTACCTTGTGCCTGTGAAGTTTTGCTTTCCTGGGGCAGATTATCCAAAGACCTTCTGGATGATAATGCTCTGATGTTTGATGCCCTTCTCCTTCGTGGCCCCTGCTCCCACTGACTGCTGTCGGCTGTGGGTGCTCTCAGGTTTCTGACCCTCTTGTTATTTTTTCCTCTGATCCACTGGTTACAATAAGACAAGACACATAAATGCTAATGCAAGTGTAAGTACAAAGGCCTCTGCAGAGCCCAACTTCTGCCTTACTTGCCACTAATCACTTGTACCTGCTGGGAATCAAACACTTCGAGGAAGTTGCCAGCAGTCACTGTCTGTCCTATATATGAGCAACTTGCAGATGTGACAAAAGAACAGATTGTTTTGTCTGGATCCTCAGTTCTTCCTCTCAGTCTCTCCATTGCAGGATTTCCTTCCCTCTCCCAGTGCTTTCCATCCTTTCAGTGCTCTGGATGGTGCTCCATGGCTGTGCAGTGCAGGAGAGCTCAGAGGAGCTGCAGGACTCTCCTCTGATGATTCCTGCTGGAGGGGACGTGCCCACGGAGGTGGTGGCCAGTTTTTGGGGAGCCCTCACCCCCCTGAGCACAGGCACTGTCTGGAAGGTGCTGGTTTTGCTCTGAGTTAGTGTAGTGAGGAATGAAGGAGAACTAAAGGACCAAATCAAATCCCTCTTTTAGGCAGGAGCTGTTGGAGATTTTTTTTTCCCTACATCCTACCTGTAGGATGCTTTCTGCTGCAGAAATATAATGGGATATGGGGTTTGTAGCTTGCAAGACAGCAGCAGGGCTTTGCCTGAATCCAGATCTTGGCAGATCAGTTGGCGTTGGGAGAGCAGCCAGCCTTTTTCAGTTTTCTGGGACACTCTGGTTTGCCCATGTGATTAAAATTTGCAGTGTTAGATAAACACAGATAAGAATGTATCCATTTCTAATTTGAACAATCAGATGTTTACCCATGGTAGGAAGACCAAGGGAGCTTCTTTGTTTGCAGCTTCAGCTGTGCTGGGAGTCAGGGCTCATCCCACATTTAAGAATCTTCTTTTTTTAGGCTGGGGCTGTTGCTTGGGAAATGGCTGTATTCTCCCTGCAGGCAGATCGATACATTTCAGCTCACTGCACTGCAAGTAACTTTTCATCGTACATTAGGAACGAGGAAAATAAAAGCCAAGATGGATGTTATTTTGGTTTTGCTTTTATTTTGAATTATTTATTAAGAAGTCACTGCTGTCTTGCTTCTCGTCGGGAGACAAAATGCCTTTCTCTTTAATGATTTTTTTCCTAGTAAAAAAGGAGCAAGGTCTTCCCAGTTTTATTTCCCTCACTCTCTTCTTGGTATTGAAGTGTAAATATGGGGTCCCCACAGCGTGGCAGGGTGATCCCCTGCAGCCCCAGTGCAGGCAAAGTCCCCACTGATGCTGGAGGAGTCCCACCTTATGGGACATTTCTGGCCAGTTTTATAATGACAGAGCAGCTGAGTTCTGTGTGCTAGGAGTGATTGCTGGCACGTAAGCAGAGGGTAAGTAACCACAGAATAGCTGAACTATCATTTTAATTATTTACTAAATAGCTAATAGAAATACTACTCCTTTTCAAGTGAGTTCTTAATAAAATGTGTTATGGGGCAAAAATTCTGCCACTGGCTCCATTATTAATAGGAGTTTCTATATTCCAGCTAATAATCCATTTTGATGTTTTTGTTCCTATATCTAGGTTATTCTGAAGGGGAGGATAAAGAAACTGGTCACCAAGATGGTAATCACTAGTGGAAATGAAGAAGATAAAGGCAGTCAAGAAAAGGAAAGCAAAGAAGAAACCATCTTGGCAATGCTTGGAATTATTGGGACAATTCTGAACCTCATTGTGATCATTTTTGTGTATATTTATACAACGTTGTAAACTAGAAGGCATGCAAATAGACCAGATAAAACGGCCATTAAGAGTGACAACAAACATTGCTGACTATTGACAAGTTCTTTAATCAGAATTGACTCTGTATTATATTAACACATCATAAAAGCACTGCCTGAAGGCAGCGAAGACTGAAGCACAATTAATTTAACAAGACTTTTTCACACAGTAATAAGCTTAACTCTTCTCTCCTGCCCTCTCCCTTTTGGTTTGGTTTTCAGTTTGGGGGAGAATGACTGCAGTTATATAAGTTGCAGCTTCGAAGAAATCCACCAGGGATAGGTTGTTTTAACACCACCNTGTATCCCCGCAAAGATTGAACTCAAAGATAGCTTCATAGCACAGATCACGTGTCTGTCAGGTCAAATGGGTTTTTCTCTTGGTTGTTGCTTTTACTTACATTGAATCCGACAAGCTTTTTATTTAGAATGAACATATGGTGCAATCATGAAAAAAACAATTCCATTGAGCAAGGTCTGCCTAAACCTGATAAAATGTTGGGAGAAATACATTATATGGTTATTTTTCCTTTCTCATTTGCTTAACGTCTGTGTCTGTTCATACCAATGTTTATAAATATATATTTTTAATAAATGTGCTATATTTTTAGCATGAACCAAATATTTGGAGACACTTGTATTCATGCAGCTAAATTTTGTTTGATGAAGTGCCCCTTTTGACAATGGATGTTATTTTCCTCAGCAATTATACAGCAGTCTTGTTTGCAGCCCTCTCACTGAGGTCTGGAGCAAGCTCACATCATGCTCACATGCATGACTTGAAGTTGGAATGTCAGCTGAAAAGCATTGCTGCTTAATATGGGAAATAGCAAAACATTGTAAGGTGACCTTTGGAGACTGGTTGCAGAAAGAAGGCTCTCTTTATAGTTAAAAAAAGAAACAGCAAATGAAAGGAATACTGAGGCAGCTCACAAAATATTGCAAAATTCATAGAATTTATGGCTTTCAGAATCTGGTCACGCTCTCTAAGTACTTGTGCTGAGAGAAGTGAGCAGAGGTTTATACAGCTGAAAAGAGAAATTTATAGAGCCTGTAGTGAGGGGCTTAAGTGAAATCCAGATTGTAAATACAGGGTGTATTTTAAATGTGAGGATCATTAACTCTTTACGCTTCTCTGACATGTGCTTTAACTGAGTTGCAGTGAAAAGTGCAGTGCAGTGAAATTCTCTGACTTGTGTTTTTGACAGGAATGTGCAATGATGATGATCACCATTTTTCTTCAGAGTTCAGTACCTATAAATGTACAAAGCATTAAAAATATGAGACCTCAGTTCTGCCTCAAGCTGCCTAAGTACATCGCCCACTAACTCCAATATATCCTCTTAAAAAATAGGTCAATTAATTGTTTATTGACTTGTGGTTTGGATTGCATCCTCAGATGCACAAGGAGGATTGATATTAAAGTCAGCTAGAGCTGTGAAAATTTTGAGTCTCCATTTTAGTGATCAGACCTGTCCCTCTGGAATCAATAACGAGTTTTTCACCATTTTCCAGGGTCTAAGAATGATCTCAAAAATACAGAATTTCCATGCAGGATATAAAAGAAAGCCTGAGTGGCATCTCTAATAAACAGAGGTGGTTACTCTCTTATGGTACCACACAGTCAATAACAAAAACCATTAAGGGTAGAAAAAAGGTCAGTAAATAAATTACAATGAATTTCAATATGAAGATTGAAAGGAAAGCAGAGCAAAAATAATCTCATGTTAATGAAAACATGACAGGGTGAGAGAGGTGAGAAAATGAGCATAGATTTGAAGTAGAAAGCAGCACATAAAGCCAGTGCCATGCATGCCAGCATGGCTGAGGAAACATTTGTGTTTGCACATTGCTGGTAGAGCTGCAGGTCTCAGAGAGGACAAGAAACAGCAGTGGTGCAGGACAGCGTAGCTCAGTGAAAGTGATCCCTTTTTTCTTTTGATTTCTAGTTATTTATTGATAATTCTAAGCAATCAGCAACTACTTTTTGATCATCCTAATTGCTAAAATATATTTTACTCCACTAGGCACTTTTTCTTCTGTTTAAACTACTGCTGCTGACAGCCTAGGGCTTTGAGCACCTGCACATGCTCCAGGCACCAGTCTAACTTCAGCCACCCCCTTGCCTGCCAGGATCTTCTCTGTAGATATTTCTCTTTAACTTCTCCTTTTCCAGCAAATACCACAGCAATCTGCCTGAGGCTCATACTCATCTTCTGGAGGACAGCCTCTGACTCAAAAGATGAAGTCTCATGCCAGATACTTTGCCTCCCTCTGCATCAAATGGTAATATCTGTCATCTTTTTGTGAGCATGAAGATGCTTAATGAATCAAATTTCATGAGTGGTTCTACTGTTATTACAAATTGAAGCTCTGCTTTGGAAAACAGCATAGGACACCTCACCCACTAAAGTAAAGAAGGAACTTTTGCTGCTCAGCACAGTTGCACTTATTCAGCCATGGGCCAGCACCTTCAACAAGACAGGTATGGCAAATAGCCCAAATAAGATGAGATGGTGGCTCAAGAGCCTAAGAATTCCACGTTTTCTCTGCTGTACTTTGCCTGTTAGTCTTGGTGTAGGCAGTGTGTCCAGGTGTGCTATCACCCCACACTGCAGCTGCTGTGTGCAGTGTGCTTTGCCACAGGACTTCTATTCCTCTGAGAGAGGAAGAAAGGTTTATCCCGTTCCATAAAAAGTTTAACATTTAATATTTTAATTTTACCATTTTCTGTTCACAGATAGGTCTAGAAATATCCTGGGGCAATTTCTTCTTAAGTAGATTCCTTAAGTATTCATTTAAATAAAAATGAAGAGTTTCCTTTGAGGGCAATTTCTTTACCTTTTATTTGGTATTCATGAACGCTGATAGTGGAAAAGTGTGTTTTCAAGAATGACAGTGGAAGAGGAATATTTTATACAGGGATCTGAAGGTGTGCCTACCCAGGCAGCTGTGGGCAAGCCTGCTCTTGGCTCAGGGACAGCTGGAGCCAAATTACTCTCATGCTTTTTTTATGTGAGCAGTTTTCATCATGCATCTGTAAGAAACATTCAGCTAGGTAATATATGTCATGGATACCTTATAGTCAGTAACTGCTCTATAAACAGTTGAATAAAACTTCTCATTACAAGAGTTGAATGGTAACTGCTTTGACAAGGAAAAATCCAGCAGTCTTATTTTTGGCTGGACTTGTATGTAATGCAAAGTTGCCAAAGTAAATTTTTAAAAAATGAAGTATTAGTCCATTAGTGACACAAATTTTCATCTTTGCATTTGAGTAGAAGGAAATTAATATCCAAGATCATAATAAGATACTAAAGCATCACCTTTTGCATCGGGCAAGAATATGATTACATACCCTAGGTAGTTTGATGGTCTGTGTCATGGGAATGAAAAATGTTTTCATGAGGTTACAGAAAGATGACACTGTCCCCATTAGTATCTTGTATTGGCTGGTAGATACAGAAGACTTTCAAGAAGAAAGAAGATAAAACTATTTATTATGCACAAATCAGGACTGGGAGAAAGAAAACATACAGGGTACTGCCCTCCAATCTGGTTCTTACAACTTCATTGGAAACTTGTCATCTCAGGAACCACATCCTTATACAGGAATGTATCATCCTGTGTGTTGGCTGCCAGGACAGTCCTTTCAGTTATGTACCTTCTGCTCCTTCCCCCTGCACCTCTGCAGCAGTGTGTGGCTCATTGTGCCTGAGGAGAGTTTGAACACAAACCCAGCCTGGCAGCCTCTGGAAGCAATTGTTTTGTTATACTGTGGTGTTACAATCTACTATGGGCCTGAGTTTTATTATTTTAAGGACAGTCAGTAATGTCTGACTATCCTTAAATCAGTCATCATCATGTCTGATAATCTTGGGGATACTTCACTTTGTGAATTCCCAGACAAATCCTAGCCCTGGCCTACAGGTAAAATTTTGATTCAATAGACATCAAAATACAAAAGGAAGCTTCAAAATACAAAAGGAAACCAAATTTCAATATGAAGCATTGCTTAAGTCCACATGTCTTATATTTCCATTTAATCTATACACTGGAGCTCACCCCAAATGCCCCAAGATCTCATCTGTGTCAAGAGGTCTCATCTGTTCTGAGCCTGAATTACCATTTCTGTGTGGATTATGGCATATGCAGAGAACTTGGCCCATAGAGGGAAAGGATAAAAAATTAACTGAATTAAAACTCCAGGGATGCAGCAGTTCAGATTTCACTAATTAGTTTGAAGTGTAGCTGTAGTACTTTGTTTCTGGATAGCAAATATTTTGGAGAAAAGATATTGTTCCTTGGAAAGTTTCTGGAAGAAATATGTCTAACTGAAAGAAAGAGCTTTATTGAAAATATTTCAGCAGCATTTCTCCAAAGAAAACACTGACCAGGATGCTGAGTGGCTTGCTTCCCAAGAGAACTGTTTGGCAGCCCAGGAACACAGCACACATAAATGTAAGCACCTCTTGTTTACTGAGAGGCTTTGTCTTCTTTGGAACAGAATGCAGAGATTTACAAAGATTTACAAATTTATGAAATAGCACATTATGCAACATCAACAAAAATCTGTTTACCTTTATTTCCAGCAGATGCACTACAGACACCCTGCAGAACCTGCACTGCTTCCATGCCTGGCTGTGTGTTTTGGAGGCTCATCCCAGAGGGTCTTATAAACTCAGTGTATCTTTCTTTCCCCACCACTGATCCAAGAGAAATAAAACCTATTCAGTGTGGAAACCTCTGCACCAGACTGAAATCCCACGTGCTTCCATATGCATTTATCTGCAGATGAACCATCTGGTGTCCAGTAAGGCTCTCCTTGTCTCAGGCATTAGGTTTGCTTATCTGCATTTCACCTGGGGACTCAGACAGTGAAAGGCAATTTGTAGAGCTGAAAGCACCCAACTGTTTCCAATGATGCAGCTTTACATGGTGGAGCTGTCACCTGGAGAGTGCCTGCTCACCTGCATGGCACAGCCCACACCTTCCTCCTGGGGTGGTCTCACACTGACACAGCCTCTGGGACACCCAGGGGTGGGTGGATCCCAAGCCAAGCTCTGTAGAGTGGAAGGACATCCTGCCTTGTTCATGGAAAGACACTTAGCTCTGCCCACTGGGATCCCTTCTTCTGCAACCAGTCCCAGCCCAGCTGAAGGTGACCCGTGCACCACCCTGAGCCTCTTGTGGCAGCTGCAGAACTTCCTTCCCCCTGAGGGAAGTAAACAGTCCTGGACTTTCCTAATCTCCAAGAATAGGGAACAATGTCACCCTTGCACAGCAGCAATAGCAGCAGGAGCATCCATTTCTGGCTGACAATGACAAGGCCACCTGCCTAGGGCGCTGATGGAAACCCTTTTCCATTCCTCATAGTCTGGGAAATGCAGTTAATTACCTGGACTCCAGGTTCTTCTCCACTGACTCAGTCACCATCTAGACTGAGGCAGACTTCTTTTACCATGCCAGGACTTTGTTAAACTCAAGTGGCTTCTGGAGCCAAGTCTTCAGAAACATATTCAATGTCATGATACCTTAATCTGGCCTTGATATCGTGAACGTGTCACCATAACAAGCCTTGGGTGTTGTCTGTCTCTGCCAAAAAGGTTTTAAGGGACAAGCACTAGCAAGGGACACCATGTGAGAGCCAGGGGCAGCCAGAGGTAATGCACTGTGGCTGCTTTCCCCAACAGTTACGTACTGAGGAGCAGTGGTATTATGGTGGATTGATACTGGTGGTGGGTAAATGTAATAAAATGTTTGTGTAGCAGGGTGTGATTTCTTACCTTTATTTCCTGCAAACTTAATGGAAAAGGCTTTATAAATAATTCTGGCTTTGTCAATTTAAAATATGGATTAAAATCTACTATATATGTTTTCAAATTTTAATGTGCTGCTTCTTTTTACCCCCTTACCAAACAACTCAATTTTAGTTTTGCAGATGCTGTTCTTGTTTCTGTAATAATGATGGCTAATGCAAAAGCATTGGTACTGGATGCAAAAGAAAGGAATGAAGATTATATTGTCAGTGTTGTATTATTCTGTTCTTGGGAGCAGGAAAAGATAGTCAGTGGTTTTCTTTTCATCCAGTGCACATAGTAGTATTTTAATAATTTGATACCATTATTTCTGGAATTCTGTGGGACAAATTTCCATCATTTAGAGCGGTGCATATTCCAACAAATGTCAGCAAACTGAGAAGTATATGAAATGTTTGCATTAGCTAAAAGAAAACCATGTCAGACATATACATTTTGAGCAGTTTCAAACTCAAAGTGAGACCACACAACTATCATTCTCATACCCCTGCTGACATTGTATAATACACACCAGGACATCGTTTAGAAGCTCTCTCTAAGACTATTCATGTACACAATTCAGATTAAGGGGCTAAGTTCCTTTACAGTTAATATGCATATGAATATGTATTTGCAGGTTTGGGGCATTAGTTGACAGTTAGCTGACAATTCAGCTGTAGCAAAAATGCAGGTAATCAGACAGGGAAAAATAAGAAATTTCCTGTACAATAAGCTATTTCTCTTTGTCTCATTGACCTTATTTTCAGCTGATTTTTCAGACTGTGTGATTGATGAGAATGATGCTAAAGCCTGCCTAACCTGTGAAAGAATAAACAAGATAGAAGAATATTAAATCTACATTTTCTACCGGAAAATAAGTATTTCCCTAAATGGCTTTTAAAAACATCTCAGAACCGAATGTTTTACATTTTCCTTTATGTTTCACCATCAGCCAACACACTATTTCTATTTGATTGTATAATAATATTTATGTACAGTTTCACTGAGCTGTGCAAATGCCAGCAAATGGATTTTTGCAAAAGCATCCTTTGCTGCTTTTTAAGTTTTATAAGCCTCTTTCCAGTACATACCCATCTCCTCTTTTAAAGATCACAAGGAGAAATATACATCCTAAAGTACTATACAACTATGCAAACCTCACTACAAGCTTAGATTGAAACTATATGACCATTTACACAAAATTAGGGTGTTATTTTTTGAGACTTCATATGGCCCAGGTGACCCTGATATGGTGCTGCATGAAATATTAGACTCTTTTGTTTTTAGAAAAAAAAAAAAAGAGTCCGGCTGTGAAACTCCTTGAAAGAGTGCATTGCACTGTATTTGCAATTTACAGAGCAAGGCAAAAAATCTGATGAGCACAGACAATGCTCAGCTCCTGGCTGACCTTCTCCCATGGGGCAGCAGCCCTAGGTGTACCCTGACAGACCAAGTGCTCTCTACACTTGATGGAAGGCAGTAATAGTCAAGCCATTAACATCCCAAAATTTGAAATACCACCATTTTCTGTCTGGTTTCATTGGTCTAGAGGAAAAAAAACAAACAAGTAGCAATAGCCTAAGATAAAACAGAAAAGCAGCCAGTGATTTCTTCAGGTGCTTCTGAATGTCTGTCCTCAAAATACATCTTTTTAGAGAAGTGGCTTCAGGAGCTGTGAAGAGCCCTTGGCAGCACCTGGTGCCATCCTCATCCCCAGAAATCATCACTGCTTTGACTCAAGTGGCCAGAAAAGGCATCTTCCTAAATGGGACCATGCCAATTCCCCAGAGGATGTGTGATGCTGCAATCCCTTACTCTCCATATTTTCCTGTGTGTGCAATTTCCAATAGAATAGAATAGAATAGAATAGAATAGAATAGAATAGAATAGAATAGAATAGAATAGAATAGAATAGAATAGAATAGAATAGAATAGAATAGAACAGAATAGAATAGAATAGAATAGAATAGAATAGTTGGAAGGGACCTACAATAACCATCTGGACTGTCCAAAAGCTAGAGCACATTACTAAGGGCATTGTCCAAATGCCTCTTAAATACTGACAGGTTTGGGACATCAACCACCTCTCTAGGAAGCCTATATGAGACCACTCTTGGTAAAGAAATGTTTCCTAGTGCCATCTCTGGATCTCCCCTGAGGCGGCTTTGGACACCATTCCCACTCCATATAACACTGGATCCCAGGGAGAAATGCTTAGTGCCTTCCTCTCTACTTTCCCTCCTCAGGAAGCTGTAAAGAACAATGAGATCCTCCCTCAGCTTCCTTTTCTAGAAACTAGACAATCACAGAGTCCTTATCCAGTCCTCATAGGAGCTGCCTCACTTGGTAGAGTTTGAAAAGAGAGGACTTTTCTGCATCTGTGTTCCTCAGACTCCTACCACCTCCATGTGACAGGGTGGGTGGGAGGAGCACAGATGAAGGCCTGGGTATCCAGCTGAGAATCTTCTCTAAAATTTGACTCTTTGATTTAAAATTGTCAGACTGTTTAAGAATAGTTTTTAAGCTTTTAAGAGTCACTTATGTGAGTCTCACTTGACTTGTGAGCCCTTCCATGACATAATGATGTAAGAATTGCAGTAATGCCGTGTTTCGTCCACAGTTTCTGGAGTGTTCACAAATTCTTCATGGAATTGCAGGATAATCCCATAATTTCAGAGATTAAATGAGACACAACACTAATAATCAGAATAGAATCATAGAATGGTTTGGGTTATAAAGTCATTTCATTCCAAATCCCTCTGCCATGGGCAGGGACACCTTTCACCAGACTAGGTTGCTCAGAGCCCCACCCAATCTGTCCTTGAACACTTCCAGGGATGGAGCACCCACAGCTTCTCTGGGCAACTTGTTTCAGTTCTTCACCCCTCTCACAGTAAAGAATTCCTTCTTATCTGATATAAAACTTGCTCCTTTTCAGTTTTCAGTGGAGGCATTTAGCTCCCCAGTCCCACCCTGATGTCCATCCCCTCAGGAGCTGTGGGAAGAGAGGCTGCCATTGAAGATTGAGGGAAAAAAGTTGTTGAGAACCTCAGCCTTCTCCTCATCTGTTACCAGATTTCCAGCATTGCCTATCAGGGGCATGACACCTTCTTTGGCTTTCACTAGTAGAGGTTGGTAATTTCAATTGATTCAAACAGTATTGCTTGTCTGAAAATAAAGTGTCCTTACAAAATTGGTGGCAAAAGTAGAATTCTTTTGATGCCAGGAAACCTCAAGAGGATAAAGGGTGACATTATTAAAATATCATAAGCAATACCAGCTGAACCTCACTTTTAGTTCTCAGACTTCTCTGCAATTGTCAAATGAGCTCCAAAATTTTGTATAACATTCTGTCATTTTGCAGAATAAAGTAAAAAGTCTGAAAACAGTGATCCTTCTGCTGCAATTCTACTGCCTGGAAACTAAATAAAGAAATCAACAGGCATGCAGAGTGTTCCTCCATTAGTCCACGCTTGGTTTCCAGAAGGATGTACTGAAGTGTGGCTTAACAGTAAAACAGAATCTGACTGGTACTTTCCAATACCCTTTCAGATCAGTAAGTTTTTATGTATAGTCTTGTCCCCTGTACAGAAGATGGATACTCTTCCTTTCAACCAGATTGTTTCCTCCTTCTGTGTGTCTTTTTACTCATCAAGTCCTGCATGATAATATTGTTGATATGTCATTGCTAAGGAGTAGTTTCAACAAAAGAAATTTAACAGTCCAGTTGTAGGAATACAACATATCTGCTTGTATCTATCAATTCAAACTCCACGGACCAAAATGTATGGAATCTTATAAGAAATAAGTACTTTTTAGAAGCCATGATTGAGCAGTGGTAGAAGCAGAAGGATATACAGGATATATCCAAAGGCTCTTTGAAAAATACCTTGAAAAATTATAACTTGATTATGTAAAAGTTAAATATATCAGTTCAATTCAGTGTCTTTTCTTTGGTAAGATCTTTTCTCTATATTCACGTACATACAGGGTGGGTTTTCCCAGCTGTCAGTCCAGCCTGTGTTGAAGTTACATGACTGGAGCTGAAGGCACAATCTAGCTCCCAGGTCTGAATTCAGCAGAGCATTTATACTCATTATTCTGTCCAAGAAAGTGCATGGTCCTGTTGGTTTTCTGGCCAGCCCATAAGCTGGAAAGCAAGGATGTGCTTAAGTGCTTCACTGGAGCAGGGCAGTGTCCTGTAGCCCCACTGAAACAGTCCATTTTGCTTTTTAGGGAGGTTATTACTGCTTGAAAGAAGTATTTCTCTGAAATAGAGGGGGGAAATGTCCCTGAGCACTCATTCATTTCTCTCTCAGTCTTTCTGCAACTCCCTTCTTATCTCCTGGCTCATACCATCAGCCTTGTCCAGTCCTTACAAAACATCCTTGCTGAACAGTCTTTCTTAAATGGCTAGCTCTCTCTGCCTTATGTGCCTCAGATTTAAATTGAGAACCTCTTCCTTGCCCAAGGTTCTATTTTATCTTCTGGTCCCATTTCAGCCACCAATGTCACCAGCTGTGCTGAGCATCATCATTTTCCACAGCCAGAACAGCTCTGGGCTGTTCCTATTGCATACCTGGCATGTTTTGCCCTTTCTACCAGCTCTGCTCCTTCCCTCATTTAAAGCTTGCCAAAAATTTCTCCCTACCATGTAGTGATAATACAGCTACCCCTCAGCAGAGCCTTTCTGGCTAGGAGCAAAAAAGGCTGGTGAATGTGACCC
This sequence comes from Cisticola juncidis, assembly GCA_013400215.1. Lineage (NCBI taxonomy): Eukaryota > Metazoa > Chordata > Aves > Passeriformes > Cisticolidae > Cisticola > Cisticola juncidis. The sequence continues at coordinate 1,702,564 of VXBR01000283.1, read as the reverse complement.
AGTACCAGGGCAGCTGCAGAGAAGGCTTTGTAGGGTGAGATAAACCACCAGAACTTCTTGGACTGAAGTGCAATCATCAGAGCCTGTGGTGAAACACCTTGAGCCATAAAGGAACACCAGTATACAGGAACCTGTGACTGAATGCTGCAATCACTGCTGCATTGCAAGAACGGTCTAAAATTCCTTCCTTACATACTTTGGTTAATAGAGAAAAAGCTGAGGGATGGAGATGCTAGAGCCTCTTATAATGAGGCCTCTGAGGTTTTTGATAAATCTGCTTAGAAAAAAAATCATTTTGGTTTATTGTCTGGTGCAATCCCATTCTTCCTGCTGTGCTAGTCTTACAGAACTAGTGATGGTGATCAAGCTGATTTTATGCTCACAAGGTCACAGCTAATCTGACAACATTTGCAGCAGTCTTGCAGTAAAGAAACTGATGTCCTAAAAATCTGCCTGTTTGTGATTCTGTATGGGTTTGGAGCTTTTTTTTGTTGTTGTTCCAGGGGATTGGAAAAGCACCAGAAGGTACAGGCAGCTCTGTGGTTGTTCTTGAGCTGTTATGTGCTCTGTTGCAGCAGCCGTGGCTGTGCTGGTGGTGAAGAGGACGTGGGATCAGGGAAGTGCCCTCCACGAAGGCAGCGTGGTTCTGTCAGCAAACTCAAGATGACTAAGAGCAGGCTTCAAGGAAACACAGGGAAAAAAGCAGGGAAGCATGAATCATCCATGAAATGTCAGTTTGCATGTCTCCATATCTAGAATGTAATTATTTTTATACACATGTTTAATTAATTTTTCTTTGTGTTTACTCTGGGACGACATTTGTCGTCATTGTCCTTGCTGGGTATATTGACACCCTGTTGCACTGTCAGAGTGCTTTGGCAATGGGGAGCCCTCCAAGTGAGTGTGGCTGCCCCCAAAGCAGTCTGAGGTGGAGACAACAGCCTGAATTGTCACATTCTGTGACAATAATTCTGTGTTCTGTTGCACAGCTCTGTCCTACACCTTAGGCCAAAGCTCATGGTCAGGGCAGAGCCAGAGATGTTCCAGCTTTGGGATGGGCTGTGCTGGCCCTGGCCCTGGCCTGGCTGCAGAGAGACAGAAACCTGCCACAGGAGCACCCTGCCCAGCAGGGCAGCCTGGGGAAGGACAGCCACCTTTGGGAGAAATGAGATGCTGATGAAGCCTTTATGCTGAGGTAGCAAGAGTGCTTGGGAAAACAAGATGTGCAGAACCAGCCTCTACCAAGGGCAAGTGATCTCAGAGGAGGAGAGCTGGGAGCAGGCTGTGGCAACTGGAGGTCTATGGAGGCAGCTGAGGAAGGGGCAATGACAATTTCCCTGCTCCTCCCTGTTCCTTCATCTCAACAGGGATAAACCTGAGGCAAAGGTTTAGGCTAGGAAGAAAGAAAAGTATTTTGCCCAAAAAAAAAAAAAAAAGACATCAGATTTACTGTTCAGGAGAAAGGCTTCACCTTAGGGCATTGGACATTTGTTGATTTTATGGAGTTTTTCCTTATCCCCTTTCCCATGAGAAAAGGGCTCTGACTTTCCTGGAGGAGTAAGTTGTTAAAACTGTTCCCTGAAGATTTCATTTATTCATGCAAGGTGGAAGCAGCCTGTGGCTCTCCTGTGTAATAGAGCCTAGGACATGGAGGAGAGAGGAAATCTTCCTGCAGTAAATGCCAGTGCTACTTTTACCGATTAATATACTTATTGTTGTTACTTATGAGTATAACTCAGGAAAACCTTTGGCTTTTCCTTATTTATGTAACCATGTGCCATTGGAGTCCCTGTGACAGCTGCCCTCTGGGTGTGTGGTGGGTAGCAAATGGGAGAGACTCTGCTCTGCCCAGGCTGAGATATCACTGGAGCAAAGGCATAAAGGTGTCTCTGGCCAAGGCTGTGAATGCCTTATCTCATCTAGGTAATATAGCTCAATCCAGTGCTGTAAAACCCATATAACATCTGACAAAACAGAGCAAATGAAGGAATACCAGCCTTCTGTAAGAGGAACAAAAAGTTTTTGGGAATGCCTCTGCTCTCAGGAGTAAAGCTGAAATAATCCTGTTCAGCACAGTAGAGTCTCTCAAGGAATGAAGCTACTTTAAGCAGAATGAAAATCCTATCTGCCACTTGTTTCTGTCATTTTCCCAGCATGTCTTCTGAGCACAGAATTCTCACTGCTGGCCATTTCCCCTTGTCCTCTCTCTCTACCATCTCATTTGTATTATTTCCAGGTTTGCATTGCTTTTTTCAACCCTTTTTTGCTGTCTACTTTAGCCTTTCATTTATAAGAGATGTGAAATTTTGCCATATTCTTGAGTGGTTTTAATTTTGGTGTGTTTTTAGCCTATGTACTTTGAAACATAAATTTTTTCTTACACATTTTCTTCTTTTGCAGCATTTGGAAAATAAATTTTGTGATATTTTGTGCCTTTAAGGAAAGGCATGATGCTTTTATTTCCATTCTTTATGGCTACCTCATAACATGGGTTTGACTCTTTCTGTGCAAAATCTTTGCCAACATTTTGCTTTTTCTAGCCTTTTGAAAGCCATAAATAACACTTCTTCATTCTTGCATATTTTCTAAGAGTAAAAATGCAATGGAAAATGTATGTCTTCTGTCCTGTATTAGGGCAGGAGGGGCAAGGAGCAATTCTCTCATTTACTTCACTATGTCTATAACAGGTGGGGAGGTGAGTTGTGGGTGCTGCATCAATGCTAAGAGAGATGTTCTTACCCTTCAGAGTAACTTCAGCTGGTCCTTCTCCACCCATGTGTGAGAAGAACGGTGTGCTTTCATCTCATCTCTTTGTATTTATGGAGTATCACAGGCAGTAATTTCACTTTTCCTGGAGTAAGACAACAAGCCTTTGGCAACCCAAGTGCTGCATGAAAAGAACCCTGCTCTCACTCTACAGGAAAGTTAATCAGGAGTTTCGTAACTGCAGGGCCCAGACAAGAAAAATTTGAAACAGCAAAACTAAAATAAATTTCTTCTATCTATATTCACCAGAGAAATGATCAATTTAATAGCAGGAAAGCCTCCTGACTTGACATATATGTTAAGATGTTACTTATGCAACTGCATTTTTCAGCAGGTATTTCTTATCTTTCTAGAAAAAAAGGAAAAATTTGCTGTGTTTAACAGTGTGGTCCAGAGTTTCCACTTCAGAAAAAGTATGTATGATGCAGAATGCACTGTGGACAATTCAGGAGAGACTGGACACTGTTACAGACCCAAGTCTGAGGTACAGCTGAACACCATAAACAAGGAAAAGTGAACTTGAACTAAGAGCTCATCATTATTTTTTACTGAAACCTTTGAAGAGCATTTTGCTTTTGACTCTATCTTCCATAAAGTTAACAGAATGGGCAGAAAGTATTCCACAGTTCCCAGATCAAAGTTCACTGTGGAAGAAGCCCACACTGTACAGTGAGTGTGTGTTTGAGTAAAGGTTTGATTGATCCTTAAGACTTAGCCTGATTTAACAGTGGTTCCTCTAATGCAGATGAACTCCTCAGCAGTGTCCTGGAGGGGAATGTTGAGCACTGGTGACACATCAGGTGATGGAAAATCTTGGATGGTCCTTTCAGACATGCTGCAGTTTCCTGGGATATTGCTCCCTATTGAAGTAGCACTGGTGGCTCTTCCTGAATAGGAAAATATTTGTCTAATTGTAGGCTTAGTATGCCCAAATGGAATTTTTCCATTCTTTGTGAATTTTGTCTTCATTGCTGGTCAGGATGTCTCCTCCATGGATATAGGAGGAGACATGGAGGCTGTTGGCTGGCTGGCACAGATTCTGCAGTCCAGAAGCCCTCCCCAGGGTAATTCTCTGTGTGGTGCAGCAGGAGCATTCAAAACTGAACATTGCTATCCTGATGGTCCTTTCCCTCTGTTCTGGTGTGGGAGTCTGTGGATCTTTTCTGTGAGATGTGAAGCACTGGTCTTCTCAGGCTCCTGTTCCCCTCCCAGCTGGGGAGGAACCCAGCACACAAGCAGGATCTGTCCCTGCAGAGCTGCTTGTGGATAAGTTGCCAGCTGGCTGCAGTGTGTGTTCCCCCAAGGTTTGAAATATTGTCAGAGGGAGAACCTGTGGAGGATTGCTTGTCATCTGATTGTATTATTTTTCAACCACATAAGCAATAAATATTTAAAATCTGTTTGTAGGTGATGTAACAACTCTGTAAATATACGCTTCTGAATACAGAAGTAAGAGGCTGATCTTTTTCTTCTAAGAGGAAACAAATACATCTCTGTTTGGCATGAAGTGTCCTCCTCCCCATTCTGTAAGGAAGGATATGTTGAGGCAATTTTTTTGCCATGAATGAAGATGAAAACTAAAGGCAGAAAAATACTGCTGCATATTTATTGCTACCTCCTGGTGATCCTCTGTTCTTTTCCATTTGTCAGATCGAAGTATTAGATCAAAGCCCAGAAAAGAAAAGCAAAGAGTGAGAGAGGGAACAGAGAAATGAAACAGCTTCACTCTTTCTCCTGCTGCATTCTCTCTCCCTGCCTGTCCCCACCCTGTTTGTTTTCCTGCCAGAGGAGCTGTGAACAGTAATGGAGACAGTAAGCAGTATGGAAGTTCCTGTGACATTTTCTGTCTTCTCTACAGCACCACAGGAACTTCCACTATTCCAAGTAATTTGGTTTTACAGGAGTACTTGCAGTTATTTCTCATAAACTGAGAGTGGGTATTGGCATGAGCCTGAAGATGCTGAGCCCATATCAGCACTAGTGGAAAAGGGCAGCTATGGCCAGAGAGGTGAGAAACACCCATGGATGTGACTCAGGAGTGAGTACATGATCTTGTCCTTGGACACTGACCACAGACTGTGTAGTGTGGAAATAAAACCAGGCCTGTTTTGATGTCCTTTTTTTATGATTAAATTAGATCTTTTTTTTGCCTTTAGAATAGTTTTAGAAGTACTCTGGCACTGACTGAAGGCAGACGTAGGGCCTCAGCTGATTTAAGCTGAGCAGCAGAGTTATGGTAGTGGGAAGCAGCTGGTTCTGCACATTGCCCTCTCTAGCTTTCTCATTTTTTCTTTTTTCAAAAGAGCTTCTTATATTTTTAGAGGTGATTTTATGAAGTGCTTTTGCAATTGAGAAGTAACTTGGTAATTTGACTCATGTGGTTTGTTTCTCCTCTGTGAGGCACAGTTAGTAAAGTTTTTTGAATGTATAAATGATTAGCTAAATGTAATGATGTGTGAAGAATCTTACACCCCTGCTGTTTCTGAAATCCATTTAATGAACAAATTCCTTAGTGGTCATCTCAGATCAAACCATTATCAAACAACTCTTACCTACTAAGAGAAATTTCTTTTTCAAAAAGCCTAGCTCAGGCATAGTAGAATATTTATTACATGGCTGGCAGTATTCTTCTGCCTGAGGGATGGACTGCAATTACAGCATGGTAAATATTTCATTAGAACAAAGCAAAACTGCATGGGAAGTAGCCTTCCCTTTATTTAAAACATTTATTAAAATACAACATTAGAATCTACATGGGAATAATTCTTTCTACCCAATCTACCAACTAAGCTAGAATTTTAGGCAAGACATTTTGTTATTACAAAACCTTGCATATTAGAGCAATCTATCTTCTCCTCTGAGAAAGATGGACATCTTAGCACAGATTAAATTTAGTGTACACCAATGTTCCTTATACCATTCTGGCTTCATCAAGGAAGGAGGAAAGAGCAAGAGCAGAGATTTCAGTGCCCTTACAGAATCTCTTCAAAATGACAATGTAAATGCAGTTTAGGTACAAGACTAAGTCTGACAATGTAAATGTAAATGTAGTTTAACTACATGACCTACCTGACAATGTAAATGTGTTTAAGTACAAGACCTAAACACAAATAAATGTTGAATTCTGCACACAAGACTGGGAACTCAGTAGTGCATAACAATGCATGTGCAGTTTTGGAGAGTGGTGTTATACTTCAAATACTTCCTGAGTTCAACTTGTTTTAAAATTGTCCACTTCTCTGGACAATGAAAAGGAGACAAAGAAAATTCTTGAGGGCTCATCCAACTGCAGCTATTTTCTTAGTGAACAGAAAAGTCATCTAAGAGTACATATGAGGAATGAGGTCTTACTGAACAGCAACATGGCTGTAACTCCTTTTCACTGGAGATCTGTCTACTAGAGCATCAGACTATACAGCCTTGTCCTGGGCAACCCAGTGTGTTATTGTATTCCATATCTACCTGTGCTCAAAAATATTATGGTATTCCTAAGACACGGCAGCTAGACACAGAGCCACAGAGGTCAGTGTGCCAGGTCCTTTAGAGGTCAGGGTCTCTCAGGCAGGATTCTCTTGCTCTTTCCATTTTTTTCTTGAGGGGAAGCTGGGACAAAGCAAGGTAGAAGCCTTCTTTTGTTCTTTCTGAGCTCCTTGAATGCTTGCAAGAAGCTGCATTTTGCAGGGCTTAAAGTGCTTCAAGGAGAATTTCCCAATACCTCCCTTCAGCCGTGGTGTGCAGCCAGAGCCGGGGCTGGGAGGTGCTGGTTTGAGTTCTGGGGAGATCACCTGTGGCAGGACACCAGGGATGGCTCAGCAGCTGCAGTGCTGGCACCAGCCAGGTCCAGCCAGCTGAGGGGGAGCAGAGAAATCGACTCTGCAGCTTTGCAGAGTTCTCTGACTCCTGAGTTTCCCAGTCACCAGAGTCTTTCAGCTGCCTCTGTCAATGAGGCTGCCACCGCGGGAGAAATTGAGGGGGCATTGCCTGTGAGATGCAGCAACTTTGTATCCCCTTATCCACTTATCATTTACTGTTATTTTTCTTGTTGCTGTTTCATTTTTTTAGTAAACAGCTACTTTTCCACTTCTACTTGCATTTCTCTCTCTTTAGAGATGCAAAGGAAGGGGTTAAAACTAAAAAGGGAGGTGATTCATTTTGGAGTGTCTGTCCACTTACACTGTCTTAAACCAAGACAATGTTTAGGCAATACCCCATTTTATCTGCTAGAGGTCTATGTCAAGGCCCCAGATCTACAGCCTGGTCCTACAGTGATAACATCCTTCTTGCTTTTCAAAAGCTAAGAAATGAAAAGAAAAAATCACCTCCCTGTATCACTTATAAGCAGCCTCAAGCCTCAACTCAAATTTTGTTCTTGATTTTTTCTCTAGTCTCTTTAAAAATTTAAAAAACGACTTGACTGTGCTGCAGAATATGCAAAATCATTTCTCATGGATCAGCACTGCACTCATAGCATGACTTTCCATCTGTCCCAGCTGCTGTCTCTGCTGCTGTCCAGCGACAGGGAGTTCCAACTGGGCAAAATGCACTTCTCTCTGGCTGTGGGAGTTGGTTTTGAGTTTTTGTGAGCTGCAAAAGCAGGATGATTTTACTAGAGAAGATCAACCAAGATATCTGGCTTGCATTGGCTAGTCCAGAGAATTTCACTGTATTATTGGCATGTTTTGTCCTAACACCCTGAGCTCAATAGTGTCTTCTCCAACTACGCTGGAAAGCTGACACACTGCAAAAGTTAATGGACAGTGAAAACTGTCTCTAGAGAGCCCTTACCATACTTGATGTTAGAAGCATCCAGATGCTGAAAAGCTGTGTCCCCTTGTTTAAAGCCAAGGCTGTTTCTCACCCTGAGAAAGGGATCTGGCAGTAAATCTGCTCTGGGGCATAAAATCACCACTCATTGCCTATGCCATGAGCTAGCTCCCAAAATGCAGCATCAGCTCCAGAGACCAAAATGAGTTTAGGTTCAATGCTGGTTTCTTTTGGGTGGCCTCCGGACTCTGAGGATGCAACTGCAAAGCATTCTAGTGAGACTCACGAGGGTGTGCAAATGGGCACAGGAGTCCCCAGAGCTGCACTCCCGCTCTGGCCTGCCCTGCAGTGCCACACAGAAGGCCTGAGCAAACAGCAAATGAAGCCAGCACATTTTCAGAGGACTGGGCAACTGAGCTACAGGAGCCCACAGATGTGCTGCTGACTCTTCCCTGATGGGCTGGCAATGAGGGGAGGTTGTACTCTGCTTCCAGTGCCTCCAGGGCTGGAAAATACAGGGCTATTTCAGAGCCCTTTGGAATATCTCTGACCTACCTAAACTTAGACACTTTCTCCCGTTTTTCCCTTTTTTTCCCACTTTCTTATATTTTCCCCTTTGATTCCTTCTGTCAGAGATGGAAATTGGTTGCCCAGAGACAGAGGGTCTGAATCTACAGAGCTGGCCACTGGGATGCCAGGCAGTGCCTGAGCACTGGAGGTTGAAGATTTCATGTGATGAAAGCAGCTGAAGTAACACTAAAATGGGGTTTGGGTGCCTAATTTCTTTGGAAACCTAATCCTTGCACTCTCCCTTTGTGGATCACAGGATTAATGCAGCATCCACACAGACATGCTACCCTTCAGAAAGGTAGTGAGGCACACTGTGCTTGTCTTTATATTTAGCATTAACACATGAAGCACTCCACATGCAAATAACTATGCCAGGATTTCTGTACAGTCCTGTGCCAGAAGACAAACTGTCCAGCTCCATCTTGATAATGCTGATTTCCTTCACAAAGGAGTCAGAACAATGAAATCTCATAGTATGCAAAAGCAACCCTGGTTAAGCACAAATATGTAATCTTCAACAGTGCTCAACAAAAGAACAGAAGAGGATTTATAGTATTAAATTAGCAAAACTGATAATAATGGAAAAAAGTATGGGCACCTTCTGCCTCCTGTGAGGTTTAGGAGGATGTACCAAAATGAAGGTGGATGTTGGAGTTGCACTCCTCCCAGAGAGTGTTCTCTTGGTGGAAGTATTGGCATATCTCCAGCAATGTTCCCTCTGCTTTTTTCTCATATAGATAGATAGACTGATATGCTTTGTGTCTTGGTGTGATGCTCTTCACTCACAAGAAAAAGCCACCGTATACTGTATCAATATAAAATTGTGAGTTAATATTCAATGGTAAATGTGACTGATTTAACAGGATTTGTTGGCAAGGTATACTTGATTAGTTACTGCATAGAGGACAGGGTCAGAAAAAACCATCAGGAAGACTTTCCCACTGAACCATGAGGTTCAGAACAGACTGTCCTGCTTTCTGCACCCCTTCTCAGAGAGCAGTCTAAGCACAGCTGGGTCCATTTCTAATCCCAGACTTGGTCAACAGTTTATGCTGAAAGGATCAGGTGTGCACAGTGAATCCTTTAGACCCCTTAGCCAAGAGGTCAAAGTCCATCATGCTGGTAACCACTTAGTGAGGGTCTGCTGTGGAGGGGCTCTCAGCCTGCAGGAGTGACCTTGAGAGGAGTCCCTGCTCCAGGAGAGATCCTGGCGTGCAGCCCGCTGTGTACAGGAGAGCTCCAGGCCTGGGCTGTGGCTATTTATAGAGAGATGAGTGACTTATGGTCATATTTGCATACCAGCAAGACGTCTGGGGCACCACTCCAGACAGCCCTTGGCCACCATGCTGCCATCTGCCCCCAAAGTCCAGAGTAGGGTGGAGGCAGCTATCGCATCCTCTACATGTGGTGATTGCTTGAAGGTGGGGGAAAGCACACCTCACACGATGTTAAGAATCCCAAAGATCCCCAACACCAGCATTTTGCAGTTGTATTTAATACTTTAAGTAATTATTGAAGGCCTGAATATGTGCCCATCAAGTGACAAGGTACTTCTAAGTCCTATAAGCTGAAATCTTTCCTGCAAAACAAAGAGTGGGAACAGCTGTCTTCTGGAAAGGTGCCTTGTTTTCCCTCTTTGATCATGAATTCTACGTCTCTATGCTTGTCTGGATTTTTGTTAGAACAATTTTTACATCCAAACTCATATGTAGGTCATCTGTCATCCAATTATTGGAGGTTATTCAAAGATTATGTTTGAAGTACTCACTGGAGACATAAAGCAAGTGTTGCATTCATTGATAGTGATTGCTGAACAAAGGCTTAGAAATCCTAAAGGAACTATCAGAACAGATTTGAACTTCTACACCATGGGAAGAGTGTTGTGAAGTCAGTGTGACCTTGACAGAAACAGCAGGTAGCTCTGCTCACACCTTCTGAAGTATGAGGGACACATTTGCATAATTGACTAAAAGTGCTTTTCATGTGACTGACAAGTTGACAGCTATTAATTATCTTAATATTTGCTTGGGGTTCTGAGCCTGCACCAAGCGATTAAAGATACTTTTAGAAATTAGTGGGTTTGTTTGCACTCCTTCCTCTAATTGTTTGCTAAATAATTTACCATCATTGTGTTTCAAATCTCTGAGTACTGCAAATAGTACTTAAATAGTATGGTTTAATGCAGAGGGAAGTAAATACAAATGTGTAAAGAATAGAAGAAGGGGAGAAGGGTACATGTTAACAGAAATACGAGTGTCTTCCTCACCTAAATCTGATGTGATCATTTAGAGGAGGCTGACACCAAAGGGCTGTAATGTTTCAAGAAGACATGCAGGATCTATTTTTATTATGTGGATGTTCAGTGGATTGTTAGGAACTTGAAGACTGTAACAAATTTTCCAAGGGTTTACTTTTTGGAATGTCAAGTAGCACACCAAATTAGATCCCTGGAGAAAATAATCTCTCTAACCTTCTCCTCCTGAAACCTCTTTTGCTGCACTCATTGGTTCTCAGCATCCCTCATCTGAAACTCGCTGTGCAACTTTCTGTGTACTCTTCTGTTTTCTTTAGCTCACTGTGATATCTGTGGTGTTCAGGCTGTTCTGTAAATATGGTAGATGTCCTTTCAGTATAAATTTCACCTCATCATGCCCTACCAAATGCGTGGCTACAGTTTGTAAGCGTGTCATGCATTGCTGCTGTATTTTGTATTGAGATGAAATAAATGATCCAGTTATGGTTTTAAGAAGAAACTGAAATTCTGGGAAAGGTAATGAAAAGCTCTGTCTTTTGTCATTTCTGATCTGAATTCAGAGTGATCTGAATGTGTGAACAACAGGGAGGCTATGAGTCTTTTCCTTTTTGAATCTCATTACCTTGCTTAGATCACAGAAAATTCCAGGACTTAGCAATCGCCACGCAGTCCAGAAGTCAATTAGTGAATAATTACCAGAAGGCATTGGTCAGTCCTAGGTGGCTGCCATTGTCACTGCTATGCCTCATCAACAACAGAAACTTTTAGTATTAGGAAAGAATTCTGGCCAGCTCAGACAAGCTGTCCCACATCGGTCCTGAGGCATCTACTTACCTTGTGTGTGAGTCAGGATAAGCTTATATAAAATTAATAAAATTGATTGTGCTGCTGTGTGGTAAAACAATGGCTGAAAACATAGATTATTTGACCAGCTTCCCTCCTTCTGAGTGACCACGCAGACCTTCTAGTCATTAGTAGAATTTTCCTAACTAATTATAATTAGTCATTAGTCATTATCCTACTGCTACAGTCAGCTAAGGTCAGCCTTAAACAGCAGCCCAGCATCAATGGATGCTGAATGGTTGTGATAGAACCATTTAGCTAGATTTAATTCAAGCAATGGTCAGTACTTCCCCATTTCCATTATAAACACAGGAAGAAAAAAAATCAGACAAAATATTATGAAAGAAATGATACGAAACCTCTTACATATTTATGAACAAATGATCTGCTTTTACCCTTTGGCATGTCTGGATTGTGCATATGCTAAACCTTTGGTAGGTTTAGTTTCATTCTGCAGAAATTTCTAANAAAAAAAGAGAAAAAAAAAGAAAAAAAAAAAGTAGAAAAGTTTTGTGGAGGGAAAGTAGAAAAATGCCATTTCCAGATCTCAGAGCAATCCTGATTAACTACATTAGTCATTCTTTGCTATAAAAAAATAAAAGGTAACAAATGTGGAGCGCATTGTGCCTCATATTGCCTCATGCCCCTGTTCATGTAGACACTCCCTCCCACTCCCAGTGGGTGTACTGGTATTGTTCACCCAGCCAACCACTGGCTCCCCATGAACCCACACTGGCTGATGCTGCCTGTAGGTATAGATGCATCTGCTCTATTCCTATAGGCCTCTGGCAGTATTTCAACCTATAGACTTTGATGTCCATACAAAAATATATGGACATCAAAGTATGGTGTAAACCACGATATTCAAACTTGTTAAACAACCAAAAGCATCCCTGCTTTGTGCCAGATTGACACAGGCACATTCTTTCAGCTGTTGTTTGGCTGTTCTGAGTACTTGGCTATCATCTCTTGCCCTCTGCTGTGTGTAGCAGGGCTGGGCTGACAGCTGTGGACAGGAGTCACAGCTTCACTTATCCAAACTTAGAGAAGACAGCAATCAGGCTCCAACCCATGAAGGCTTTTTATTGCCTGGCTGTTAAAACAGAAAAAGCAGTCACATATATATTGCAGGGACAACCTTTGCAGAAAGAAAGGCAGGGCAAACTCTCAAACCTGGTTGAATATCCAATAACTAACTATCATTTTGCCACACACACACACACAGCTATTACTGGGACATGCAGATTCATGATTTCCTGTTGCCCTGGTTTTTCTGAGGTTTTTTAAACCCTTCTGCTTGTCATACGATGGGGTCAGTTTCTTAGTTTCTGCACAATATTAGAAGTAATTTTTTCAGTGTCTCACACCTTGGGACATAAACAAACCTTCTTGTTTCTGTTCACTGTTTTTTATTTACATATTTCTAGCCTGAAAATAATGTTGGTTGACAGCTGGTCTGGCCACTGGGGTGAAGGGGCAGTAACCCCAGCAGCCAATCCACAACCAGACCCATAAATGTATAAAACCAAAGAAATAAACAGGCTCACTCTCTTTTTGGGGAGCAGTTTTTGCCCTGCAGACCTCTTGCCTCTGCCTTGTTATTTCATGTGTTGGTTGACACAATTTCCAGCCATGTTCTTACCCCTGCTCTGGGCAGAGTACCCACACACGTGCATGCAGCCTGAGAATTGCCTCTATTGTGCTCTCTGTGTGTTCCTCTTGGCTCCCTTTAGATTCATAATGGTCAGAATATTTTTGACAGACCTGAGGCAGAATTTGTTCTTTTCATGCACAGAATATAATTAAGTCCTGTTTGGAAGAAAAAATGTGGTTTTTTTTTTTTATTTTTTTTTTTATGGATGTTTGGATTCATGGATTTATATACTAAATGCAATATTATGAGTTCCATGAACTGAATTTGCTAGAGGAACTGCACTTATTTGCTTTCCTTCTTTCCTTTGCCCCTAGCTGTCTGTTCCAGAACAGGGATTCCCATTCTTCTCTGTCCACCTATTACAAATCACAGTCTACAGGAGAGCATTTATGCTTCAAACGGTGCTGCTGCCATCTACTTGTTGAAGGAAACATTGCCATTCCCTTACTAATCAAGAGCACAGCTCAGTTTACGTCCCAAATCACCTTTGTTTTCCCTGACTCTAAATATTTAATCAGAGTTTTTATCTCACTTGTGCTATGCATCCACCAAGCAATCCTCCCACGTGTTTTCTTTTCCCTTAGCCACAGCAACACAAAACAAGTAGCTGGATGAGCATTACAGTTTCCTATTTCTTGATGGGACTAAAGTATCTAAAAAGATGCCAGCTGGGTCAGAAATGTTTCTTGCAGCTGTGCCATTAACAATGTGTCTCTCTCACATAGATTCTCTTGGCTGTTGTTGCTGAGCTCTTACTACAGCAGAGACCTTCATTTGGCAGATGGCCCTTGCAAAGTTTTTCTCTATGATTTAATAATAATATTATATAATAATAATCTATTGTAAATACAGCTCCTAATTTATTTTTGCACGTGTCTTAGAAAGATCTCTGAGTTTCACTGAGGTCCCTAACTGGGATTAAGAGAAAGTTTTTGTTCCCATATGTCCAAAGACTGTGACTCTGTCTTGGTTTGGAAAGACAGATATCTCTCAGGGAAAACTGAAGTTGACCTTGAAATGGAGAATGTAAAACACCCTCCCTCCAAATTATTACAGTTAGGAAATTTCAGGCAAAAAGATGGGAACAGGAGTAACAGTTCTTTACTAGGAATATTAAAAATGCAAATGCAGTAATACAAAAAAAACCCAATCAAACAAACAATAGTCCTAGAAAATCTTGACGGAGTCAGGAATACAACCTGACACCCTGTTGGCCAGGGCATTAGAAGCAGTCCAAATAAATCCTCCTGGAGTGACAGCTGTGGTTCTGTTGGAGTAGAGATGATCCTGTAGTGGCAATGAGATGAGTCCGATCTTCCTCTGAGAATCCAGTGGAAAAGAGGATGCTCTGCTCTTCTGAATTTCAGTTTTTATCTGGGCAGGAATGGTTGGTTCCTCCCACTGGGTGAAACATCTCACTATGGAATGATTTAATTTTATCAGTCATGTGGTGAGCCTTAATGGCCCATTAACAGCAGATATCCCCCTGGAGGGAGGATGGGTCCTGGAGGAGATAAGGAACATTGCTCTCCTGGTTTTAACAGCTGGACCATTAACAGAAGGTACCCGCCCCCTCAACCCCAGAGTTATGAGGAATGGGTTATACAAGAGATAAAGAAAAACACCTCCCCAGCTGGTTTCAACAGATGACAAATAGAATACACATTTTTAGTTAGATATTACAACCCAAGATGTTATCCAGCCCTTATTCTATTGCCGTCTGTATCATACCCAAATCAATAAGCTCTATTTTATCTCAAAATTTAAGTAAAGTTGAAGCACAACCTACAGGGCTGTTGCTTGCTCAGCAGGACTCTCCAACATCTATGTTCCCTTTGACATGAGCAGAGGGCTTTTTCTGCTGTCTGATGTGTCCTCAGGGTGCTTCTGTGATTAACCTGTAATTGTGATCATTTTGCTGTCTGTGTGTCTGACAGAGGAATTCCAGACTGAAAATTTTCTCTAGAATTACTTTGATTTAAAAATAAAACATCCCTTGGTTTTCTGATTTTCTTTTTGCAATGATTTTTAATTTTGCTACCTGTCTGATTCCTTTATGATGTGAGTATTGACAATGTGCCTAAAACATTTAAGGGATGTTGTCTCCAAGTATCTCCTTGCTAAATCTTTCTCTGGGGATTTACTAGGTATAAAAAGTAATACTAAATTGGAACAGTATCTTGGAATTAGCCTGTTTGCAGATACTTTGGTTATGGCATTGTTTGTGCAATACATCAATGTAAAGAAATAAAGATGAAACTTTCTTATTTACAAATGTACTCCTCTTTAGAAAAATGCCTTGATTTCTCCCATTATACTCTTTTCAAATGGCACAGAATCAGTCTGTTTTAAAACACTCCTGCTGAAAGCTTTTTACATTGGCACCTCCTTCTGGCCTCCATAAATGCCATTACAGCACCCAAAGGAATACTGTGGTCTGGAAGCCCTTCTAAAAGCCTAACGACAGAAGGAATATGTTGAATCCTAAAGAAGTAGGAATTAATGAAAGCATCCCACACCTTTCTTTTTTCTCCATCTTGTTTGTGAGCCCTTTACCCCATGAGTTCCAAATGGTCTTTAAATGTGCTTGACTCATTCTTCCCTTGGATCAGTGCAAAGGGCTGCAAGCAGAGCAACTCTGGCTTAGTCCGTGGGAGCAATATGTGCTTACTGTGAGGCACCTAATTCACCCAGGGGATTATCAGCTGCTACAGCAGGGGAGGGGATTTAGATAGTCATGGAGAAATAGGGCAGAGAAACTTAGATGGTCATGTTCCAGTAAATGTATCAATAGGCTGTGCGTTCCTTTTTGAATATTAACTTGTTTGTCAAAGAAAGGAAACTACGTAACATCAAGTGATGCTTCCAGTGGCACTGGTCAGAGTCTCCACAGAACTACAGCTACCCTTTACCACAAAATTCTCAGGCAGAAAATTATAAAGAAATCCAAATGATCATTTCAGAGAAGACAGCTTTTTATAATGATTTATTTCTAAATGTCTCTGCCTCACTTGTGTAGATTTAAATTAAAAACTTGCTTTCCTTTTAAGCCCTCACATGAGTAAATTTATTTTTAATAAATATTTATTTTATACCATATTTAGAGAGGTAATGCATATTTCAGATCTAAATACACTGAAACAGGGTCTATTAATAGCAACTCTGGGCCAGGGTTTTTTAACTGTAAATACTTTGGTATATACACTGCAGAAAGCTCCTGTAATAAAATATTGATTTCATAGTAGTAAGATTTATATTTGCCATATTTATGTAAATACTTTTTTATATTTTATGGTCTGCTAAATTATTCTAAATTCTAAAATGGATCTCAGTTGATTTGTAGGATGTGTGTATGCAATTAGTTTTATTAATTTATATGACCTGTATGCATACCTCTGTCCAACTACAGAGAAAAGAGCAGAGCTAAGAACAACAAAGTTAATGGATCCAATCAGTACTTCATAAAATCCATTGGTACCTATGGTGTGGCTCATTACAGGTCAGTTAAAGGTGATAATTTCAAATATTTGTTTTGTAATATAAAAACATAAGGCACAGAAAGGGCATTTCTGAAGGCATGGGAAAGACTTTTCTGAGAACTTGAGTCTGGGAAGATAGGAAGGAGAAAAGATTATACTGTATTTCTCTATTATTTTATTCCTTCCTCGGACATTTGCTGTTGGAGACTCTGAGATTGTCCACAAGGCTGGCAGCACCTCTGCAGTGACCCTGTTGGGGTTTTAATGCTCATTCCCAGGGACAAGGACCAAAGGAGGATGTGCAGGGACCGTGGAAATTCCCAGTGGAATAGCTTCACACACTCCACTGAAGGCAGGCAGATAGATACAAGCTACTTTTCTTTGCAAAATATCTCAAGGTCGTGTCAGATACTGTCTCATATTCTTTTCTGTTCGAAGATATGTCACAAGAGCAGAGGTTTAAGTATTGCTGCAGTATTGCTGGAAAGCTGTGAAGCTGTACCCTCATGGACAGAAATTATCTTGGTTCTGTCACAGGTGTGCTCAGGGATGGAGGGAGAGAGCGAGGGAGGCAGGGAGGATGGATGCTGCTCGTGTTTTTGCCCATTCTGGAAACACAGCTCCTGTTGACTGAAAAAAAAAAAAAAATTAAAATGTTTGTTTTCTAAAATAAGGTTCGGATGGTGATTTCTTAAATGTCAGGGACACCTGGTGGTGCTAAATGAATCCTGCAGAGCATCCAGATGATCCCAGAGTGCCCTCTGGGTGCGGTGGAGGTAGGAGAGAGCCCGTGATGCAGGGCAGCAGGGAAGGGGCCAGAATGGCCAGAAGCAGCCATCAGCTCCTCGGGTACTCTTTGTTTGCAAAGAGGCACGATAACAATTTGTTACGGAAATTAATTTAAAAATTTAATTTCTGTAATTTTTAATCATTAGGAAAGCTCATTATAAATTGATAACTGTATTTATTTAAGGCATGGACAAAATACAGATCTTAATCTTCCCCAGCTGCAGTGAGTGATGCTAAATGACAAACAAAATTAGTATGCAATTCTTCTGTGACCAGCCAGGATTATAATGCTGACATTTCAATGTCAAATGAACATTCTTCATATTGTTTGTAATAATTTCACACATGAGAAGAAAAAGTTTCAAAAGATTGACTGTTGGCCACATGTTTAACCCTAAGTTTGCCAAAACAACCTAGAATACCCACCACAACTCCGGTCCTGAACCCTAGCAGCCAATCTCTTTATTCTCAGATGAGAGGTGCCAGATCAGTCAGGGTCTCACAAACAGGATGGGACTCTGTCTAGTTGCAGACTTAGGATTTATTATCTGTCTGTATCATACAAGCAACAAACAAGAGACAGCAAAACAACAAAATCCATGCAAAGCTAGATCAGAGACAAGGCCACAGCTGATGCAGAGCCTTTTTCTAGATATTTTCTCAACTAATAGCTTACAAGAAGAAGTTTGGAGTCATAATATTCTAGCAAATCAGAGAAAGACCCACATGGGTTTAGAATTAACAATAAGACTTCTGTAAATCTAAGAAACAATACACAATAATTCATTATTTAGGATTGAAACTCTTTCTGTCTTTGCAAAGCCTATATCTAAAACTGTTTACATCCTGAACCAACAATCAGCCCTTGTTCTTGTTCCTTATGATAGATATAAATGAAATAATTTGGTTCTTAATTTCTTAGCTTCCCATGGGAAAATATTGAGATTCTCAGCCTTTCTTCAGCCTTTTGTCCACCTTCTGGGGCCTTTTTGCACCTTCTGGGGTCTTTTGCTTTTTAGATTCCCACAATTAGGCAGCAAAGCAGTGGAGCACCCATTCATTATCATCAGAAAACCTGCCTCCCTCGCTTAACTTCATAATCCTCTTAATCCTATGCTTGTTGTTGGAGCTCTAGAAAACAAATTCCTTAACTTCTAAAACTACTCTAATAGTTCATAAAAACTTTGGTCTTGTAAACCAAAGATTGAAGATTATACATCTTCTTGGAGTTCTTTCCCTTCAGAAAGAAAACCTTTACCTACAACTGCCAAAGCTGTTATTTTAAATTAAGTTTCTTTTTGACTCCTCTCTACTTTAAACTGCTCAAATCACTCCCAAAGATAGCTCCCATAAATGTCCCAAGATGACAAAAGGAGCTGGTAACAGCTCCAAGCCTGCAACCAAAAACCACCCTGGTGCCCATGGGTAGAACAAAGCTGCCCCACTAAAACCCAATCACACAGACAAGACATCCCCACTGTCAGCAGCATCTGCCCCAAACCAGCACTCAGAGCTACTCCCACTGTCTCAACTAAAGCTTACCCCACACCACACCCCACAACCCTTCAACCTCCCCATGTTTCTGGGAAGGGACCCACTGCCAGAGACAGAATAAACAAAACCCACCAATATTCTGCCCAAGTACACTGAAAAGGGCACCAGCAACACAAAGGAGGTACCTGGACTCATCAGCCACCCACACCCAGCAACAAATGCCAATACTTAACCTACCACCCCCAAAAATAAGAAGGATTGGATGCAAGTACCAATTCTCCTAAAATAAAGCAGGCGTCCAAAAATATAACAAAAATTTCTCATAATAATTTCTATTTGGCCTTTCTCCAAGACTTATGGTTACATTAACTTAACAATGTTTTTCATTATTATAATATAAAATCTTCATTTTGCAGCTGGAGAAAAACAAATATATCATAAACCTGTTTTATGTGGTGGATTAAGTTGTTGTTGTTGTTGTTGTTGTTGTTGTTGTTGTTGTTTTTGTTAGTTTGTTTGTTTGGTCCCCTCTCTTCCCTCTGTAGGTAAAATTATAGAGCCGAAGAGTTCTGCTTGGCTCTGGGCAGAGAGGTCAGGCACGGCCACCTGGTGTCAGTGAGAGCGAGTTTGAGAAGGGTCGAGGGTGTGAACAAGAACAAACGTGATGGATCTACACAGTGAGGAGCTACAGAAAGCATCTCACAATGGTCACAAGAGGGCAGAACCATCCCAAGATTAGGTCTGCAGCTCCTAGGCAGCGTTCCCTTCCCTGGATTTCTTTTATATTCAAATTCAGAAAATCCTCTTTGAACAAAAATGGAAGTACATGACCTAAAGCAATTATTACCAGCTCTATTATTAGCTCAGTCCAAAAAAATCCAAAACCAAACAAACCCTCCCAACAACTCTGAGATTATTTTCATTTATGGTGTGATGGAAAGATCAGTTTTCAGGGGAATGAAGGCCTTCAGGGACACCAGGGTCTTAACAGCATCGTTGCTTCCTCTCTCACACCTCTCTTGATATCCAGTTGCAAGTCAAGTTCTGCCACTTGAGAAAAGAAAACATCAAGAAAACATGCTAATTTCCTTAGATACAATAGTCTTTAAAACATTATCTCCCCTTGTCACTCTTTTTTAATTCATTTTTTAGTTCCGATACCAAGAGGTTGTCTTTATGTATTTGACTTTAGTTATGTAAGGTTGTTAATTGCACTGGGGCCATAACAGTAAAGCAAAGATACAAGAATTTAGAGGATTATGGCTCTATGACATAATCTTTTTAATGCACAGATAACACCACACCTGCAAATCTCTCTATGCACAGAAATGAGCTCCAAAATAGTTTCTAATTACTTCAAAGAAGCATGAAGAAATTGTTCTCTTTCCATCAAATTACATAAATCTCTGGTTTTAAAGCTTAAATCCAAACCTGAGTCTGCTCCTTCCTGCCAGCAGCTCTGGATCTGACAGGCACACCACATCCCCCTGTGCACAGAAATGTTCTCAGGAGCCTGCTCTGCTGGCAGATGGGTTCCAGCAGTGTGGACGAGCCCACATGGGTAAGCAGAAACCCTGTAGGACTGGGCACAGAACCTGAGCTACTCCAAATAGTCCCAGAACACCTCAGGGAAAAGACAGGCCTTTACTTTAGAGCTCTGAACAATGGTTGATTTTTTCCCATAATGCTGAGTAACTAACCCAAAATATGTATGATGAACAAAACTTGTAATGAGCACTTTTAGAAAAATTTTATTTATCACGTAATGAAAAGGACAGACAAAATCCCTAAAAAACTTACCTGAAATCCTTCTTTAATATAGTGCACAACTACTGAATCAAATCCATCTTTTAACAGGGAAATTAATTTAATGAGGAACTGAATAATAACAATACTATTAATACAGCCATATAATAATGTAAAAAAACCCCATAGACAATAGCATGAAGGGTGAAAATAATCAGAAATAAACCCTTCTTTTTGGGTGTCATTTGCATGTTCCCCTGGTACTGAGAAATAAACCTTTGTACAGACAAGACGCTTGGTAGCCTGAGACACCAGAAAACCTGGAGATAAGTAAATAACTTACTCTTTCATCAGTCCAAAGTCACTTGGAGTTCACATCTGTGTGACCTTCATTACAATTTAGAGGTGGCATGACATGAAATCTTAATTCTTTTCAGGGATTTCAATCTGATTCATCTTGCAATGCACTATTGATGATGGTTGCTAGTTTCTAGTAATTAATTCTTAAATTAAAATTGCAAATGTCACTACAGACAGAAATTACTTTGATCACAAAAATAGAATTCAAAAATGTTCCTGGCAAATTTGAAAATGGAATTAAAAATAAGATTAAATTAAAAGGAAGCTAGAATTAAAATTATCCAAAGACATGCTATGTGAGTGGGATGAATCATCTCTATTGTACAGGATGGGGAACAACTTTCTTCAGAAGTTGTCAAGAAAAAGCTGTGCTCAAGTATGGACTTTGGTCAACCAGGTTATATTACAAAAATGGAAAATGTCATCCTAGGTTGCATTGCCTAGGGTAAAACTTGTAAAATATGTGAAATAGTTTCTTCCAGTGTACTTTTCATTGGTAAAGATTCAGTTCAGTTACATTATTCACTTTTGAGTGTGGCCATGTAAGAAATAGACCAATGGGATCTATTTGGTTTTATCCTCTACTTGAGGATAAAAAAGAGTATTGACTCCTTGCTGTGATGTGAGAAGCAGGAGAATTCAAGGAGACTCAGCCTCAAAACTAGACTTTTGTGACAGTGAAATGTAAAAAAAAACCCAGCAACCTTATCTTAAGATCCTGATAAGAAACTCCAATACAAAGAAGGGAAGAACAGTCTATGATACAATAAATTAATAAACAAATGTGTACACATTAGGATGATAGGAAGTAATTAAAAGAAAGGAGTGTATCTGTATTTTAGAAATCACTAAATGGTGGTTAGTACATTAGAGAAGAAAATTTCACTAGCTTCTCTGATATTCATAAACTAAACCTTCTGAGAAGACCTAATTATTTCTGTGGCCAGAAATTATTCTGATTATGAGCTCAGCCCCAAAGGAATACTGTTTCAGAGGGAAGCTCTTCCTGCTTACCATACCAGTTACAAAAAACTTTTCTAGCTTATGTATGATAAGTGGGTCTAATAACATTATTTACAATCAAGCTCATTTTATGAACTATGCTTCTAGAAAATTCCAGCTTATCTCTTGTTTCTGAAGAGTTTTATCCTGCTCTTCTCTGAGAAGCTTTACTTATGCTAAATAATGCCAAGGAAAGGCTTAGGTGATCTATAATTCTTATTGCTCATTGTTTTTTCTATTTCTAAAGATACCTTTAGTTGAAATTTACTTCATTTAAGATTGAAGAGGATAGATACTGTCCACATGCTCTATAAAATGACATAATCATGATCTCTAAATGCTGAAGAGAGGCTGTGAGGAGCTGTGGTGGTTTGACCTTGTCTGGCTGCCAGAAGCCTACCAAGCACTCTACCTCTCACCCTCTCAGTGGGATGGAGGAGAAGATGAGAGGAAAGGGCTTGCTAGCTGAGATAAAGACAGAGAGATTGCTTAGAAATTACTGTCAAGGGCAAAAGAATCTTGATTGAGGAGGATTATATCAATTTATTGCCAATTAAAATTGATTGAGATTGTGAGAAGATAAAACTCAAATCCTCTTCCTCTGCACCCTCCCACTTGTTCTTCCCAGGCTCAGCTTCAGTGCTGGCTCTGCTGGTTCTCCCCTGAGCCACACAGGGGATGAGAACTGGGTAAGTGTTCAGTTCCCAACCTTTCATCTCAGCTCTGTAATCCTCACTTTGTTTCCCTGCTCTGTTTCAGGGTTCTTCCCAGAGGTGCAGCCCTGGCTGGGTCCTGCAGTTCCTCAGTTCCTCCCACTGCTCCGTGTGGGCTTGGAACAGCAGCAGGAATATGTGATTACACTGTCATAAGGAAGATAAGAGTTAGCCATCCATGTGGTGAGGCCAGTGAAACAGAAGAATTTCATGGGAAGGATGTGGAATTTTGAGTACAGAACAAGTTTAAAACAGAGTGAAAAACCTCCTTTCAAAATTATTGTAATGCAGAGTAGGGGTAGAAGAGAAGGTTCTTAGAAATCCCTCCTCATTCTGTGATCTTGTCAGGTTGAAAGAATTAGTTATTGATGCCACATAAGGTAAATTTGCTCTAGGGGCAAACCCACAATCCATGACTTTAGTTGGCTGATACTTGCACATTTAGTATTTTGTTATGATTTCTTTGGGTAGTTTTTTTTGGGGATTTTTTTTTGGGGGGGGGTTGTTGTTTGTTTGTTTGTTTGTTGATCTGGTGGTTTTTGTTTGTTTGTTTTGTTTTGTTTGTTGGTGTTGTTTGTTTGTTTGTGGGATTTTTTTTGCCCCTTCTTTCTTACTTCAAGCTAAGGTTTTGCCACTGTGTAGGCTTTTACTTGTAATCTGTCATCCATTTGTCTCTGGAAGTCTGGAAGTTTTATAGTGCTGTCCATGTCTATTACCATTCTAGTTTGCTTTTTACTGCATGTAATTGATAACAATAGCTGCTTCTATCAGACTTCATAAAGTCTGTCTTTATGAAGACAGACTTTAGTTTGTCTTTCTTTTGCTTTCTGGCTAAAAAATTCTGCTTTGGAGTTTGCCCTTTAAAATGTAGAACATATTCATTTATGCTTTGTTTGTGCCATCAGCATGGGTCTTGTTAACAAACAGAATGTTTCTGAGAGTGGATATTTTCCGGTTATTGCGTTTTTCCTCAGGTGCAGACATCATACAGTCAAATATTGGGTTCTGAACTCTTCCTTTTAGTCTGTCTTCACAGGCTGTTAATGAGCTTGAATACTGCATTAAAGGCTTGATGACAGCTCCCCAGAGAAGAGTAATCTGTGGATGGTGTAATAGCAAGTAAATATTTAAGTGTGTTCCCCTGACACTCAGGCTGTCAGCTCTGCCAGGCAGGGAAGGCACTTTGCTCTGTGCAGTGCTGTGGTGTCAGGGGAGCTTTACTGCTGCCTGTGTTCTGCTCTGCCTCTGTGGGACCCCACATAAACCTCCAGGAGGGCACACACCAGACACCACCAGCCACTCCCTCCTCCCTTATCCTGACACCTCTGGGTCCACAGGAAAACAGTGGGGGGGTTCAATCTGCAGCAGAGAACCAGGAGTGCTGGATGTGGTGTGGGAAGTGCCAGCCTGGCAGCCTTTGCCCAGCCTGTGGGAGCCTTGGTGGGTGCAGCAGAGCCCCAGCCCATGCCTGGGATTTACAGGCACTCTGGTTATACAAGAGAACTAAATATTACAAGGTCTCTCAAATAGCTGTATTTGTCTGAGCATTACATTCACATTAAAAAGAATATCCAAGGCAATTAATTCTACTGCAGTGCTGAATTAGAGATGCTAAATTCCTCAAGGCCAGGAAATTTAGATAAGCTATAAACTTTTCTGAAACACTGATCATTTTACCTCTCATTTCCTGTCCTTTTCATAAACACCTCTCATTTCCTGTCCTTTTCAAAACACTCATAAAGGTTTCCCAATACATGATGATGTAATCAAGATGATCATTTACTTTGGAAAACATTTTGGTTTTTAGAAAGCAAATATTATCATGCTGAAGTTACACAGAGTAAAACCACAGCTGGCTGTATTGGGGTAGAAGGTTAATTTAGAATATCTGTAATAAACTAATGACACCCCTCAAACCATGAAGAGAAGGTAGTGCACTTTCTATTAGTGTTAGTATTGGGGAAGGAAACCACATTACTGGGAGGGGAGGGAGGGAGGTATTCTGGAAAACTGTCATGGCTCTCTGGCTTTAGGCAGATTGAGAAAATCTTTCATGTCTCAGTTTTAATAATGATCAAATTTTTGGTGTTTGAAAAGCTAAAGGCATCTGCCACTTGCTTCTTCTTTTAGGGTAAGCAGAATGTAACAGAATTTGGCCTATAAAAAGTGAGGTATTCCTAGTCTTAAACACAAGTGCTAGTCCCAACCCCAAGCTTGCTAAGGTTGATGGGTGCAGAAGAACAACAAAATCAGCATCGAAACTTTTTAGCATATTGGCAGTACCCAACACTGGCTTTTAGAAATGGTATTGAAAATGCTGTCTAAGACATGAAAATGTGTAGCCATCTGAGAAAGTGAGACAGCTGCTTTAAATCCTGCTGCTAATAACCTGCTAGGGCATGCTGGAAACATCCAGAGCAAACACCAGCAATGAGGACAAGAACAGTGCATGGTGTTGTCAGACTGAACTTTTGACAATGCAGAAAATAACACTTTCTCTACAAGCCTCATGCAAAAATAGAAATTTAATCAGATCACACACTGGCTACACAGTGAATATTTAGTCATGCCATATATGAAAAAAATTATACACTTATGCTAGTTTTCTTATTTCCACTGCTTTTTTTCTGGATGAAGTGATTCCAATTAGGATTCAGTAATGAAGTTACAGTAACCATAATTTTGAATTGCATTTTGTAGAATAGTTGAAGGAATGGAGCACAAGATAAATTGTCATCTGGCACAGCATAAAAATATTTTATTTGGATACATAAATGTATTTCATACCCAGAATTACAATGTTAGAAGATGGTGACTATAGTCCCTTAATGAGCACTTTGAGGAAAGACAGCAAATGGAACAGGCTCTGACATCCAGTGTACACCTACACAGCTGCTCTACCACATGACATTTCTAAATGGGCTTCCCTACAACAGTATGTGACAAGTGATAAAAGCTGGTTTGTTAAATGTGACAGTATCTCAAGTCTGTATCTCCAGGACACTTTTCATTAAAAGGCTCTCAGCTTTGGGTCTTCTTGAAAAGGACTACTTTAAAATTGCACTGGCACATTAAAGTCCCCTTGTTTATCATGCTCTATTTTCTAGAAGAAAACAAGGACCTAAAGATATCTGCCTGAGACACCCCAAACCAGACCTGAATTCTTGGAAGGTGGATGCACAAGATCATTTATCACCTTCCCAAGAAGCACATAAACTAATTAATATAAAATATATATGAGTAGCATATCATAGCAATATTATGTTTTATATATTATGTATGCATACATATTCTTATTCTTACATTTTGAAAACCCTGGATTTAATTTAATTTGCTTTTCCCAGTGCAGCTGATTTAGGGTCTGTATTTCAAAACCATAATTTTTACATGTGTGAGAATACAAAGTGCATATAATATCCATTATATGAATATGAATGACCGCCCCCTCCTACCTTTCAAAATTCCAGCATCCCGATCACTTTTTTAAAAAAAGTATTGATGATAATCTGTTCCTTCAAAGACTTTAAGAACAATAATAACCCAATTTCTGCCTGAAATAGGTGTGTGTGTTCATCTTCAGTAGTACTTGGCCAAGCCATTTAAGGAATTCCTGAGGCTCACTGCCCAGAGGCTCTGATGTCTTGCTCTGAGGACTTCAGATGTGACCAGCTCAGCAGATCTGATGGACTATCCCATAAAATGTAGCAGCATTCCTTAGTATGACAATAGAAATCATGGCCTGCAAGGCTGGGTTCCTGCCATCTGAACATGGTCAAGCAACCTATTGTGCTCTCCATCTCTCTGTGTTGAGTTCTTTCTACACAGAATTATGGAATTGTTTGGGTTGGAAGGGACCTTAAAGTTTAGTTAATTCCAAATCTCTTCCATGTGCAGAGACTCCTTTCCCTGGAACAGATTGTTCAGGGCCCCATCTAACCTGGCCTTGAACACTCCCAGGGATGGGGCATCCACAGCTTCTCTGGGCAACCTGTTCCAATGCCTCACCAGCCTCACAGTAAAGAATTTTTCACAGCTAACCTATATCTACCCTATTTCATATAGAATGTTCAGGAGGAAGAGAACAACTATCCAAAATAATCTAGTTCAGTATTTAGGAGACACTTTAAAAAGATAGGAAGGGATAGACTTGGATAAAGAATTATCTGATACTAGTGTATGCCAAATAATTACACCTTTAAATCCCTGCTTAATTTCTACAATGCTTTAATGTCTGCCTTTGCTGTGGCCAGAATGCCTCACTCTCATTCTGGAAGGTGAAGACCCATCTTCATTTTGACAGCACGTGCATCTCTCTCCAGCTGCTGTACAGGCTCACGAGCCAGACATCGCTATGGCCTCCTCTTTCAGTGACACAGCTCAAACTTGTAATTGTCTCAGCCCATGCTGCCAGATAAAATACTGTATGAAGCAGCAGTAATGCCTTTCCTCCCCTGAAACACTCATCCTTCCTCTGCTATCCAAGTAAAGGCCATATTATGCCTCTCCTTGAAGAGATTCCTGATCATCTCAACTGGTTTATTGGGGACCTGGTTATTCCTTCTGTTTCTCATGCAGTCCCTGCACTGCCCTTGGAGACCAAGTGATGAAGAGTACATTCAGTATTTAGTAGCTATAGCACCAACTAGAGAGGGCAGAGATATATTCCCTAGTTTCTACATCAGTAAATAGTTAAATTTAAATATTTGACCATTCGTCATCACAGCCCCTACAATGTCAAAATAAATACCTGCCAGACTCTGGGAAAGGTTGCAAAGTCACAGCAAGTAGAAGAACTGATCTATACCCTTCCTTTTTCAGAAATAATCTGCCAACAACCTCTGACTTCAGCCAAAGTATTTCCTGTGTTTAAAGCAAATTACTTGGGTAATATGAATGAACAGGCTGAGTGTCAAAGCCTTGGATATAAATGCACATGCCTGAATATGGGAGATCTAAACAATTGTTGCAAAATGGTTTGTGAAAATAGGACAGGCTCACAGTTACAACCCACCCTAGAAAAAGAGGGCAATCCAGGTTCTTTTTAATAGGTCAATTATGTGGATTAGAGTGAAATAACACTCAGTGACCAATGTCTGTAAATATACTTGTGAAGGGTTTATTGTAGTGGGTACTGCACCCAGTTTGGGGCTCCCCAGAGCAAGACAGATGTGAACATGATGGAGCAGAGCAAGATCAGCAGAGGGTTTGTAGGATAATTGAGGGAATGGTGCACAAGATTTGTGAAAATAGACTGTGAGACCTGGAGTTGCTCAGCCTGGAGAAGGTGAAGGGTGCTTTCTACAACTCCTCATGGAAAAATATTATCTTTGTAATAGAAACCTCACTATCTTGCTTTATGGAAGACTTATTCAAAAGGAATGAAAAGCATTTTTCATTGCACAAGAGACAAAAAGTGGATTTTTTTCACCATCTTGAGCCTAACCTTGCTAAATTTTCAATAAACAAGGGAAGCTTTCCTTAAGATCAGAACAAAATACTAAACCTTGGAGTAGGACATTTGCCACAGCAAAAGAATTTCTGTCCCTCTTGAAGGTATCTTTATGCTCATTCAGATTCTAACTTCATAGGTGATTTCTTTCATTGTATAGTCATTGTATCTGGTTTGATCAGATCACAGTTTATTTGACTTGATGGGTATGACATAGGGGTCTACAAAAGATGGATTAGTTTGGACAGGTGACATGGCTTGGAGCTCATCCAAAACCATTGATACTTCTCTGAGATGTTCACTTTGAATAGGGATGAATCTCTCTCCTTATCAGGGGGCTGCATGCTTTTATAAATATAGGGTGTATTTTCAGTATGTAACCAAATGGGCTTTTTCTTAAATTCTGAACTATGAAGACTCAAAGTGTCTTCCTCATTATCTTTGGTTTAGGTTTACTGATAAGTAGAGTATGTAGCATCAATTTGATATGCTACACACTATATGAATTATAGTATGTGTTTCTCTTTTTGGTTATTAATATTTTTATGGGCTGTTTCTTGCCCATGTTACTGTGCTATATTTGTTTGTGAGCTCTTTAGGAGAAGCTTTCACTTACTTGATGCTGTAGAGGTTCAGATAATCTACTCTCTTTTTCAATACAAACTTTTTTTCATTATTTATAAAGTTAAAGAAAAAAGTTTTAGGGTGTCACTTGTAAGTCCGTCCTTGATGCATAATATGCCATTCTAGAACTTGCTTTCAAGAGTGTAGGAAAATGAAAAGAGGTTGAGAAAAGTCCATGAGGTCTAGAGAGTGTGAACTGTGTACAGAAGCTGAGACAATCGTTGTTGAGCTACAGGAAAGAGGAAAAATAAAGGAAAAATGATACCAGTCTTTATATCTCTGAATGTTTACTATGAAAAGGAAGGCAATAAAGCATACTCCATTTCAACTAAGGATGAGAGGAAAGCAATCACTTTAAAGAGGAAAAAGAAAAACTTAAAAATAGGTATTAGGAAAGGCTTTCTAACAATTAATGTAGTTAACAATGCAGTATGTCCCTGGGGATTTTGCAAATCTCCACTACATATCCACATCACTGGATGGTTTTAAAATCAACTTCAAGAGAATATTGAATTCTGTCACAGAGTGGGAAAATTAACAGAATGGTCTCTTCAGGTCCTATTTAGTCTTCTGTGTCTCTAACAGCTCCATCAATACAGCTACAGGTACAACTTTTGTTCCCCACAAAATATGTTTCCGTGACAATTTGTGTGCTGCAGTTTTTGCTGCCACTACAGATGGCGCTGGCTCAAATGCTTGCTAGGAGCTATAGCTGCTTTCCTTGTGAAGTGTAAAAAACTATTTAGTGATACCTGTGAATTTTGTTTTGCATCTCAAACAAAGGAATGATTTTAAGGACAATCTTTTCAAGTATTCTGTTTAATTGTATAACTAATAGGCCAAGAGGCCAACTCAGCTGACTGTAGACTGTCAAAAATAGGATGGGAAATCAGACAAAAGCCTGAGGGAGGAGTGCCAGGCCAGCCTCCTGCAGGCCAGCCCTCTATCTGTTAGGTCTGTTGTGTTTTGTTTCCTCCTCATTATATGCTTCAGCTTGTGTTCAAGCTGTGTAACTCTAAGATAGAGCCTCTCCTTCTCCCAGAAAGCAGAACTTGGGACACCTTAGGACCATCAAAGAGCAGCTCCCTTTTGAATACCAGAGCTCTGACATGTGGGCATGGTAAGATGACACTGGATCACATTGTCTGGAGCTGACTCCTTGCTCAGCAAACTCACTTTCTCTGTATACCTCAAACATTACCTGCTGTAACAAAGATTGACATTAATCATGGTGGCAGTTCTGTGTTATTCCTGTTGCAGTTAGACAGCCAGCATTGTTTGTAGGCATTTATGTAGACTGGGTTTATCACTGGACTTCTTAACTACTGCTGGGTACACACTCTTGACAGCAGCATGTGAATTAGGAGGAGCCAAGACCTTTTTTCTTTCTGTGCTGCCATGCTGGCAAGGAAATTGGGGTAGCATGTGAAGCTGGGAGGAGACACAGCTGGGGTGAGTGACCCAAAGGGACCAAAGGGACATTCCAGACCATATGGCATCATGCTCAGTATATAAAGTGGGGGAAGGAAGGAGAACTGGGAGGACATTTAGGGTAATTGATTTCACCTTCCCAAGTCACCATTACCTGTGATGGGGCTCTGCTCTCCTGGAGATGGCTGAACACCTGCCTGCCTGTGGGAAGCATGGAAATAATTCCATTTTGCTTTGGCTTGTGTGTGTGGCTTTTGTTTTCCCTACTAAACTGCCTTTGTCTCAGCCCACAAGGTTTCCAGCTGTTATCCTTCTGGTTCTCTTCCTGGTCCTGCTGGTGGGGGAGTGAGAGAGCATCTGCCTGAGGCTTATCCACCTCAACAAATTATTTGTAATTAATCCACTGGGACCCTTCTGCCAAACCCAAACGAAGAGTCAATTGGGAATTCTGCCAAAACCAGCCCAAGTCTAATTTCTTATGGCAAATTCCATGTATTATTAAAATAAAACACGACAACAACAAAAAGAAGAGAATAAAATAACTTAATATTGTTATAAAGCAAAAAGCTGTGCCATATGCCACCAGAAAAAGAGGTTTCCATCTCTTGAAGATGTTTCTCTCCATAGGATCATAGAGTTTGGGTTGGAAGAAACCTTGAAAATCATCTTCTTCCGATGCCTCTACCACGGGCAGGGACACCTTCCACTAGACCGGGTTGTTTAGTGCCTCATTCAACCTGGCCTTAAACATTTTCTGATATGGGACATCTAAAATTTCTATGGGAACCTGTTCCAGTGCCTCGTCAGCTTACTAGTGAAGAATTTCTGTCTCACAAGATCTAATAATGCCTGATGCAGTAGCTCTTAGGGACTTCAAAGGTGCAAGAGTGGCATGGCTCTGGCAAGAACCATGGAAGACCTGGAAGCTCTGCAAGAAGGAAGAGGGAACAATTTTCCTATTTCAGAACCTGTGCTTTCATGTTCCCAAAATGATACATCAATATATAATCTCAATATCTATATTTCCTCTGACTTTTTTTGCCTTTCTTCAACTGGCATGAATATAATTGCAATGAATTCCTCTTGGGAAGACAAAAACACTACCTCACAATCTATCTGAAGGAAGACAGACTCTTTTCTACCAATCTTGCAGTCAGCTTCTGAAGAAGGTGCAAACCAGGGAGGGCGACCAGCAGCATCTCTTTGTACCGACCACATGGAGAGAGAAGTGACATGAGACATTCACATGGATTCTGCAGCTGGCAGCATCTGGAAAAGTGTGAACTTGGTCAGTTTTCTTTGGTTGATGCCTTTAGAAAGATCTGGCTTTTCCAGATTCAACCCTGTCCTATTTTAAGAAGGATTCCTGTTGCTCCACTCCAGGAAAGTATAATTTGTTTTGCTGTCTGTTCAGCATTCATTACTTTATTTCCAAGAGAAGGGAGAAAAAGACAAACCAATTTCTTCCATTCATATTCCACTGTTTTTAGCCCTAGGGTCAGCTTTAGGATTCAGGGAGCAATATGCTTTGTGACCTAAAATACTAGGGACAGTAAGTGTAATCCTTGCTGATAATATTAGTAGCTTTCTTTTTCAAAAAGGAAAAGGCTTTTAGCTTTGCTTACATCCATTGTGAATTCCATCATGGAATCTTGCACTTCTCTATCATCTCCCTTTAATGACTTCATGGTCTTTTAATTAAAGTGAATGAAGCTGGGTATGATGAGCATTGGCAAGTGAGAGGAAGGAAAAAACCTGATGTCTGCTCTTGTAAGCAAGTTATTTTGTATTATTTACATACAACACCACTGAAGTGCCTCACTCGTAAAATGCAGTGGGAGGTATTGATGTGTCAGGAATAGTAACTGGTTCTCCAACAAACTGAGGCATGTCAGTGACATCTACATATGAGATTGCCCCAGTTCTTCTGTTTGTATAATTTCATTTTCAAACAAAGAAAGAAAAAGTTTCTGGTTGTCTCTAAAATCTTTACAATGCACAGACAGTGACACCTTCTCTGCTCTGCAGCACTCGTAGTGACAGAGAATATTTCTCTTCCTGCCTCTCACTGGTGCCAGGCACCTTCTGTCTGCCAATGGAAGCCTCTGCCTGGTTGTTATTTTCCTTTGTGTGGAATGTCTGAGGAAGGAAGGCCGAACAATATCGTAATCACGACAAGTCAGAAGAGGATAAGCATCTGAAAATAGCTGCCACACAACCCAGAACAATTATTGCTCCTAAATCAGGCAGATTTTGCCTTCAGATGGGAAGAACATATCTATCTGTCTCCATCTGCAGATGTTTTTCAGCGGGTTAGATCAGAGCTGGATGTTTCTGCTTCATTTGCCTCTCAGTACCACATGTACTGATATTCTCTGTAATGGGGGAATGTCCCTGATGAGCACTGGACTGGGGTCCCTACACTTGTCTCATAAAGCTCTAAGCTTTTCTGCTTTATCAAGGGCATATGGGGCTGCCTTACATTTTGGAAGGGTGACAACTATTTGAAGTTGTGGGGAAAAGGTAGATAACATGTAGAGGAAAAAACATTCTTATGTATTTTCACAGATTTAAATTCAAGAAAAGCTTCTTGAAAACTATTAGCTTATGGAATATTGTCTCACAGAAGTGTGATATGCATGCTGTGATGCTGGGCATTGTTCTACAGAGTGATTAGTGAGATGATCCTTTCTTTTAGCTTTCAGTGTCACTGCCTTTGTGAAATATTTCAAGATATATAGAAGAAAAAAACTATGTAGATGTCCTAGAGGTGAAAAGAATGCTTCACAATATTTCAGAGAATAATTATTTTAAGACACTTCATGAAAGACATCAGGAGTTAATTTGGGTTCCTAGGTGTCATCTTCTCACCATATTTTTAATTCTTGTTTGTATTATGCCATCTAAAGATAAAAGAAACTGAATCTTTGATGTAACATTTTTGTCTTTCAGTGTTTGGAGAACTGAAATCTCATTATTTTTCCCAATTGTATTTTCTAATGTGGAAGTCTCAGAATCTGTAAATAATTTACACTTGTTTTGAAGTTTCTTTATCAGCTTCACTTCAGCCATATTCAAACAGAGATCAGAGGCAAGATGGATCTTCTAGTGATACCCTATGACTGTAAGGTAACATGCTGGAACGTTTGAAATGTGATATGTTTCAGTGGTTCAAGACAAAGTTCAATGTGACAATGTTCACATTTCATTCATTATGTTACCTCCCTGCATCTTTTAAAGATGCTAACCCAATTTCACAAATGCTGACACATTAAACACATATTACATTGCTGTGAAAGGTGTCTTCATTAGCTTTGCCTCTCTGGTAAGCAAAATTAAATGGCTGTTGATGACCCAAATTCAGCTCAGTTGGAATACCATGGAAAACCCCATACTATATCAGAAAACTGCCAGGTGACACACACACTGAAATTCAGTTTCAGTGTTCCATGAGCTCAGTGTTCCAGGAAAAGAGGGGGGAAAGTATTGATCTTTATACAATGAACACAGAGCTTTTCCCTATTCTGTCACCCCAAGTCTTAAAAAAAAAACCAAAAAAAACCCAACAAAAGCCAAACTGCGAGAAGGCAATAATGCTTAATTTGGTAATTTTAAAAAGTTCACTTGCTGATGCAATTACAACTCTTTACTATACCTTCTACTTCTTTTCTTCATTAGGGTAGTTTTTTGCATTAGTATGGTGAGATTTCACTGCCTTCACTGATTTCTTTCACTGCAGAACCCTCCTACAGCCCCCTGAGCTTGGTGAAACCTCATTTTCTAAGGTTTACAGCCTTCATACAGCAATTTTATTTATTCTATTCCTTAGAAGACTGAACACTATCCCTTCAACCCAGCACCAGAGCAGAGCAATATCTGACAGTATGTCCTATCTGCACCCCAAATGTTCACTTTAGCACTTCAGCACTTTAAGGCTTGCATCTCTCAGAAGATTGGGTTACATGTCAGAACATGCCAGTTATTATGTCACAATCTCTGCAGTTCCATTCTGCTACAGCTTTCACTGAACTTATATTTAATTCTATCAGTTTTCCCCACCAGCCAGACCCAAGTCTAAACAAAATGTTTTGAAAAAGGCTTATGAAATGGAAGTGTATCTTCAGCACAGTTCACAGCTTCCTGTAATGTTTTCCCACTCTACATTTGAGTAGTGAAAAATCACTCCCTTCTCTCTTACCACTATTTAGTCTCCTATTAGCTAAGTCTCCTAGTTGTTAAAAATGCTTCAGTTTCTGTTCCTTTCATAGCACATTCATGTCAGATCTCACCATGGCACAGTTCGTGCTTTTAGTTCTTTTTCCATGCCAGAGCTATCTCAACATTTTTACCTCTTCCCATGGGATATTACTGAGTTTTTCTTGTTGTCGTTTGCCTCTAAAATATTCTAGAATTAAATAATCCCATTCATATTACTTTGTACAGTGGGCAATTAATTTGAATTCAATACTAAAACCGAAGAACTCCTGAGATCCGAGTTCTGTACAAGCTTAGAACCTGGGCTTTGGTATGTATTTCAGAATGTGTGGAGATCTTTGAGCCAGAACCAGTCTGACATAACTGGCAGGCTGCTGTGCCAGTGTCACTATTCTGCACTAGGACATCCACTGGCTTGTTCCTGAGATACTTTTGACCTGGTGACTCTGAACTCTTGAGTGCCCACCGACATTTCTGGTTTCAAACAGGTTTGTGGAGAGCACCAGCTCCTCTGTTGTAGATACATTCATGACCTCTGTGTTCCTTTTGCAAATCAGTTCTCTTGAGAACTCCAATGGGGGCCATAAAATTCTCCTTCTAAAGGCCATATGTCCAATATTTTTAATTAGCATCTTGGTAATTATGTCATGGAATATGGTTCTTAAATGTACATTGACATTTCTTACTCAGAACTGAATTCACATTATGGTTGATGAATATATTATTTCAAAGTGTCCAGGGAGTGTCAGTGTCAAGAAATCAAATGTGCTGTGACAGGAGACACACTGCAGAGCTAGTTGCTTGACTCAGACAGATTGGATGATCTAAGGACACGTGAAAAGCCTGTTCAAATGGAGTAAAAAAGTAGTGTTTATTTCCACTAGGAATGTTTTACACTATTAGAAAGAAGCTTTTATATAGACATTTAACTCAATGACAAACAGAACTGGTAGAGACAGCTTTTCCTTCAGGGTTAGGCTACTGCAGGCAAAATCCAGCCTGAAGTGGTAATTCTAGCCTTACTGACAGCAATCTTTTATTCATTCCTTTGTATCAGCTAATGTAAATTTGGGGTGGGAAAAAATGTTTTCAAACCCAAGAGATTTCCCAAGTTTTTAATAATGTATAAATATGAAGCATTTTCTGTTTTGCCATCATATCAAATTAGTGCCTCTTAAATTAGTGCCAGTTTCCAGATCCATTATGAATCCTTCTGTCATGTAACATGAAATAAACTGTTTTGAAGCCATTACCTCAACATGCAATCACTAAGACAAATAGTTCTGTAGCAAAATACCTAGAAGACTGTAATTGAGAAGGAATGCTATTATACATCTCTTACTCTTATCAACCCACTATTGTAATGAAGGGTCAGCCCCAGAGCTGCAAAAGACACTTTGATATCTGTCTGTGATAAAAGCGTATCTCCACTGAGGGGAGGTTACTTTCTCACCTCTCTGTTACCTTTCCTCTCCCAACTTCTTCCTAGGCTGGGAGTGCCTGGTGCAGGCCAGGCTGCAAACACAGGCAGCAGCCCCAGCCTTCCTATGGGAAGAGCCACCCTATGGGTGGGCAAGGCAGATTGACCTAGTTTGAGCTGCCAGATTTTCCTTTTTGCTGCCCCTTCTGTTACACTGTGAGCTGTCATAAATGAGACAAAAATATGACAATTTTTTCCAAGATTTAGAGCAGCCAAGGAGCTGGCTGGGGCTCTCTGCATAGTGCTGACACCTAACAGGGATGAGTGCCCATCCTCCCCTTGGTGGACACTGGGAGTGAAGTAAATGGCAATGTTGTTCCCTTTATCTATGATCAAGTACTTCTCTATTTGTCCCCTGTATCACAGCAATTTGGATAGTCTGCTTGTAAAGCTGCAGTGCCAACAGTACAAGGAGAAACTCCTTGAAATTCAGAAGCCTTCTTGCCTGTTAGAATGAAATCCTACATAGCGTAAAAGCCTATGGTTTTAGGAATTTGAGCACTATTATTGCTCATTTATGTGCTAATGATATTACTTTTAGAAGAGTTTTAGGTCTAAAACTCTTTTCTTAGGAATACTTAGCACAGAAGGGTTTTGAGAATAATAGCTGACTACTCTTATTCTTCTGTGAGCAGCAATGGGGATTCAGGAGTCACAGCAAGTTACAAACTTAATTTGTATCTGAATCCCTAGGCACTAACAAGTTTTAAAAAGTTATGTAAGAGCAAGCTACTGGATGAAAAACCACTCATAAGCCCTTCACTATTTAACAGCAAGAGAGAAAAAAAAAAAGAGAGCAAGCCCTTTCACTATGTAATAGCAATTGAAAGAAAGAGAGTGAAATCAAGAGCGAAAACAAGAATTCTGTCTTAAAACTGAATACCACATGTCACTGTGGCTGATTCTTTGTTGCAGCAGCCCTCTTATTAGAGGGTAAAAATGAAGAGAGGCACAGAGTTCTTGTTAAATTCAGTATAAAAAGGGCCCTAGTTTATTCCTCTTCATAGCTTAGTGATCTTAACTCCAACTAGTCACTGACTCTGGCTGCAGCAAGCTCCTGATGTAGGTTTCCCTTGCAGCCTCTGACTGCTGGTTATTTCCTGCTAAACTATGACTGCAGGGATCAGTTTGCAGACTCTGGCTGCAGCTTTTACCCAGCTAGACTGTGACTGCAGGGACCAGTGTGCAGACTGCAGGCTTTTACCCAGTCAGACTGTGACTGCAGGTTCCAACAACAGGCTTTAACTGCAGACCCAGACTGACCTCACAGCCAATATTCCTCCTCCAAGATGATCCTCCCCTCACCAGCTAACCTCCTCTTTTATCTCACTCATCCTTATTAGATATAGCAGGGATTCATCAGGGCCAAGGCTGTAGGGATTAATTAATACAGCTGTTATTTACCAGGGATGAGGTTACCTGTATTCTCTTCTCCTACAATTCTTCATTAAGGGAATTAATTGCCTTGTGTAGATTGCAAGTGCTGCAATGAGGTAACTCTAGGTTTAAAATGGGACTCAAAGGAAGTTGCATAAAAGTGTATTAAAATGCAACAAGAAACCAATCTTTCCTTCTCTGCTTAAAGTGGGAACTTAGTCTCCCTTTGCATAGATGAAAGATTTAAATGTTGTATCAGGATGCAAAGCTAAAAATTGGTACTGCATTGCCTAAGGTATCTAAATACAACATATGGTAAGTGGGGCTGTACAGATACAAGCCCATTTAAAATCCTTTCTGGCAGCAAGACTCAATTGTCATGTTTTGTTAGGTCTGTTTTGTGAAGCAAAGGCAGAGCTTATGTGCACATGCAGTGCAGAAAAGGATTTCCTACTATGCCCCAGGAAAACTGACAAACCAAACTATTCTCTAATTGAGTTGTGTTCCACTGTAGTGAAAAATGTGGTCTTTTTAGCAAACAGCTTTAAAGCTAATTAAAAAGCATCTTTGCTTGTTTTTAAGAATAATGTTATACAATCATGTCTGCATTTTTAGCTATGTGGTACAATGTTTGTCCACAGAAACAGTAAATTGTGACATAATCTTTTAAAGTGATTTAAATATTTTGATGAGTAAGCTGGACACAAGGCCAGGACAGCTGGCTGATATTTTTCAAGCTCTGCATTATCATTACTGAAAGACAGAAGCACAACTAAAATATTTATTTTACAGTAGAACTTACAGAGCTATTGTAAAGCAATTTGTATCCAAAATGTATTTTCAGGGAAAATGAAGAAACAGAGCTTTGTATTTTGTAGTATCATAATTAAAAGCTTGAAGAGTGGTGGCAAATGGACTTACATCCATCTGGTGGCTGGTCACCAGTGATGGTCACCAGGGTTCAGTGTTGGGGCCAGTCCTGTTAACCATCTTTATCCATGATTTGGATGAGAGAATTGATGGCACTCTCAGTCAGTTTGCAGATGACACCAAGCCAGGCAGGAGTATGGATATACTGGAAGGTGGGAAAATTCTCCAGATGTATCTGGGCAGGCTGGATTGATGGACTGAGGCCAATTGTATGAGATTCAATAAGACAAACTGCTGGGTCCTGCCCTTGGGTCATAGACAACCACCTGTAAGGCTACAGGCTGGGGACAGAGTGTCTGGGAAACTGCCCAGTGGAAAAGGACCTGGGGGGGCTGGTGACAGCAGCTGAACATGAGCCAGCAGTGCCCAGGTGGTCAAGAAGGCCAATGGCATCCTGGCCTGTGTCAGCAATGGTGTGACAGCAGGAGCAGGGCAGGGATTGTCCCCCTGTGCTGGGCACTGGTGAGGTCACACCTCCAATCCTGTGCTCAGTGAAGCAAGTCTGGAGAAGGGCAACAGAGCTGGAGAAGGGTTGGGAGCTCCTTATGAGGAGCAGCTGAAGGAGCTGGGCTTGTTTGTCCTGGAGAAAAGGAGGCTCAGGGGGACCTTATTGTATTCCACAACTACCTGAAAGGAGGTTTAATGGGCTGGGGGTCAGACTCTTCTCCCAAGTAACAGGACAAGAGAAAATGGCCTCAGATTGCTTCAGGGGAAGTTTTTATTGGATATTGAGGAAAAATTCTTCACTGAAAGGGTGGTCAGGCATTGGAACAGTTTGGCCAGAGAACTGGTGAAATTACTATCCCTGGAACTGTTCAAAAAGCATTTGGTTGTGGCACCTGGGGACATGATTTAGTGGCAAACAGGACAATGTCAGGTTAACAGCTGGACCTGATGATCTTATAGGTCTTTTGCATCTTAATGGTTTATCATTCTACAAACACAAATAATTTGGTGTTCCTCAGAAATAATTTCATGTTGAACAGTACAAACCATGCTGTTTCACAAACGTAGCAGTAAACCAGAGGAAAATCAAAAGTGAAAACTGAACAGTGATTTTTTATTTTTCCTTCATCAGGCTTAAGAAATATGAATGAAAAATTATTAGCTTGGAGATTGAGGACATTGCAGTGATTATTAGTAAATTTCTAGAACAAAACATAATCATGATTTGGATGGCTTTTGCAAATAGAAGTGCTATTCCAGTGAACCTAAAACTCTTCCAAGTAGAGGAGAAGGTTAAAAAGTTCTACCAGGTAAAAGAGCAATTTCTCTGCAAACATATGTACAAAGACTGGTTTCGACTGGCAGTCTTCCAAGATAACTTTTAGCCAAATTCCTAGCTGAGATCAAGAATAGGAAGTAATATTTTGTGGCATCTAAAGGAATGTATGGATGCTCATTAATTTCCTAAACTTGTAGAACATCACAGTAAAATATTTGGAAACCTGAATGGAAAATCTTGCTACCATTAGAGATCCTCCTTGAGCACTTTGAGGGAATGGCCAAAATACCATAACACATGTAAAAAGAAAAACACAAAGAGGGGTTCTCAGAAGGCAAGCTGTTCCACAGCAAATGATTTCTTCTTCTTGTCCCTGTTTGACACAGCCTTAGAGAATGGCCAGTGGAATAAATCTATGCACTGCCTGGTAGGGAATGGAACATTCCTCATTAGACACTTTAAAGAAGAGATAGGGTAAAGAGAAACACCCTGTTTGGAGGGTCACTGGTTGTATTTTAAGCAGATGCATGGCCTAGATTATTTCTTGAGGTTCTTTTCACCTCTGTTGTTCTACAATTCTCATGCTCTATTGAACCAAATGAGTGCAGAAGTCACTGTGGTTTTGAAACTTTAACTATGTTTTTATTCTCATGAAATATTTTGGTTTTCTCTGTTGCAGCAGATGTAGTGACTGACCAGGCCACATTTGCTATGAGGAGATGTTTACCCAGCACATTTAAAATTTATCTGGATGATGAAGGATTAACACTGCTTTGAAGCTCATTTATGGCTCTGACACACACATCAATGTCCTTTCAAAACTTTGGAGAGACTCTACAAAGAGACAATTTCATTATTTACACAACCGAATTAAAAAATCTTAAAATTACATTGCCTCGTTGGGATTTTACTTGTTTACTTAATAGGCTTCTTGACATAAAAGCATTTTTGGCAGACACATTAATAGTCACTGAAGCAAAGGACTGATTTAAAACAGCTGATTTTCTTTCCATCACCTCCTGCTGCAGCAGTGCAAGGGTAGGCAAAATACCATGGAGCTCACAGCACACATGATGAAGCTGGATGCTGTTTCACAAACGTAGTTTAATATCCCAGTGCAAAGCTGATTTCCCATGTACTTCTGATAGTATTCTCATCGGCCTTGGTTCAGATTGTACAATACGCTGAAATAGTAAAAGCATGGTCAAAGACTTCAGCCTAGGAGATGAAACTAACATGTACATGTCAAAAAGGTGAAAAATCAAAACAAACAAACACACAAAAAAGCTTTCAAAGCATTAGGGTGAACATTTTTATTATCCTACTATTTTTTGTTGGTGTCAAAGGTTTTTCAGAACCAACCGGTGAATGAATACACTGAATTTTTCATGCTAAAAGTGATAACAGTGTCTGTGAGGAGCTGGGAAAAGCATAAGAAAAGGGACAAAATATGTTTATTGTGTATTGCTGAACAGAATATTCTGGGAACAAGGAGGAGTGAAGCTGAAAATAAAGTTCCAACAGCTCAGCCATAGAAAGGTGTAAGACTGAGCCGTCGGGAGTACTTTTCAGCCGTGGTGAGAGAGGGACTCGAGTATTTTAAAACAAGGTTGATGGATCAGCAAGCCGGGCAGGAAATCTAGTGTGAGCGGCAGGTATGCATCTCCCGCGGAGGGTGTGATGCTGAGGACCTGCACCCGCTGCGAGAGCCGAGCGGAGCCGTGGCTGCATTCATCCCTCATCCCTCATCCCTCATCCCTCATCCCTCCGCTCCCCAGCGCTCGGCTGTCCTCGGCTCCGGCCGGCGGGACCCGGCCCGGGGGCTCCGCG